>JAANYP010004066.1:220000-360089 GCA_020465985.1 Centrapalus pauciflorus
TTTTTTTCATTACTTGTTCATTAAAATTCAAAGGTAAAAATTGACAAATAAAATAGGATTGATCATCCTTATGGCCAAAGTGTAAACTCTTATAAACACACTTTTGTGGCACAAGCTCAATTGATACTTGTGTTAAAAGGCGTGGAAACTTCAAATCATGTTGGGGACAAGAGAATTTATAGTAGTGGTTCTATTTAATTGGTGAAACAATGTATATAGTTGCTTTTTTCATACCAGACCCCTTGTCATTGTTGGGTAATCTTGATGGGTTATTTACCGGGTCATGGGTATATTATTTCAGGGTATGGTTTGTTTGTTTTTGTTTGATTTAGTCACTAATAAATAAAGGGTAGTTGACCGAACCGGTTCCTTAGGCTAGCAAGTACGTATTTTGTTTTCAAAGTTGCTGCATGTTATCACTTAGGCTTCTATTGTAAGGGCTATATATATAGGACTTTATTCTTGAATGATAATAATAATAGAAGAGACTTTCTTCCTGCAATTCAAACTTTCAAAGGGGCTTCCTACGTAGTGTTTGCTGTATATTTCCTGTACATATTTTTCCATATTCAGCAGTGAGTTGTAGAGTTTTAAACCTTCATTTGGTATCAGAGACACGTTTGTGCGTGGTAATGAAGAGAGGGCCGATTGCATCGCTATGCAATCGAGACGTGAGGAAGAAAGCAAGTAGCAAGGTCGATCACGTGGTTTGGTGATCGCAAAAAATCGCAGCAGCAAGCAAGAATACAAAGGCAAGAAGCAGAGCACTATTATGAAGCAGTAGCAAGAAGGCAGAGCAGTAGCTAGCAAGAATCGCAGGAACGAAAGGAAGAGAAAGAACGGGTTTTCGGAACTCGAAAGGTTAGCAAGAACATGTCAGAAAAAGCAAGTGCATCAACAGTATGTGAGCAAGGTAGTGTCACGCTTCAATGCCCAAAATTGACCGAAACCAATTAATCTACATGGTCAATCTTGATTGAAACGGTGTTGAGAGCGCATGGGCTTTGGAAGACGGTAACCGGAGAAGATGAGGACGAGAAAGGGAACTATACCACAAAGGCTATAATCTATCCAACCCTTCCGGATGATATTCTTTTGCAAGTAGCCAAACACAAGGAGGCACAAGATGTTTGGGAGTCAATTCGGATTCGGTATTTAGGTACCGAACGGGTGCAAAAGGCACGTTTGCAAACGCTACGTGGTGAGTTGAAAAACTAAGGATGAAAGAGACCGAGACGATCGATAAGTTTTCCGGTAAGATAGGTGGTATAGTTGAGAAATTTAAAAGTCTTGGATCGAGTCTTGATGAAGAAGTGATCGTTAGAAAGTTTCTTAATTCCGTTCCAAAGAAGTATTTGCCAATTGTAGCTTCAATTGAACAATACTCTGTCTTGAAAGTATGCCATTGGAAGAAGCGGTAAGAAGGTTAAAAGCCTATGAAGATAGGCTCAAAGGCCATGATGAGAAGGAAGACGAGCAAGGTCAATTGATGTGGTCAAGTGAGCAAAGGCATGGTGAAAATAGTGGACGCGGAAGAGGACGTGAAAGAGGAGAAAGAGGACGTGGAAGAAGCTCGGGTCGAGGCGATAAGAGAAAATTTAGATGCTATGAATGTGGGGCATTTGGATACTTTGCATATTAGTGTACAAAGTGGAAAGACAAGGAAAGCGAAGCTCATTTGACTCAAGAGCCTATGAACCGGCTTTGTTGTGATGAGCAAGGAGGTCAAGATCATGGGGTGATTGTTGGGTAATCTTGATGGGTTATTTACCGGGTCATGGGTATATTATTTCAGGGTATAGTTTGTTTGTTTTTGTTTGATTTAGTCAATAATAAATAAAGGGTAGTTGGCCGAGATTCCAGGGAGTATAACCGGTTCCTTAGGCTAGCTAGTACGTATTTTGTTTTCAAAGTTGCTGCATGTTATCACTTAGGCTTCTATTGTAAGGGCTATATATATAGGACTTTATTCTTGAATGATAATAATAATAGAAGAGACTTTCTTCTTGCAATTCAAACTTTCAAAGGGGCGTCCTACGTAGTGTTTGCTGTATATTTCCTCATGTACATATTTTTCCATATTCACTAGTGAGTTGTAGAGTTTTAAACCTTCAGTCATAACTATGGCCACATATCTTGCCACCGTTTCGTGAATTATGGCTTTGCCTATGCTTGTAACCAGGGGCGGATCAAAGATATCATGTTATCGGTGTCACTTTTTTAGAGTAAATTTACTAGTTATATTTTCAAAATACTTTCTAATATGGATCGGGTCACCGAAACGGGTTACCAACACAAAATTAACAAATACTAAGATTTTTATAATTAAAATAGTACATAGTATAATACTATTTCTTAACTGTCGCAGTTGCGACCGATAAAACAAATATTAGCTTCAACAATTGATAAACCAAAGGATACGAAATATGTTTCCTAGTTTCCACCGTTAATTTAGCAAGCTTGCGGACTCCATTGAAATTAAAAATATTGGATGGTCTTTCACATTCTCAATATAGTATCCAAGTTGACAGACAAATTTAACATTATCACATAACTAAAATCATTCGGATACATCTCCATCAACCTTAATAACTTTGATGCGTCCTAAAAAAAAATCCTAGGTGTCACTCGAATTTTTGATACATACGTAATTAGATCCGCCACTGCTTGGAAAAGGATATTAGCATAAGCACCTGCACGTACTTTGTAGACCAGATCAAAGTCCCATCTGCTAGGGTCCTGAGATTGTTGACAGCTACATAATATAACGTTCCAAGTTTGTTATCCCCATACCAAATGGTGATTCCGATTGTTGATGTCTCGAACAACTAATAGCTATGATATGTCCCCTAAAGTCAACGTATCATGCAAGAAGCTATTGTACATTTTTCCAGGGTTGATCAAGTAAATCCAATCACTGTCGGAACTCTATTTATACATATGATCAAGTAATTCGAGAAAAACCAAATTTTGCATTTAAAGCTTACAACAACCTCCCAAAACAGACAAGTTAAATTGTATAATAGATAATATGAATCGTAAGGTTAAGGTGTTGAAATTGTAACAAATATTTATCAACTTTCAAATTCAAAGGTAGCATTTGACCTTGAAAGTGGATCAAAGGGTGATCGATGAAGGATTACTTCACAGATCATCACCAAGTCTAACACAACATAAAGATACTTGTTCCAATTAAAGAGAGTATTGTTCTCGCAACTCCAAAACAAAGAGATACAACTGGAGTTTCAATGTCAATACAGATTTTTAACTATAAAAAACTTTAACGTAGATCAATATTCAACGTATTTATTTGCCGAAATTTTGAATTGCATGTGCGAACATAGATAAACAAGACTTGAATTCTTCAAAAAATTTGATATTTTTTTTGTTAAAACTCATGAAGAATTGTGTGAATAGAAAAGCTAGAGAAGGTGTTGAAGCTATAAATGATCAATAGAACTTACTGACTGGCTTTTCTGTGCACCTGTTATCGCTTAGCAAACAATTGGAGATCTGAGACGTCTTTCTGCATCAAAATTTGAATAAAATTGTCAGGCTTTCAATTGAAAAGATCTATAGAAAATGGCACTAAAATGATACCATAAGCCCAGTCAATGGACAAAGTCAAAGCTAATTAAAATGACATCAATTAGAGTCTTAATTGTCTGATTTGTTATTTAATATTAGTAGCATACTTTATTTGACATGCTTTGAAGGTTGAATCTTGAATATTAGTTAGCAACTTAGCATTGTGTTGTAGTCTCAGTTTAACCTTTGTATGATTTAAATTGCACATATTAGTAGCTAGGGTACATATTTGTAATGAATGCATGATAGACATTGTATATTAGGAGTATGTTAGTTGTAAGTATATAAAACTGGTGGAAAAAGTGAAAGTACATATAATGCATGTTTCATATATTTTTTAATGATATTTGTTTGGTTTGACAAAAAAACTAGGTTTACCTACATCTATAAAACGAAAAAGATAGAACGAATCTGTGTATAGCAAGCTTTTAAGATTTCATAATAGGTTGTAATGGATTATAATTGATTGATATATGTTTAATGTTTATAGGTAAAAAAGTTGTTGGCGGATGGTGAAAAAGAAATTCAAGAACGTATAAATAAGGAAATGACAAATCGGTTGAAGGAGAGGTTTATTGAGTTCGAGCAACGTTTGGATGAGAGAGAAATTGAAAATGATCAACGCTTGAAAGAAAAGGAAGTTGATTGTGATAAAAGCTTCAAAGAATTAAATGATATTGTGATGGCGAAGTTTAACGCATCCTCACCCCACCCCTCGTTAGAACTTGTTTAACGCACCTTCACCCCCTCGTTAGGAATTTGAGCGTGATCAACGCATTGAACAACGATTGTCATGATTTTTGTTGTAAAAATTGTTATCGGATTCAATGTTTAATTTCGTTTTTAAAACATATTTTCAAATTGCATTATATCTTTAAATGCATAAATTAATTACATGATATATAACAAATACAATGTGATATTGTTGTGTGTAGGTGGATTACCGAGGGATTTACGAGGGATTTATGAGAGAAAATAAAATATATCCATCAATATTTCCTCGGTAATCCATCGATAAATATATGTTGGTAATCCCTTAGAAAATATATCTCGCTATTCCCTCAGTGAATATCACCACTCGTTAATCTCTCAGTACTAGTTCCCTCGGTAATCCCTTAGTATTAAATCCTTGGTAATTTATCCCTCGTCAATCCCTGAGCAATAAGGTCGTCGGTAAATTCCTCGGGTAATTACTGTCGTCGGTAATTCCCTCGGAAAAGACAGTTAGCGACCAAATCTATTTATATTAATAAAAGAAAACAATTCAGGACACATGTTGCTTCCTCATCACATTAAACTTTCATTTTCCTGCCTCTTTTCCATAATTAAATATTTTATTTAATAATTTATCTATTATTAATAAAAGGAAAAACTATTTTGAATACTTTCCTATTTAATTCATTAAATGCAATGAAGGAAACACATTAAAATTTTAAATAGTTCAATATTAATTTTAAAATTATTTTTAGTAAAAAATCTTATTTATAAGTAAGTTTGTATATAATATTAGGTTTTTTACGGAAAAAAATTAACAAGTATTCACGGTTTTTGTGTTTTAATCTCTCCAAGTTATGTTTTTCAGAAAATCCTCAAGTTAATTTTTATTCTTCGTTTGTGAAGTTTGTCTATTAAAGTCAAGTTATAATTTGTAGACTGAGTTTTTAAAGACTGACAGATCGGGTTCTTATAGTCAAATTTCACTAAACGAAAAAAATTAACTTGAGGATTTTTCTGAAAAAAATAATATGGAGGGACGAAAAAAAAAAAAAGAAAACACATTGGTTTTTTTTCATAATAAATCCTTAATTTTATATTAAACTTTTTAAAAACATAAATAGTTATTAAAAATACCAATGTTTACATGGGTAAATAAGCTAGTTATTCCTATAGACCAAGTCCCTCGGAAATCCTTTGGAAAATAGCGTTTATGATATGAGGTTTACCCATTTGGTAAGCCGTCCCCATTTGTGGAAGAACTATTAACTTTATGCAGGTTTTGACCACTCCATATGTGTTAAAAGATTGTTCAACTCACATTGATAGTGCAATTTGGCAAAATTATTGGGTCAATTCCCAATTATTGAATTGAAGGATACACCCCTATTTCAAGATCATGTGACAAATTAAGTAGATAAATAGAAGAAAACAAAGAGCTAAATAAATGAAAACAACTTTCTAAACTTACAATTAATGCAAGCAACTGTGAAGTTATGATATTTGATTGGATCACCCCATTTAAGCTATTGCTTCCAAGATACCATTAAACTCGTAAATTTGTGTTACTAATTGAAGATTTGAGATGTTATAATCTAGAAAATGATTGAAAGACTTGCGATATGCAATGATTGTGAGTCTTGGAAAGAGTTTGCTATGGCACCAGTTAATTTATTGAAGCTCAAGTCCCATAAAAAAATCAAGAATACGAGAAAAGCTTACGGTCCTACCACATGCATAACAATATGGCATCTTGTTTAAAATGAAATTAATGGTGCACACAAAGGGAGCTAACAGTGATAGTAACTTACCAAAAGGTGCCAATTTATGAAGGAATTACGCCAGCCACTCTGCAGCTTCTCAAGGAACTATAAATGATATCAAATTTACTTCAAATATTTCCAAAACTAGGACTAATTTAGGAGCTCGTGACTTTTGAAAGCATCATACTTGATCACTAACCATAATTCTTGCAAGAAAATGCCAAAAAATGCACTATTATTTTCTAGTATTTAGACAAACTGTGGAAACATAATGTGACAGGATGATTGTGTTTGGGCCTTTTCTGGTCCAAACTCATGCAAACCCCTAGTTTACATTTTTAAATTCAAGAACAATAGCTTGTTTGTAATGTAAAACCAAATATGAAGACTCAAAGAATGAATGAGTCATTACAATAGAGATATAAGAATATATTGATAATAAGAAAACAAACGTAAACGAGAAACATACAGAATTGAAAGTCTGGTCAAGTTAATTAAGAAATCAAGAGTTGAATCTTCACCACTCAGATCACCAATTCATTTGTACCAAAAAGAAAGGACGAATTAAATTGGATCAACTAATAGATATTATGATCAGATCAATCCACTAAATGTTTTTCGAATTTTATGAAATTTCTGAATAATCTTACAGGTCTTCTAGTTTTGTCAAAGCAACATAACTGTTCAGAATTGGACCTTCAATGAGAAGTGCAAGACAAATGAGAATCTGTAACCTTGAAACTTTTAGCTTTTATACTAAACAAGTGTGACCAGTAATCATTCATACAGTGTCGTTAGATTCATCAATGTTATGAAAAAACTCAGGAAGCCTTCCAGTAAAACCATTGTTTGATGCCCACCTGTTGTAGAGAAAACGTATTTTTAGATATGCCATTTTCATACTCAAACGTACAAAAATGTTATGGAAGCAGTAAATTATACAGTGTGAAGGGATTTCAAGTTTGATAGTTCCTGAGGAACCGGTGGCTGACATTTTTACCAAAAGTCTCTCTCGTCACCCGTTTGAGTCTTCAGGGACTTGCTTACTATCGGTCCACCATCGTTTCGCTTGAGGGGGATATTAAACATACATATATAGCTGTTGGGAAATAGTTTAAGTACATTCAAACTGTTAGTTAGACTTCTCAGACTGTTAGTAGATTTTTCATGTAAATACAAAGTTCATGCTGCTAGTTGAAGAAACTCGAGCTGCCAGTGTAAAAGTTCAAGCTGCCAGAGCAAAACAACTCAAGCTGCTCAGTTCATGCTGTCAAGAGATTCAAGCTGCTCAACAGTTTCATAAACAGAAAGTGCTGATTTTCAGGAAAGATATCTACACGAAGATTCCAGCATATCTACTATCAGAGAAGTCATAGTCCTTCAAGGAAACAAGTCCAAAAAGCAATATAAATACAGAGAATAGGTCATTCTATTGTATAGAAGTTTTCTGCATATTTTGAGTCTGTAATTGCTTTGTTGATTAAGTTTTCATAAGCCTCTAAGGTTGTAAAACCCTAAGAACAGTCTGTGTTCTTCGTCTAATCAAAACAGATTAGAGGTGATTGTAATCATTGAATTCAGCAATACAAACAGTCTTGATTACTTCTTATGTTTTATGCTTCATTGGTTCTGAAAGTTTTTGTTAAAATAATTAAGTGTTATTCCGCAAACTTCTTAATTAAACTTTGATTCAAAGCAAGATTATTGATTTATACTCTGATAAATTTCAAATCAGTTAATCTTGGTTATTCATATTTTAGATCCTGACAAGTGGTATCAGAGCCAGGGGTCGTTCTTTGTTTTTCAAAGTCGAAAACTTTCTTTCAAATTTTTAATCTTTTACAATGGAATTTGAAAATAGCAGCAGTGGATCTGGGCAAGGACTCAAAGTGCCTATGCTCAAGCCCACTGAGTTTGAGATGTGGAAACTCAGGATTCAACAGCATATTCAATTCATTGATTATGCCATATGGGAAGCTGTTGAATTCCCTCCTGTAGTTGATCCAGAATTTGATGCTGAGGGAAAACCAGTCAAAACTCCTCCAAAAACTGAACTTGAAAGGAAGGCTAGAATGAATGAAGTGAAAGCACTCACACTATTACAAATAGCCATTCCTAATGCTTATCAACATCAGTTCAAAAAGTTTTATACTGCTCACTCTCTTTGGAATGCCTTAGAGAAGAGGTTTGCTGGTAATGCAAGTACCAAAAGAAATCGAAAAGACCTCTTGAAACAGCAGTATGAAAACTTTTCTGGTGGCAAGAATGAAAACCTCACTCAAATCTTTGACAGGTTCAACAAACTGATAAGTGAACTGGAAAGTGCAAAGGTCAATCTGGATCAAGATGAAGTCAACAGAAAGTTTCTCAGGTCTCTTGGAGAAGAATGGACAGTCTATGCTGCACAGTGGAGAACAAAAGACACACATGATGAGATAGAATTGGATGATCTGTATAACAGTTAAGAGTTTTTGAGACTGAGATTGATGCTAAAAAGAAATCCTTTTCTTATAATCACAACACTGCTCTTCTGTCCTCTGAAAAATCTAATAACTGTGATTCTTTTTCAGGTGGTGATGGCAATTCTGCTGAAACTCATTATGAAGCTTTTGTTGCCAATGATGGATTATTTGCTCTAAATGTTGAAGACTTGGAACAAATTCATCCAGATGATCTTGAAGAGATGGATTTAAAGTGGCAACATGCAATGCTGACCATGAGAGCCAAAAGATTTCTGAAAAGAACTGGTAGGACCAACTTTCAAGCCAAAACAGAAGGCAAACCATCTTTTGATAAATCAAAAGTGGAATGCTATAAATGCCATAAGCTTGGTCACTTTGCCAGAGAATGTAGATCTCAAGGTCAACAGCCATCAAGGACTTCACAGCCCATCCAAGCTTCCTCATCAACAGCACTTGTCTCTCAAGAAGACAATGTGTTTGACTGGAGTGATCAGACAGAGGAAGAATTCCAAAATCAAGCACTTATGGCAGAAACATCAAATGTCTCCTCCACTGAACTACCATCTGAGGTAAATTCTAAACTCTGCTCTCAATCATGCAAAAATATGGTTAAAAAGTACAGAGATCATAATGAGAGCATGTGCAAAACTCTAGCTAAGATGGAAGAAAGGAGATATGAATATATGCAAGCCATAGAAGATCTGGAAAAACAGATCAATGATTATAAGGATAATGAGATTCAAATGGGGTATGATAGAAACTATCATGAATGGGAGAAAAAGGAACTCAATAAGAAAATAGAATCTCTGAATAAAAAGGTAGAAGAAACTGAACAGAAGGTGTTAGAGGCTAATGAGAAACTGGAATCTGTTAACATAGATCTAGGTAACTTCAAGTTAGCAAATCAAAAGCTAGAACACCTAATGGAAGTTCAATTCACAGATAGAGTCAAATCTCAGGTCAATCCCAAAGAAGGAATAGGATACAGAGCTACTCCACCTCCATATAATAACAAGTACATTCATCCAATGAGTGAAGTTGCTGATAGACTTGTCAATGAACCACTAGATGAGTCTATGACTATTGTAGATCCTATCCTTGATAACAGTCCTGAATTAAAAGAAGATAAGAGTCAAAATAGAGACTGTGACACAAAGAGTGCACCCATAGAAGTCCAAGTTCCCAGTAAGAAAGGAAAAGAGAAGATGAGTGTATGCAATGCTACTCCACAAGTTTCTGTACATTCTAACTGTAATACTGCATCTTCATCAAAAGGAACTAAAAGAGGTAAAACTGTTTCTATCTGCACATGCCAAAAGCATGGTGTTCAAAAGTTTCCTAAACAACAGCAGGTAAGAGGAAACCAGAGAAACAAGAACCAGAAATTGACAGAAAAGTCTGGTGTTCCAATTCAAACTGTCAAAAGATGCTTTCACTGTGGAAGGAAGAATCACTTAGCCAAGGATTGTTTTTACAAACCAGCTGTTGCAAAACAGACTGTGCATCACACAAAATCAAATCCTAATCAGGCAAAGCACTCAAAAGTGAAACCTTCCACAGCAGCTCCAAAGAAAACAGTTGATCACAGATTCTCAAAAGTTAATAAAAAACAGTCCACACATCAAAAACAAGTTTTGGCAAAGCCTAAATCAAGTTTTAAACAAATATGGTGTGTCAAGGACAAATCTGTTGCTCAAACTGCTAATGCAAAAGATCAGACTGCTAAGTCAAAATCTGATGCTGTTAGTGCAAAAACTGAAACTGTTAGCACTACAAACACAGCTCAAGCTGCTGGGCATCAAACTGGAGCTGCTAGTGAATCATCTGAGACTGTCAGAAGAAAAGATGATCAAAATAATTGGATACCTCATATTATCACTAAATACTCTCCAAAGACTCCATCAGTAGATCTCACCAAATACAAGAAGTCAAAAACAGTTTTTAGTTATGTCAATGTACAAGGCCAACCCAAAACCAATTTGGTTTGGGTTTACTCCACTACTAACTAAGCTGTTATTTGTGCAGGGCAACCACAGGTCTCCTCATAGAACAAGATGGCATCTGGACAGTGGATGCTCTAGGCACATGACAGGCAATTCTGAATGCTTGTCAAATTTCAAAGGTTTTGATGGAGGTTTTGTTGCATTTGGAGGCAACTCAAAAGGAGTGACTATGGTGGTTGCAACATTGACAGGAAATCCACAACTGGTGGATGTCAATACTTAGGAGCAAGACTGGTCTCTTGGCAATGCAAAAAGCAAACAACTGTCTCCACATCATCCACTGAAGCAGAATACGTAGCAGCTGCAAGTTGCTGCTCCCAGGTAATGTGGATTCAAAATCAGCTAAGAGACTATGGTATAAATTTCTTATCCACTCCTATTTATATTGACAATTCAAGTGCAATTAGCATTGTGCAAAACCCAGTGAAATTCCCAAAAACCAAGCATATAGAAATCAGATTTCACTTCATCAGAGATTGTAATGAAAAGAAGTTAATCCAAGTTTCCAAAATACATACAGATGATCAGCTAGCTGATCTATTTACAAAACCTTTTGATGTGGGAAGGTTCACTTTCCTAATATCAAATATTAGTATGGTAAACATGGATTAATTGGATTTCATTATTATCGACTCAGTATGCTAATTTAAGGGGGAGACACTGTTACATTGAAAAGTTGCACAGTTTTACATTGAAAATCAGATTTCACTTCATCAGAGATTGCTAGTTCATTTTCTCGGACTGCTAGTTATTTTCACTTGATCTGACAAAGTGTGCAGGGTATTTGGGTAATTTTTCAAATGTGTGCGCGGGACCCAACCCTTTCGAAACCTTTAAAGGTCCCGGTTTCGTTCAGTTGTAACTACCAGTTACATATTCTTCTTCCACGGCCTTCTGCTTTCTCTCTGAACGAATCACACATTCTTCTTTCAAACCCTACAACCATCGTTTGTTCATCCATGGAGTTCGTAAAAGAGCATAACTGCCTCCCATACACCCTAAAACACTCTGAACTTCAACCGTTTCATGCAATGATGGATTTCCTCAGGCACTCCCATATTCATTATGCCCTAACCATAAACCCTACTATATACATCTCCCATATTGAACAGTTTTGGAATCATGCTTCTGTTCAAACCATTAATGGAGTGCCTACTCTCATAGCCTATATCTCTTTATTTTTGATATACTTGATTTATTTATTTCTATTGGGTTGTAAATGTAAATATTTTCTCTATTTAATCTAATCCTCTCTGCCCTATTTTGGCATGGAGAGTAATTATCATACATACCAGGACAATTTCTCATGGGAGAATTCGTACATTAATTATGCAATTTCTATAAGAGAGGCATCCAATTGGAATCGGTCAATTGTTTGTTGTGTGGTCTAGCTCCCGAAAATGAAAATCATCTATTATCAACACTTCTGATGGTTTGGCATTAATCTCTTGGGGTTGTGAATTGGTTTCAAAGGTGATATTTTTAGAATCTTTCTCAGCTGCTATTCTATCAATGTGTTGGTCTCTTAATCTCTTTGGAAATTCAAGGAACTCGAAAGTTGTTTTTCGTCGGAAGTGTTGCCAATCAATAATTTGTTTTACATGTCTCAATGTTGGTCATTTTTTTGGTTATATTCTAGGGGATATATTAGTAGAAAACTAAACTGGAGTTGTTGGTTGTGTGATCCCCTTTTGGATGTCTCATTCTAGTAGTTGTTTGGTTATTTGGTGTCTTTACTTTATCTCCTCTAGCTTCTTGCTTGAGGTTTTTTTTTTCTTATATATCATTTGCTGTTCCAAAACAAAAAAGATACCTTTCCCCATCACCAAAACTCACACCAACGTTAATTCCACTGCATCTTCACCTATAGCCACAAGCACCACTCTCTCCACCCATAGATACAGCCACACCACATCGCCGACGCTAGATTTGTGTCGTAGTCATTCTCCCTTCAACTCCTTTTTCTTCTTTTTTGGTTTAGATCTAGGTTTTATATTTATTTTCTTATTGTTTCTTGATCTTGAGATCTTGTACTATTTTCTAAGATTTTTTCTAGTATTTCGAATGTTTTATGTGTTGGAATTAAATGTTATAAATGAAGTATGTAAAAATATACTGGTAGTGCATGTGTTAAACAGGTTTGGAAGTTGGAATGTTACTGCTTTGAACAGTTGCAACTCTTGAAAACAAACACATGTGTCTCTTGACACCATATAGATGCCTATATATTAGTGTATCTGTAAACGTTTGAGAAGTGATCTCAAGATTAATGTACATAAGTTTAGTATATGCATCTGTGTTTTTTCTTTCTGTTCGTAGCCGTAACATACCATGAAGAACCATTACTTTGTTGAAGGATCAAGCAAGTTTCATGCATCTGAATTGTGATTTTAAATTTGCAACGGATTTGTTTAAAAGCCTGGGACCGAATGAAAGTAAGAATTGGTATTAGAGCAGGCATGAGAATTCATTGAACGAAGGATCGTGGATAAAACAGAATTCAAACAAACTAAAATTGAAGCAATTGCAAGATCATTACAGGGAAATGAAAGGGCGCGGCAGAATTCAAACACAGAGATTGAAAGAAAGAGGAAGAGATTGAGATGTTATGTTTGTTCGAAATCATCACACGTTTATACTTCCCACGATCATGTTCTAGCCATTCATCATAATGCATCAATCATCATTCAAACAATATATAGAAATAAGAACAAGAAGTGGGTTTGATCCCATTTGAATTTCTCTATTTATTTCATTATTTGGGGATGCTTATTACAACAATTTTATGCCCCATCTTTTGGGACGACTTATTCATATTTTGGGACGACTTTTGTGGTCTCTAAAATGCATTTTTCTTGTAGTGCTTCTAAAGGGTGTGTTGGTTCACTAATCAACACACCCGTATCCTTTCCTTCTCTACGGGTGTGTTGGTTCACTAACCAATCATCACACCTTTTACAATTAATGGTTGTGTCCTTTCCTAATTGACACAACTTTTCCAACTAATAACCAACAATTAACTACCTATAACTACCTATTTAATATTAACACACCATATACTTTAAGTAACTACATTAATGACTAAACATCATAAAACTTTTGTTTATTAGGTCCAACAATGTTTTGTAGGCCATTTTGCATGGGACTGTCCATCGAAAATCAACAACAAAGGAAAAGAAAAAGAGATTGAGTGGGTACCGGATTACACAACCTCTCCTATGGATCAAAGAAGAAAAGATCCGAAGCCCTATGTGCAAACCTACAAAGAAAAGATTTGCTTTGCTGGAGAATATTTGGTGTATGGCACAAAACATAACAATTGGAATGACATATGGTATGCAAATTCTACAATCTCCACACGTATGTCACCAAATAAGTTCTTATTCAAAAGATTGAAGAATTGCTTCATTGTCAACGATAAAGACCATGAAGAAAACTTCATATTTGTACATGGTATAGGAGGAATTGAACTGAGCACAAATGAAACAACCTACACAATTCCTGTTAAGCATAATTGATACAAACAACTAACTCTCCACTCATCTAGGGATATCCCATGACAGCTTCATCTTAGCAATTGTTAGTTCAGAAGTTGTTGGAAATTATCATGTACATGTACTATATATTAAGCCTCTGTACACAAGCCTAAAGCAATGAAAACAACCTTCTCATTTTATTACTCTGCTATTTTATGGTATCAGAGCCCAAAGTGGATTAAACGTGCGTAGATCCTCACTCCATTCTCTCTTCAATGGCATCGGAATCCCAAATTGTTCCGCTACAAGCACCGAATCATCTTCCGACAAAACTCACCCAATCCAACTTCGTTGTTTGGCGTCGACAACTCTTCTCAACTTTGATCGGCGATGATCTTCTAGGTTATGTTGATGGTACATTAAGCCAGCCTCCTAAATCTGTTGATAATTAACAAACCAAATCCTGCATGTATCAAATGGTATCGTTAGTGTCAAATCATTTTAAACGCCATGTTGGGCAGTTGCACAGCCACCATTCAAATCCTCATCTCATCTGTGTCCACCTCATAAGAGGCATGGGATCGACTTATGGTTCTTTATGCGAATAACTCTCGCACTTGCATCATCTCTCTCAAACAACGTCTTATCAAAAATTCGGCTGAAGACAAGTCTATATCCACATATCTACAAGAAATGCATGGAATTGCTGATGATCTTGCTTTGGCTTGCTTTGGCAGATTGTCCCGTCAATGATGACGATCTGGTTCTTCATATTCTTCATCGTTTGGGCAATGACTTTAAAGAAATTTGTGCAGCTTCCTTATGTGAAATATGTTCCAGAGATTAACATTAATCTCTTAAGTTTGAAGCGATTATTGCTTCAAGGCTTTGAGGTTGATTTGGGTAACTTATATTGCACCATCACACACATGTTTGATCCTAAGGACAAACATGATTTAAGTGAAGTTTTTGAGGAAACAAAAGGCATGAAACTTCAAGATAGTTTTCTCAGTCACTATTTTGAAGAACTAGATAAACCTGTCACATTTGAAGGTTTCAATACTTAGACTGAGCAAAAGAGGAACCAAAAGAAAAGGAGCGGGAAGATGTATCATTGAATGTAGAATACATAAATGAGTTTTTTAGGTTCCTAGATTTGGTAAATGATAGCAAGATTGGTATGAAAAATAAAGCGAAGTGTTAAAGAAGACATTTGAAAGGATACTAGGTTCGTATCATCGGAACTACACTAATACCGTACTTAACATACCACCCAAGTTGTTTCGAGTACAAGTATGTTTATTTGATTTGTACAAGATAGTTGCAAGTAATGGTGGCTTTGAGACATTAGTCACAAGTGAAGAAAAGTGGAGTGTGTTAGCTAATGGTTTGGGCTTTCCCTGTTACTATGCTCAAGGATTGATGGAGATTTATGAAACATACGTTTTCGATCCTCAATGTTACTATACGTTCACAAAGAAAGCCAGGAAGTGGCAAGACAAGTTTGCTGAGGAAGAGCAACTGATTGATGCAGCAGATGGACATGCTGATCAAAGTGGAACGGACTTGAAGATGGAGGAGGCTGCAACCTCAAAGAATACAAACAACTCAACTCGAAGTGAAAGCAACATAAAGGAGAATGATGACTATGTTATCCTTTGAAGGAAGCTGAAGATTTATAACATTTAAGGAGGAGAATGTCGGAACTAAATGTTATAAATAAAGTATGTAAAAATATTACTGTTAGTATTATTAATTATTCCTAAAAGTGTAGTACCGGTAGTGTGTTAAACCGGTTTGGAGGTCGGAATGTAACTGTTCGAAACAGTTGAAATTCTTGAAACAAACAGATGTGTCTCTTGACACCAAATAGATGCCTATATTTGTAAACGTTTAAGTGATCTCAATATTAGTATATATAAGTTTAGTATATCCATCTGTGTTTTTTTCTTTCTGTTCATGGCCGTAACATACCATGAAGAACAATTACTTTGTTGAAGGATAAAGCAAGTTTCATGCATCAGATTGTGATGATAAACTTGCAACTGATTTGTTTAAAAGCCTGGGACCCGAATGAAAAGATTATGATTATTTTGATGGATAGATTTTGAATGTTTTAAAGTTCAACCATTTATTAAGTTTCAGTCCTATTGACCTAATCCTCAAACGGTACTTCATTTGCTTTTTTTTTTTTTTTTCAATTTACGGGGTTTTTCACTGCCCATGTTAGTTTTGAAACACATAATTTAAGTCGATTCAAAGATTTTATTCGTGTTCGATTTCATGTATGTATTCGATGAAAAACTGACTTCAATTGATTTTGTTTGTATGTATTGTGGGTTAGTCGATTACGTTGTATGTGTGTTTAGTTGTCATCGGTCATCGTCGTCGTACAATGTCAGCCATCACTCAACCTTCCCTCTTCATTCTTCTACAACAGATAGCGTCTCAACATTTATTTTGGTGCACGTTAGAGGAATATGTTAGATAAAGCCATTAAGCAAAATTGAACAAATAGAACTACAAGAATTAGTGGCAATAGGGATGACGACAATAGGGCAACATGGATAATGACATCATTCATTCTCCAAACTAGAAAAACCCTGATCGCCCACATTAGAAAAACTGGGATAATGGATCAATAGATTGGTGCATGTTAGAGCTAGGTCCACATTAGAAAAACCCTAATCGTCCATGAGTTTTATACTGGAATAATCGTTTATTCTCCAAACTCAATCTGGAATAAAACTGATATCTAGACTAAATAAAGCAGACCTGTTGTTTTAAAAGTTTAGTTATTAAATATTTATTCCTTTAAAAAAATGTAATGTATGGATGAAATGTATAAATTAAATATAATATAGAAAAAGAAATAATTAGTAGAGTTTTATACTTCATGAGAAAATATAATCTTTAAAGATATAATAATTTGTCAAAATCTCTGAGAAATTTAAACGAATAGTAGGTTTTTTTTTTTTTACTAATTGCTATTAATTAAGCCAGAATAGTCAAATTAACTATTTATTAGAGTTTTAAGATAAATAAATAATTTATTAATCTTAGAGAAATGAACTACTTTTTCTGTCATAAATAATCCAAACATTAATATACTTAAAGGGATATATTAAAGAATCTGAAAACATATAATTAATATTCAATTCGTAACCGAATTAATGTCATTATTCATGACGTTATGAATTGTATCATAACTTGTCATATATAAGACTATATAAAGCATAGTATACCATGCATCCAATTAAATCAATCAAAAGACACAAATTTTGTGAATTTCAAATATGATCATGACTAAGAAGATCAGCCTCCTATGTTTGATAGGTAAGTTTACTTGTTTTTTTTTAACAATAATATATTGATAACTAATATTGATTTTCATGCCTAAAATGATCAAGCCCGAATTTATATATACATATATAAATGCATGCAGTTGTACAACAAATGTGTATGATGATGGCTACGGATGATCAGATATTGGCTCCAGTTTCAAATGATATATCGATGGACGGAGGGAGTTGCACACAAATTATAGGGTTGTGCAGTCTTAAATGTTTAATAGCATGTTGTAGTGATTTGTGTGCACAAAAACATCCCAATGGCATTGGCCAATGCAGCGGTGGTCCTGCATTAACACATAGTTTATGTAAATGTACATATCCTTGTTCTTAATTATGTTGAATCCCAATAAAAATAGCTCGATCTTCTGAAACTACTTCTTCATTTGTAATCATGATCGATGTTTTCTAATCAATATATACATATTCACATAACATTTCGATGTATAGCATGACATATGTTGCCATCCGATTGAGATCGATGGTGGACAAGAAGTAGTATATGAATGATGGAGATGTTTAGTTAATTGAATTATGATTGCATGCTCACCCAAAAACTTGGTTGTTGGTGAGCATATTATTGTTAATAACAAGTAACAATGATATTCACACGTTAATGCAGGATGTAATTAAAATTAGGGAAAATTACTAAAATAGCTAAAAATCACACGTCATTATCAAGTTTTAGCCAAATAATATCAATATAACCAAAATAGACAAACTTTACGACCACATTTACGTGATCTAAACCTTTTATTAATATTTTAATGCATTACGCTACAAAAGGTTACCAAATTTAAATGTTGCTCCTTCCCAATAAAAAATAGGTGGCTTGTCATTTAATGGTAAACGCCTTTTGGTAACGTAAAGAACCATTATTTTACGTTACCAAACACCTTTTGTAACATAATGCATTAAAATATTAATAAAAGATACGAATCACGTAAATGATGACTATCACCTAAATGTGGTAACGTAAGTGGGGCTATTTTTGTCAGATTGATAATCTTTGGCTAAAACTACTTGATAATGAGGTGTGATTTTTGGCTATTTTTACACTACACATGTATTTATTGAAGTGAGGGTCAAACATATTTTCAATTAAATTTTATAAAAAATGTTAACAAAGATCATATGTTGCACTACCGAAATGACAAGTTGTAAAATCATAAATTACATTGTGGATCAAGATTACTTGGAGGAGCACTAGCTGCCGGTGCCACACCACCCCATAATAACATGGGTCAGGCCATGGCAAGAACATATACCATTGTTAGTAACGAGTAATTATCGTAGACCTCTGCGTTGTCACGAGACGTAACATGATGTACCACTTCTTATAAAAAGGGCACTATCATATCAAAAAGATGATATCATTCCTAGCATTTTCGAATTCTTTGTAAGTAAATTAAGCTAATGCCCTTAATTCACCACCCATTCATGTAACCTTAATTAGTTGACATACATAAATAGATATATCTTACTACAAGAAAAAAGAGAAAACCCGACGAAGGCCTTTTGCGGTGACATATGTCGTCGCAAAAAGGTCACTAAAAGACAAAAAATGTTGCCTTTTGACTTACTTCGGTCAAATATCAGATATACCCTAATCATTATATATATGTATATATATAGAGGGAGGTTCAATGGAAAACCACCATGCACCGGAAAACTTGTAAAAACCGCACTGCATCACCACAAATGCATCAAATTCCCCGCGTGATGCATCAAAATCCCGCGTGATGCATCAAATTTCCCGCGTGATGCATCACCTTATTTACGATCATGCCACCGCGTTTTTCATGAAATGCACCAAATCGGACGGTAGGCGTAAGTTTCCACAGTTTTCAGGTGCATAGTGGTTTTCCATATATATATATATATATATATATATATATATATATATATATATATATATATATATATATATATATATATATATATATATATATATATATATATATATATATATATATATATATATAAAACTTTATATATATAACTTTTTGCGCTGTAGAAAGACTTAAACAAAAAAAGAAACATGCATCCCTACAACCAAACATAAGGTCAACATAACATAAGAAAAATCAAACAATAAATTTTTAACACTGCAATTTAAGAATCCTATTGCTTAAAAGAACATTTTTTTTCATTACTTGTTCATTAAAATTCAAAGGTAAAAATTGACTAATAAAATAGGATTGATCATCCTTATGGCCAAATTGTAAACTCTTATAAACACACTTTTGTGGCAAAAGCTCAATTGATACTTGTGTTAAAAGGCGTGGAAACTTCAAATCATGTTGGGGACAAGAGAATTTATAGTGTAAGGTCTACACACTACAGATCTATCTAGACGCGAGACCGTCAACGAGTGCGGAATCCTCGTTAACGGGTTGACGGAAACAACTCTCACTCGGAACACGGAGACTATCAACGAGCTGTACGAACTAACACGAACGCACCTACTGGAAGATTCTCTTCGAAAGAACACTCAATTAGCTGATAAACTCGAGATCGCCTATTTGCTTAATCCCTCACGAATTCTGCAAAAAGTCTACTAATGATTCGAGTCTATCCCTAATTATAAAGTCTCATTCGAGTTTGTCATGGGCCAAACTCGAATCTGGCCCAAGGCCCATTCGAGTTTGTCCCCTTGACACTCTCGAATCTGCCTTATAGGATACATTCGAATCTGCTATAGATTCGAATCTGGTTCACTTGTGAATTCGAATTTACTCCAAATTCGACTTTCACATGTTTAAACCTATATTTGAAACTTATGTTTTTAACTTATGTTTGATTTATCTTTGATCTTTATGTTTGAACTTCTTGTAATACATTACATCAAGTTCAAACATACAATCAATAACTATCAAACATATATAAACATATATATCAAACACTTGTTAAAACCAATACTATGTGATATTACTTGAACCAAAATGCTAGAACACTTAGACTGCTATCGTCACACAGGGTATACCAACAAACTCCCCCTTGACGATAGCTTCTAACTAACTATTTACATCTTGATTAAGTACTAGATCTATATATACTACTACCTGCGTATATACCTGCATCTATACATACTCTGACTACCTTTTGGAACTTTCTGGCTTCAGATCTCCATTCTTCATGAAAGAAGATATGCTGATCATGAAGCTTCTTCAGATCATCCTTTGATAGGTTTATCAGATGTAGAGGATCATATACTCGCAAAATCACTTTGTCTTCAGAATCCTCCATTACTGCTTCAGCAGTTTAGTTGTCAAGGTACCACCACTTCATATTGCTCAAAATATCTTGTGGCATCTTCTTCATTGGCACCCTTCTTAAGCACTTAACAGGTTTGTAAACCATTTTCGCCCATGGCCTACCTGTATGAGGATCTATTCTTGGTGTATCCTCGACTCTTTTTCCAGACCTCGGCTTGAGTCTTTCAAACTTTCCAGATCTCCCCTCTCTTCTGATTATCATAGCGACCACTTCAGCATAGGGGTCATTTCCAATATTGATCAACTCTTTCCAGGCTAACTCCTTCACTTCTACCTTCGGTAGTGTGCTAAATACTTTAAGCTTGCGCCTCAGGTACTGGAGTCCATCTCTTCTCCTCAGAATAAAAAGCTGCAGTTCTCTGTCGAAGAACCAGCTAATAATACCTCCAGAGAAGTTTTCTGCACCTGGAATCCTCATCGTCTTCTTTATTTTTGGCTCAGTCTTCTTCTCTTCCTTGCGGAACCAAAGATTTAGCTTTTCAGCTCTGCTCGGCTCTCTTTCAGCCTCTTCCATTTCTGAATCATCTACCGAAGCCACTTTGATGTCATCAATATCTATTACATGCTGATCAGTATGCTCATATAGTTCTGTGACAGGCTGGGATTGAATGATTACTTCATTTACATTATCGTCTTCATCTATCACAACCTCCTCATCAGATTTCCAATCAGCTACATCTTCTGGCACAAACTCCCCTTCTTCCAGATCCTCCACATCATCTTCAAAATCAAATTCCAAATCTAATGGCTCTTCATCGATATCCATCAATGTGTCAATTATCTCACGCACTTCACTTTCTGAGACCTTTGATGAACTAGCCTCACCTACTTCAGCTCCCGATTGACCTGGCTCCCCCTGAGTCTCAGCATCTTGAGCAGCAGTAAAATCTACTGGCTCACTATGTCTTTGTGTGCTGGGATCATTGCCATCATTATCACCATCCTTATCTTCATCCCTAGGCAGCTCTATTTGATCCCTACAGCTTGTCTCCCCCTGAGCCTTTAGATTTTGCATTAATTGCTCAATCAGGGAGCGCATCGATCTTATTTCGGCTGATTGATCAGCAACGAATGTTTTCATCTCCAAGTTCTCTTCCTGTACCTTGCCCACAACATTCTTTAATTCGGCATTCTCGATGTCTATGTTGGCATTATGCTTCTGAATCTCGGCTAGAGCGGTTGTCAGACCAAATATTTGAATCTGTTGAAAGTCTACTCTGCTCTTCAGCGCAGAAAATCTTTGATTCTCCATGAAGGTGGATGAGGTTGATGGAGTGGATTGTATTGGGGTTGGAATGATAGGTGACGGAATGTACGGTTCAACAGGTGGTGGTGGTGGTGGAATGGTAGATTGAGTAGGTGGAGGTTGAGAGATTTCTGGCTGTGCGACAGAAGCTGAGGTAGCTCCCTGCATAAAACGATGGCGTTTTGCCCTTTGCCGATGCACCAGAGGTACTACTTCTTCCTCATCTTCATAATCTGAGTCCTCCGACTCCACTGTAGCTCTTTTCCCACTTCCTTCTTCCTCAGTGACAACCAATCGTGATCCATATGTCCTAATTTGAAAGGACGGATCTGTAGTTACATTCTCTGGAGCCTCTACCTCAATCTCTTCCATATCTTCAGATTCAGTAGCTGAAGATGACATGTCATTACCTGTTTGCTCAGGTTGATATTCATCGACTTCCCTAAGAACATCATCTTCTCCTTCCGGAGGCTCTAACAGTTGATCAACAAGCTCAGCAGTTATCTCTTCATTAGCATTAGGACCAGCTTCCCAAATCTCATGCAGTGTTTGACATAACTGATCAGATTCAATTGGTGCATTTGAAGGCCCTGCCTCTTGTGGCTCTTGAGATTGACTAGTCGAAGGCCTATCTGCCTGAATTTGACTCGCTGTAGGCCTCTGACGTCTTCTTTGCTGCTGAGGCCTCTGACGTTGTTGCTGTTGTTGCTGTTGTTGATGTGGCTGTTGCTGTGGCTGTCGCTGTCGCTGCTGAACTTGCACCTCACCTGCCCAGTTGGCATCTTGAGGGGCTTCAAAATTCTGGTCAATAATAGCACCAAACAAAGGTGTCTCTATAGGGACAGCCAACCTTCCTCGGTGAGCTGAACAATCAGCAAATATTCTCTTATCTATGACTGCAACGCTCTGAATCTCGTTCAGCTGCGGCAGATTTGGCAAAAAGTGCCAGATGAGCATCATTACAAAACGAGGATATCGAAGAAATCTTTGCTGCTCCGGAGCCGTTATTTGATGAACGAACTCCGAGAAGAACATCTCTGAAAAGCTAAATTTCTGATTATAAACCAATGCGATTATCCCTGATTGGATCTTCGATACGATATAATCAAACCCTGCTTTCTTCGCCGCAAAGCATACCATGAACACGTGGGCCAGATATCGCCATTGCCCAATGAGGCCACTCTTCATATAAGATGTCTTAGTAACATCTAAACTATATCTCATCCTTACAAAGGCAGCCTGCCTAATACTCAATGGGAAATCTATAGGCCCATTCTCTTGCTCCTGAGTTCCCAATTGCAGAACTTGGCGTAGAATATCAGCAGAAAATACCAACGGCTGTCCAGCTATCCTTGTCCTTAGAACTGTTGGGGTGACAGTACAATCGACCTGCAAATGTTCATAAAATTGGCGCACACATGGAATTACGATTTGAATGTTGTGCGATAGTGCGAACGAGATCCTGGATTCTACTAGGAAATCCACCATCTGGCGAAAACCCTGCGCTTCAGGGATATTATGGTCAGGGGGAATGACCATATTATGCTTTGGGACAAATACTCTATCCGCCATGTCTGCACAATAAAGAAAATATTAGAATTATTAAAAATGAATAAACTTGATTAAATTCAAATTTGTTTTATTTTGAACTTGTATAAGTACAAAATCCAACACATATGAATTTCTACAAGCTTAATTAAAAATTTAACTTAAATAATTCAAATATATTAACAGACTCGAACAAACAGATTCGAAGTAACATATTTTCGAGTTTAATATACCATTCGAGTCTAATGACCAATTCGAGTTTACTGACAAACTCGAATCAAGCCATGAACAGACTCGAAGGAGTCGGCCACAACCATCACTAAAATCCATGATTTTAACCCTTTTGGACTCAAAGAATCACATCTATTAGTCCTACTAGGTTCTAATCAATGATATTAGTAGTTAATTTGAGTTTTTACCGGTTCAAAGTTTGTAATTTTAAAAAACAAGCTTTCTACCAATAAAACTTTAAAATTCGGTGATTTTGGCTTAAATGGTGTATTAAACTACTTAAATCTTGTACAAAACACTTGTGTATACCTAGATCTATAAGTAGAATCGAATCCACACGGAAGAAACTCGACAAATAGAGGTTTTTCTTGAAATCGACAAACTCGAAGCAAATAGATTCGAAATCGCCAGAGACAAACTCGAGAGTATAGATTCGAAAACAGATAACTTAATGACCATTACTGTTAACCTATTTAAACCACCTACCTTCGAGTCTATTGCCACTTTCAAATCTACTGACTGATTCGAGATCATCCAAATTCGAGTTTAACCTAAACTCGAATTACCCTTGAAACTTTGAAAATTTCGAAAATTTTGAAATAAATTCAACCTTTTCAACTTTTTCAATTTTATTGTGTAACGGAATAAACTATGCCAAATCTTTTACCCTAAGCACTAGATTTTCACGCAATGTTTATTTTATTCAACTATGAATGCACCCTCAGTAATTTTTGACCTTTTTCCTAAGTAAATGAAAAATAAAATAGAATAAAATAAAATAAAGTAAAAATAAAATTTTAAAATTTTGAACAAAAAATTTAACTTAGACTTAAACTACACTTATTAAAATTATTAAAATTTACAACCTATGCTAAACACTTAACTAAATATTTTTGATGAGCATAGTCCAAGAAAGGTTCAATCAGATAGCGACGTCAGATACTCACTTTCAGTACTTAAGCTTTCACACTTAGGAATTTTTGATTCCTTTGATTGTTTGGCGTGACATACCCGTTTAACCGATTGTTGGTATTTACCCCTTTAAACATGCTACACTTCGGAATATCCCTTGTCATTTTTATTTATCATGAAATTATCTTACGTGACTCAGACATAGACATACTTTTATGATCAATGCATACAGACAATGATTCTAACTTTTTGGTATTTGCAAACTTTCTTTAAAAGACAAACATCGGACACAGGTCTGTATTTACATACAACAAAGTGTCTTAGATTGACTTAAGGTTTATTTTTTAAAGCTAGCAAGACAGCGGTGACAGGTCTGTACCGACGTACAACAAAGCGACTTATCTTGCTAACCCGAATCAAAACAGAGGCAACAGGTCTGTACTTACGTACAACAGAGTTACATGTTTTTGACTCTCAATTCCTTATGATTTTTCTATGCTTTCCAATTTAAGATGTATTTGATGTTGCTATACATCCCCAGAAAGCTTGCATACCTCATTTAGACTCAAAGTTTGTATGTCTCGTACATAAAAATTAAGACCGAGTGGTCATACATCTAAGTTAGTGACACGTTTGACCTTCTCTTGAATATTTTATTACCCTGGGGACTCCCTATATGTATTATGCCTACCAACACATCAAACTAAAACAAAGTATAACACTTAGAATTTTAGGTGCATTATGTGTGAAAGACTAAACACTTAGAGTTTGTAACGACTGTGCTAATTTTTGTCACTTTGAACCTATGCTTCTAAGACTTAACTCTTTTTCTGATATTCTCTTTTTTGAGTTTTATATGGTTTTCTCTCTTTTTTCTTTTGTTTTTCATATGGAATAGCAAGAAAATAATAGAACCTACTAACTTACTAAAAATAGAAACTATCCTAATTTAGCACACTTACTATAAAAAGAAAGAAAGACTACAGCTATAAAAGGCAATAAAACTTCTACTAAGGTCAATTTACTCTGGGTTGCGCATTCCATTTAGTTGAATCAAATATTCAAACCGTGACTTATCAAAGGCTTTGGTAAATAAATCAGCACTATTGTCGTCCGTTGCCACTTTTACCAATTTGATTAAAATCTTTTCAGCACAATCACGAATAAAATGATGCCTTATGTCTATGTGCTTTGTTTTATTGTGTTTAACTGGATTATTTGTTATAGCAATTGTAGATTGGTTATCTATCCTAATAGGAGTTTGAGTGTAAGCCAAACCGTAATCCCGCAATTGTTGTTGTATCAACAGAACCGGTGAGCAGCAACTACCAGCAGCAACATACTCGACCTCGCACGTTGACACGGCTACCGATGTCTGTTTCTTGCATTGCCAGGAAACCAGTCTTCCTCCTAGGAATTGACAATCTCCAGTTGTTGATTTGCGCGTCAAGCTGCATCCTCCGTAGTCAGAATCTGTGAACGCCTCCAACTTTAGATCTCCCTCCGCGTGATACCAAAGTCCCAGCTTCGGTTTCGACTTGAGGTATCGTAAAATCCGCTTCACAGATTTCATGTGCATCTCCTTCGGATTAGCTTGAAACCTAGCACAAATACACACAACAAACATGATGTCAGGTCTTGAAGCAGTTAAATACATAAGTGATCAAATCATGGCCCGATATAACGTCGGATCCACATCGGTATCACTTTCAGTACCCGGACCGAGATTGTGATTCACTTGAATCGGCGTGCTGAAATGGGCTGTCAGTTTCGTCCCTTCCATCCCGAAGCGTTCCAATATGTCATAGACATACTTCATCTGATGAATAAACATTCCTTCCTTCTTTTGGTCAACTTGTAACCCCAAAAGAAATTTAACTCTCCCATTGCACTCATCTCGAATTTCGACTTCATCACCTTCTCGAAATCTTTGCACATTTGTTCGTCTGACGATCCAAAAATGATATCATCGACGTACACTTGTACCAAGATGAAGTGTTCTCCCTTTCTCTGAACGAACAGCGTACTGTCTATCCTACCCCTTTCAAACCCGTTCTCTAATAAATGGTTGGATAAAGTCTCGTACCACGCCCTAGGTGCTTGATGCAATCCATATAGAGCCTTATCTAAACGATATACTCTATCTGGATATTTTGGATCTGTAAATCCGGGCGGCTGTTCTACATACACCAGCTCCTTCACTTTCTCATAGAGGAAAGCACTCTTAACATCTAGTTGATATACCTTAAAGCCCTTGAAGGAAGCAAAAGCTAGAAACAACCTAATGGCTTCCAGCCTTGCTACTGGCGCAAACACGTCATTGTAATCGATTCCCTCCTCTTGGTTGAAACCCTTTACAACTAACCTAGCCTTGTTGCGAGTGACTATACCCCGATCGTCTCTTTTGCACTTAAAAACCCATTTGGTTCCTATGGCAATTTCCCCTCGAGGTAATGGAACTAACTCCCACACTTCTCGCTTCCTAAATTGCGAGAGTTCTTCCTGCATCGCTTCAACCCAGGAGTTATCCTTTAGTGCCATTTGCACATTTTTCGGCTCTACTTGCGAGATGAAACAAGAATAGAGGCAGGTATGAAAGGCCTCGGAGTCATTTATCATTGACAACAACACAGTGTTGTTATTTAAACTACTCCTAGTCCTCACACCCTCATTAGGATTTCCTATGATGCTTTCTATAGGATGGTTCTTGTTGATCCTAGAAGTCTCTATCTCGTCAACTCTCAGATTATCTCCTAAGTTAGATCCTATTTCACCTAATGGGGGAACAACCTCAGACTCCACATTTTCCTCCTCGTGGACAGTTTCCTCAGAGTTGGAATTAGTTGTCTGAGTTTGATTCTCAGTTGAAGGTGCTTCTGAATCCGTAACTTCTGGAGATCCATCTTCAGTCAAAGTAGGCTCGGATGTGGATTGAAATGTAGTCCTCGGAAAGGTATGACCTTCGTCATTCAGATTCAATGTCGCCAAGTCCTTTTCGATCGTGCCTGCATTTTCATCCAAAGGAATGTTAAATGACTCAAACAATTTATCATAGTCAAATATCCATTCCGGACCAGTTTGGGGTTCATGTGTATAACTTGTGACTTCAATGTTATACACAATCTCCACTGTACCATTTGTTTTGTTAAAAACCCGTTTGTTTGGTGAGTTCGACACATAACCTAGGAAGTATCCTTCGTCAGCCTTTTCACCAAACTTAGGTTGATGTTTTGTTCGCAATAAAGTACATGGTACCCCAAACGGTTCGAAGCCAGTTAAATTAGGTGGCCGTTTATTCAAAATTTCATAACAAGTTTTGTTCAGAGATTTGACAGTTAGGACCCGGTTTAAAACATGACATGCGGTATTCACTGCCTCCCACCAAAACATGGTAGGAAGCTTTGAATCCGAAAGCATAGTCCTAGCTGCCTCAATCAATGTCCTGTTCTTTCGTTCGGCCACCCCATTTTGTTGAGGCTCATACGGTGCACTAAATTGATGCACTATGCCCTTTGAGAGGCAATATACACCAATTATAGTGTTTTTAAACTCAGTTCCATTATCTACTACGAAGCCTTTTAACCCGTGTTCCATAGGAATTCTCCACTTGGTCTAAGAACCCGATGAGCTTGGATGCTGTCTCGTCCTTTGTACCTAGAAAGAAAACCCAAGAAAATCGTGAGTAATCGTCAGTGATAACTAAACAAATCCAACTACCTCCTATACTCCTTTTGTTGATTGGTCCGAAAAGATCCATATGCAACAAATCGAATGTAGAGGTTATGGAATTCTGAGTCTTGGACTTGTGTGCTTTCTTATGTTGTTTGCCCTTCTTGCATGGTAGACACTTGTCCTCGAACTGAAAACTCTTCATAGGCACACCTTGCACCAACCCATTCTTCGTTATATAGTTCAATTTTCTTAGGTGCAAGTGTGCCATGCGTCTGTGCCACAAAACTGATTCAGTTTCCGAAGCTTTAGATAATAAACAGATTGGACCCATCGAAGATTCATGCTTGTTCATGTCGAGCATATACAAGTCATTCTTCCTTGGTGCCCTCATCAATATCCACTCGTCAGGTATCTTGAATCCCGGTTTTAGCACTAACGCTTCAGTGTCAGTAAACAGCACCTGAATTCTTCCTATCACAGATTTGAGATACACTAATGAGATTATGAACCAGTTTATCAACGTGATAAACTTGATCCAAGGTAATCGTCCCATTAGTGACTTCTCCAGTACCAGTGATGGTTCCACCCTTGTTTCCCGAGAATGATACAAATCCCCGATTCCCACCCTTGAAGTCTGTAAGGAGACTTCTTTCCCCTGTCATGTGCCTGGAGCATCCACTGTCGACGAACCATTTGTTGTTTGGACCTGTGGTTATCTCATGCACATAAAAGAAAATAGGTTAGTTATCACGGGGAACCCAAGCCATAACTGACTTGGTTATACAATTCTCGTCCACATACTTAAACTCTTTCAAATACCCATCTCGCCTTTCAGGTGACTTGGGTCATTGAAAAGGAGTTTGTTGTGGTGCCGAGTGATGTAAAATCACTCTTTGCCTTTGAGTAGGCATTTGTTGTGGAGCTCTTGAAAAATTCCGATTATATTGCATTTCAATTGAGATCCCTGGGCTCTAACCGGTGTGTAATGTCTAACAGGAGTATGTGACCCAACTGGAGTGTATGCTCTGCTAGGTGTTGTGCTCCTATAGACTTGTTGAGGTCCTGACCTAGATTGATTAGGAACTCTATTCGGTGAATTAGTCCTAACCACTTCATTCGGTCTACCTATGACCGGTATTTGTTTCAAAACCTGTTTTGGTGTAGCCTGCACAATTTTCTCGGTACTCTGAGAATTACTAGTGCTCGCCACACTTGTTGAAGGTTTAGCTTGTTCTGGCTTCCCTGTCTTAGGTGTAGTGTCAACTTTCCTATGTGGACAGTTAGAAGCGACATGTCCCCTCTCGTGACATCTAAAGCATGACATCTTGTCAATTGGCTTCTTGTGTAAGCCCTTTGACTTAAGAGTGTCACTAGTGTCTGGTTCTTTTTGAACATCTATTGTGACTGGTTCATCATCCTGATCATTAAAATCAATTTTTTGTTTTCCTGCAGGTGTTTCACTAGAGGAAGACACAAATTTGACTTTCTTAATCTTGACATTTGTATCAGTCACCTTAGGTGTATTTTCTTTTACAGGCTCAGACATAGGTGCAGGTATGTCCTCTAAGTCTACTGATGTCTCAGTTTTCTCCTGAGGTTGAGGCACGTAGTTTGCATTAAAAGGAGGAGGAATCTCATGAAATCCTAGACCTACAGGCTTTTTAGATTGGCGTTGAGCATCCAAAACCTTCCCTAGGTTCAGACTTGAGTTCCTAAACTTTTCTAGCTTACTATTAGCCTCTGCTACCTTCACCTTGGTTTCAGCTAGCTCTATGTCTTTGTTCTTAAGATCTTTGGTCAAGGCCTCTACATGCTCATACATCAGCTCTAATCTAACACACTGCTCACTCAGCTTGTCTTTCAGAACTATTACATCTTGAGCATCAGCTTTAAGTTTATCCCTAAGATCTTGCTTAATGTCATTCAGGGTAGCATTATAAGATTTTAAAGACTCATTTTGAGCAGATATGTTTTTATGTGATTATAATACTAGATTCAACATGTCGTTAGAACTAACACATAACATGCATAATTCATGGAAAAGAGAGTAATTCAGACTAACCTTTGTGTGATCGGATTCCATGTTGGCCATTTGAGCGGCAAACTCCAGAAGCGTCTGATCATTCGTCTTCTCCACCCACATTGGACTGCTGTCCCTTGTGTTCTGCTCTTCCCCTTCACATCCACTCTCAGTGACCTCAGCCATGAAGGCTCTAGCGTTAGATTCCGGATGTGAGCTCCAGTCATAAGTACCATCCAGCTATCTATCTGATGTTACGTTTGATAACAGACCAGCTATGTTGGCTTGACTGGATGAAGAACTCGGAAGGTATCTCTATTGAGATTTGTTCTGAAACTGCCCTTGATGCTGATTCTGCCCTTGGTAATGATCTACCTTTGGTCGCTGACACTCTCTTGCGAAGTGACCCAAACCTTGACAGTTGTAGCATTTAACCTTTGACTTATCGAAGCCAATCCCCTTATTATTTATATTCAGATTCCTCCCAGTCCGTTTGATGAATCGTTTAACCTGTTGGGTTACCATGGCCAGTTGCCATTTGAGATCCATCTCCTTAAGGTCGTCAGGGTCTACCTGATCATAATCTTCATCCCAGAGTGCAGGATCGTTTATTTTCCCTTGAACGCAGTTTCCATAAGCGGCAACAAATGACGCCAATAGATTCAAATGTTCTTCGGCCGACTTAGCGCTCATGGGCATCTTAGAGTATCCCTGAGATGTTGATGCATGTGTTGCCTGAGGTTGTTGTTCTTCCGATCTTCCCAACCCTAAGAACGCTCTATTCAGTGTGTCATCAGTCTCTGCTGGTGACGACGTTTCTCCGGTGAAAAACGTTGTAGCAGTCTTCATATCAGGTGCCGCTGAAGGTTTGGTTGATTTTCCAAAATACATGGCTGGATTTTGGACTTTTTCCTTTCCATCTTTGGATGGAAGGTTTTTAGGCTAAAATTTAAAAAATTTCCTTTCCTTTCCTTCCTATAAAAGTTTATGGAACACAAATTTGATGAGACATGTTTAAGTTTCCATTCCTTTCCTCCCATTAATGAGGTTATGGAACACACCCTTCAAGTTTCATCAGCTTAGGCGGAGTATTGGCTTTCCCGACCTCATGATCCATTTCCAGAAACCTTTGTAAATTTGTCATTGTTTCAAGAGAAATTGAATTTTAACTTAGTAAATTTAATTCGAAATTAATTTAAGTTAATTATTTCAAATTTAGGTAAATTCGAATATAATTAAGTTTAAATCTATTTGGGACTAAATTCGATTTAAGTTCTGAAATTCAATTAAATTCGAAATATGTGACAGATTCGAAAGTCTCCAAACTCGAAGGTCAGCAAACTCGAATACCCAGCAAATTCGAATCCCTGTTCGAATATAGTCCAAACTTGAAGCAGAATTGAATCAAGTTAAACTCGAATTTTCTCTTAATCAAACTCGAAAGGAACGGATTTTGGTTAGACTCGAGACTAAGAAAAACCCTAATCACTTCTCACAGATTCGAGCGCCGCAAACTCGAAAAACGACTAATACTTGGATTTTTTAACGTTTTTCAGATTAAATCAAAATTTTTACAAAGAAAAATATTGATTTCTATCAAAAACGTGAAAAACACCAAAGTATTTCCCGTATCCCAATTTGATAAGCTCGAACAACACGAAAAATACGAAAACTAGAGAGATTAACCGTCCAAAAGCGTCAAGAAACCTAGGATGTATCTTTATGAACACGAAGAACACTAAGAACACCCCGTTGTCTCTGATACTACTTGTAAGGTCTACACACTACAGATCTATCTAGACGCGAGACCGTCAACGAGTGCGGAATCCTCGTTAACGGGTTGACGGAAACAACTCTCACTCGGAACACGGAGACTATCAACGAGCTGTACGAACTAACACGAACGCACCTACTGGAAGATTCTCTCCGAAAGAACACTCAATTAGCTGATAAACTCGAGATCACCTATTTGCTTAATCCCTCACGAATTCTGCAAAAAGTCTACTAATGATTCGAGTCTATCCCTATTTATAGAGCCTCATTCGAGTTTGTCATGGGCCAAACTCGAATCTGGCCCAAGGCTCATTCGAGTTTGTCCCCTTGACACTCTCGAATCTGCCTTATAGGATACATTCGAATCTGCTATAGATTCGAATCTGGTTCACTTGTGAATTCGAATTTACTCCAAATTCGACTTTCACATGTTTAAACCTATATTTGAAACTCATGTTTTTTAACTTATGTTTGATTTATCTTTGATCTTTATGTTTGAACTTCTTGTAATACATTACATCAAGTTCAAACATACAATCAATAACTATCAAACATATATAAACATATATATCAAACACTTGTTAAAACCAATACTATGTGATATTACTTGAACCAAAATGCTAGAACACTTAGACTGCTATCGTCACACAGGGTGTACCAACATATAGTAGTGGTTCTATTTAATTGGTGAAACAATGTATATAGTTGCTTTTTTCATACCAGACCCCTTGTCATTGTTGGGTAATCTTGATGGGTTATTTACCGGGTCATGGGTATATTATTTCAGGGTATGGTTTGTTTGTTTTTGTTTGATTTAGTCAATAATAAATAAAGGGTAGTTGACCGAGATTCCAGGGAGTATAACTGGTTCCTTAGGCTAGCTAGTACGTATTTTGTTTTCAAAGTTGCTGCATGTTATCACTTAGGCAGAGCAGTAGCTAGCAAGAATCGCAGGAACGAAAGCAAGAGAAAGAACGGGTTTTCGAAACTCGAAAGGTTAGCAAGAACATGTCAGAAAAAGCAAGTGCATCAACACTTCGTGAGCAGGGTAGTGTCACACTTCAATGCCCAAAATTGACCGAAACCAATTACTCTACATGGTCAATCTTGATTGAAACGGTGTTGAGAGCGCATGGGCTTTGGAAGACGGTAACCGGAGAAGATGAGGACGAGAAAAGGAACTATACCACAAAGGCTATAATCTATCCCACCCTTCCGGATGATATTCTTTTGCAAGTAGCCAAACACAAGGAGGCACAAGATGTTTGGGAGTCAATTCGGATTCGGTATTTAGGTACCGAACGGGTGCAAAAGGCACGTTTGCAAACGCTACGTGGTGAGTTGAAAAACTAAGGATGAAAGAGACCGAGACGAACGATGAGTTTTCCGGTAAGATAGGTGGTATAGTTGAGAAATTTAAAAGTCTTGGATCGAGTCTTGATGAAGAAGTGATCGTTAGAAAGTTTCTTAATTCCGTTCCAAAGAAGTATTTGCCAATTGTAGCTTCAATTGAACAATACTCCGTCTTGAAAGTATGCCATTGGAAGAAGCGATAGGAAGGTTAAAAGCCTATGAAGATAGGCTCAAAGGCCATGATGAGAAGGAAGATGAGCAAGGTCAATTGATGTGGTCAAGTGAGCAATGGCATGGTGAAAATAGTGGACACGGAAGCAGACGTGAAAGAGGTGAAAGAAGACGCGGAAGAAGCTCGGGTCGAGGCGATAAAGGGAAATTTAGATGCTATGAATGTGGGGCATTTGGACACTTTGCATATGAGTGTACAAAGTGGAAAGACAAGGAAAACGAAGCTCATTTGACTCAAGAGCCTATCAACCGGCTTTGTTGTGATGAGCAAGGAGGTCAAGATCATGGGGTGATTGTTGGGTAATCTTGATGGGTTATTTTACCGGGTCATGGGTATATTATTTCAGGGTATAGTTTGTTTGTTTTTGTTTGATTTAGTCAATAATAAATAAAGGGTAGTTGGCCGAGATTCCAGGGAGTATAACCGGTTCCTTAGGCTAGCTAGTACGTCTTTTGTTTTCAAAGTTGCTGCATGTTATCACTTAGGCTTCTATTGTAAGGGCTATATATATAGGACTTTATTCTTGAATGATAATAATAATAGAAGAGACTTTCTTCTTGCAATTCAAACTTTCAAAGGGGCTTCCTACGTAGTGTTTGCTGTATATTTCCTGTACATATTTTTCCATATTCACCGGTGAGTTGTAGAGTTTTAAACCTTCAGTCATAACTGTGGCCACATCTCTTGCCACCGTTTCGTGAATTATGGCTTTGCCTATGCTTGTAACCAGGGGCGGATCCAAGATATCATGTTATCGGTGTCACTTTTTTAGAGTAAATTTACTAGTTATATTTTCAAAATACTTTCTAATATGGATCGGGTCACCGAAACGGGTTACCAACACAAAATTAACAAATACTTAGATTTTTATAATTAAAATAGTACATAGTATAATACTATTTCTTAACTGTCGCAGTTGCGACCGATATAAACCAAAGGATACGAAATATGTTTCCTAGTTTCCACCGTTAATTTAGCAAGCTTGCGGACTCCATTGAAATTAAAAATATTGGATGGTCTTTCACATTCTCAATATAGTATCCAAGTTGACACACAAATTTAACATTCTCACATAACTAAAATCATTCGGATACATCTCCATCAACCTTAATAATTTGATGCGTCCTAAAAAAAATCCTAGGTGTCACTCGAATTTTTGATACATACGTAACTAGATCCGCCACTGCTTGTAAAAGGATATTAGCATAAGCACCTGCACGTACTTTGTAGACCAGATCAAAGTCCCATCTGCTAGGGTCCTGAGATTGTTGACAGCTACATAATATAACGTTCCAAGTTTGTTATCCCCATACCAAATGGTGATTCCGATTGTTGATGTCTCGAACAACTAATAGTTATGATACGTCCCCTAAAGTCAACGTATCAGGAAAGAAGCTATTGTACATTTTTCCGGGTTTGATCAAGTAAATCCAATCACTGTCGGAACTCTATTTATACATATGATCAAGTAATTCGAGAAAAACCAAATTTTGCATTTAAAGCTTACAACAACCTCCCAAAACAGACAAGTTAAATTGTATAATAGATAATATGAATCGTAAGGTTAAGGTGTTGAAATTGTAACAAATATTTATCAACTTTCAAATTCAAAGGTAGCATTTGACCTCGAAAGTGGATCAAAGGGTGATCGATGAAGGATTACTTCACAGATCATCACCAAGTCTAACACAACATAAAGATACTTGTTCCAATTAAAGAGAGTATTGTTCTCGCAACTCCAAAACAAAGAGATACAACTGGAGTTTCAATGTCAATACAGATTTTTAACTATAAAAAACTTTAACGTAGATCAATATTCAACGTATTTATTTGCCGAAATTTTGAATTGCATGTGCGAACATAGATAAACAAGACTTGAATTCTTCAAAAAATTTGATATTTTTTTTGTTAAAACTCATGAAGAATTGTGTGAATAGAAAAGCTAGAGAAGGTGTTGAAGCTATAAATGATCAATAGAACTTACTGACTGGCTTTTCTGTGCACCTGTTATCGCTTAGCAAACAATTGGAGATCTGAGACGTCTTTCTGCATCAAAATTTGAATAAAATTGTCAGGCTTTCAATTGAAAAGATCTATAGAAAATGGCACTAAAATGATACCATAAGCCCAGTCAATGGACAAAGTCAAAGCTAATTAAAATGACATCAATTAGAGTCTTAATTGTCTGATTTGTTATTTAATATTAGTAGCATACTTTATTTGACATGCTTTGAAGGTTGAATCTTGAATATTAGTTAGCAACTTAGCATTGTGTTGTAGTCTCAATTTGACCTTTGTATGATTTAAATTGCACATATTAGTAGCTAGGGTATATATTTGTAATGAATGCATGATAGACATTGTATATTAGGAGTATGTTAGTTGTAAGTATATAAAACTGTTGGAAAAAGTGAAAGTACATATAATGCATGTTTCATATTTTTTTTAATGATATTTGTTTGGTTTGACAAAAAAAACTAGGTTTACCTACATCTATAAAACGAAAAAGATAGAACGAATCTGTGTATAGCAAGCTTTTAAGATTTCATAATAGGTTGTAATGGATTATAATTGATTGATATATGTTTAATGTTTATAGGTAAAAAAGTTGTTGGCAGATAATGAAAAAGAAATTCAAGAACGTATAAATAAGGAAATGACAAATCGGTTGAAGGAGAGGTTTATTGAGTTCGAGCAACGTTTGGATGAGAGAGAAATTGAAAATGATCAACGCTTGAAAGAAAAGGAAGTTGATTGTGATAAACGCTTCAAAGAATTAAATGATATTGTGATGGTGAAGTTTAACGCATCCTCACCCCACCCCTCGTTAGAACTTGTTTAACGCACCTTCACCCCCTCGTTAGGAATTTGAGCGTGATCAACGCATTGAACAACGATTGTCATGATTTTTGTTGTAAAAATTGTTATCGGATTCAATGTTTAATTTCGTTTTTAAAACATATTTTCAAATTGCATTATATCTTTAAATGCATAAATTAATTACATGATATATAACAAATACAATGTGATATTGTTGTGTGTAGGTGGATTACCGAGGGATTTACGAGGGATTTATGAGAGAAAATAAAATATATCCATCAATATTTCCTCGGTAATCCATCGATAAATATTTGTTGCTAATCCCTTAGAAAATATCTCTCGCTATTCCCTCAGTGAATATCACCACTCGTTAATCTCTCAGTACTAGTTCCCTCGGTAATCCCTTAGTATTAAATCCTTGGTAATTTATCCCTCGTCAATCCCTGAGCAATAAGGCCGTCGGTAAATTCCTCGGGTAATTACTGCCGTCGGTAATTCCCTCGGAAAAGACAGTTAGCGACCAAATCTATATATATTAATAAAAGAAAACAATTCAGGACACATGTTGCTTCCTTATCACATTAAACTTTCATTTTCCTGCCTCTTTTCCATAATTAAATATTTTATTTAATAATTTATCTATTATTAATAAAAGGAAAAACTATTTTGAATACTTTCCTATTTAATTCATTAAATGCAATGAAGGAAACACATTAAAATTTTAAATAGTTCAATATTAATTTTAAAATTATTTTTAGTAGAAAATCTTATTTATAAGTAAGTTTGTATATAATATTAGGTTTTTTACGGAAAAAAATTAACAAGTATTCGCGGTTTTTGTGTTTTAATCTCTCCAAGTTATGTTTTTTAGAAAATCCTCAAGTTAATTTTTATTCTTCGTTTGTGAAGTTTGTCTATTAAAGTCAGGTTATAATTTGTAGACTGAGTTTTTAAAGACTGACAGATCGGGTTCTTATAGTCAAATTTCACTAAACGAAAAAAATTAACTTGAGGATTTTTCTGAAAAAAATAATATGGAGGGACGAAAAAAAAAAAGAAAACACATTGGTTTTTTTTCATAATAAATCCTTAATTTTATATTAAACTTTTTAAAAACATAAATACTTATTAAAAATACCCATGTTTACATGGGTAAATAAGCTAGTTATTCCTATAGACCAAATCCCTCGGAAATCCTTTGGAAAATAGCGTTTATGATATGAGGTTTACCCATTTGGTAAGCCGTCCCCATTTGTGGAAGAACTATTAACTTTATGCAGGTTTTGACCACTCCATATGTTTTAAAAGATTGTTCAACTCACATTGATAGTGCAATTTGGCAAAATTATTGGGTCAATTCCCAATTATTGAATTGAAGGATACGCCCCTATTTCAAGATCATGCGACAAATTAAGTAGATAAATAGAAGAAAACAAAGAGATAAATAAATGAAAGCAACTTTCTAAACTTACAATTAATGCAAGCAACTGTGAAGTTATGATATTTGATTGGATCACCCCATTTAAGCTATTGCTTCCAAGATACCATTAAACTCGTAAAATTGTGTTACTAATTGAAGATTTGAGATGTTATTGTTGGAGATAAACTAATATCTCCAGGCAACTAAGTTGGTTGCTGTTTTCTGAGCATCAGGAGGAAGCTCAAGGTGAAAAGATGAAGCTGAAAGAGTAGTTATTTACTTCTCATTAATAATCTATTTACTTTCCTTGTTTATGATAGTAGTTATGAAGCTCTTTCATATTTCCAAATATGTACATGTTTAAATAGTGTGGAGTGGAATCTCATATTTGTGCAGAAAACAATTAGAAAATTAATATATAGAAGCATCAGTTCCACAGGCCTTATTTTGTTTGTTCTTTTTAATACAAATCAGTATCAAATTGGTATCAGAGCTTGGAGAAGATGAATCCCGCAAGCACTTCACTTGGCCACGTGTCATTGCCCAGACTTGCAAAGTCGAATTATGACAACTGGATTATTCAGATGCGAGCACTACTCGGGGCACAAGACGTATGGGAGTTCGTTATGACAGGTTACGATGAACGAAGTGCAGCCGAAATTGGTGCAATGACAGCAAATCAGTTAAAAGGATTGAAGAAGAAAAGAATGAAGGACAAGACTGCACTATATTTGTTGTTTCAATCAGTGGATGAGTCTGGCTTTGAGAAAATCGCAAGTGCTACTACAGCAAAGTAGGCCTGGGATACATCGGAAAGGGTATTCAAAGGAGCTGATCGAGTTAAACAAGTGAGGCTTCAAACTTTACGTGGTGAGTTGGAGGCCATGAAGAAGAAGGAGACTGAAGGAGTTTTAGATTACATTACTCGCGTAAAAACAGTGGTGAATCAACTCAAACGAAATGGTGAAATACTAAATCATGCTAGAGTTGTGGAGAAAATTTTGCGCTCATTAACTGAGAAGTTTGAGAATGTGGTATGTGCAATTGAAGAGTCCAAAGTTCTAGAAGAATTGACGGTTGAAGAATTGGCAGGTTCTCTAGAAGCACATGAACAGAGAAAAAAAGAAGAAACAAGATGCCCTTGAAGAGGTATTGAAAACAAAGGCAACAATCAAGGAACACAGAGCCATGTATGCACAGCAAAGCAATCGTGGAAGAGGGAACCAGTTTAGAGGACGTGGTTTCAATCGAGGTAGAGGCCGTGGCAGAGACAATAATCATTATGAAAGACAACCAACTAATTTCCAGAAAACTTGGCCAGACAGAGGACGTGGTCGTGGAAGAGGTGGTCGCTATAATCATTCTAGTATCGATTGTTATAATTGTGGTGGTTTTGGGCACTTTGCAAGAGATTGCAGGTCTTCAAAGAGGGTTGAAGAGAACACAAATCTTGTGACAGAGGAAGAGGTGAAAGACGATGGTGTTCTCTTAATGGCATACAAAGATACCATTTCCGATAACCATAACATATGGTATCTTGACACGGGTGCAAGCAATCACATGTGTGGTTACAAACATTTATTTATGAACATTCAGGAGATAGAAGATGGTCATGTCTCATTTGGAGATGCATCGAAGATTCAAGTGAAGGGACGTGGTATGATTTGCTGCACTCATAATGGCAAAGAGACCAGAATTGAAGATGTATAATGTGCCCGAAATGAAAAGCAATTATTTTAAGTTTGGGACAACTTATGGAAAAAGGTTATTCTAGTTTTTTGAAGGGTCGTATCATGCACCTAAATGATAAAGAAGGACGATTAGTTGCACGTGTGGATATGGGAAAAAACAGAATGTTTAAACTCGACTTGGGTAATGTACTAGAAAAATGCTTGAAGATTGATGTAGCAGACAAGTCCTTGATGTGGCATATGCGTTTTGGGCACTTACACTATGGTGGCTTGAAGGAACTAGCAAGAAATGAAATGGTTCATGGGCTTCCCCACATGGATTATTCCAAACAATTTTGCGAAGAATGTGCAATTGGCAAGCAAACAAGGAATTCATTTCCGAAAAAATCTGAGTATCGTGCAAGAAACATTCTCGAATTGATACACACGGATATATGTGGTCCGATCACACCTAATTCATTCGGAGGAAAGAAGTATTTTTTAACGTTTATTGATGACTACACGAGGAAAGCATGGGTGTATTTTTTGAAGGAAAAATCTGAGGCTTTCGAAACATTTAAAAAATTCAAGGTGATGGTAGGAAAGTCAACCGGTTACTACATCAGGGCTTTACGATCAGACATGGGCGGTGAATACATGTCAACTATCTTCACCCAGTTCTGTGATGATGAAGGAATTAAAAGGTTCTTAACATCACCTTACTCGCCCCAACAAAACGGTGTCGCTGAAAGGAAGAATCGAACGATTCTTGACATGGTACGATCTATGTTGAAGAGCAAGAACATGCCTAAAGAATTCTGGGCAGAAGCAGTACAATGCGCTGTGTATGTTCAAAATCGATGCCCACATGCACAAGTGGTGGGTCGAACACCACAAGAAGCTTGGAGCGGAATTAAACCAACGGTGTCACATCTGAGGGTGTTTGGTAGCATGGCCTATGCACACATACCAGACCAAAAAAGAACCAAACTTGATGACAAAAGTAAGAAATATGTTTTCATTGGATATGATGAAAAGACAAAAGCTTTTCGGCTTTTCGACCCGATTGAGAAGAAGGTGATTGTGAGTCGAGATGTATATGTGAATGAAGAAAGCGACCAACCAGAAAGAATACAACGAACATAAAGAAATTGATGGGCCACAAATCGTGTTTCAAGCACTAAAAAGAGCCTGTGATAACAATGAACAAGGGGAATCCTCTATTTCTACACAACCTGGTCAAACTGTAAGGTCTACCACTGACAGATCTATCTAGACGCGGATCCGTTAACGAGTGCGGAATCCTCGTTGACGGTTAGACGGACAACTCTCAACCAACGGAACACGGAGACTATTAGACGCTGAACGAACGACACACGAACGATCCTACGAACTAATTCTCTCCGAAACGGGACTCACCTAGCTGATAAACTCGAGATCGCCTATCGCTTAATTCCTCACGAATTCTGCCAAAGGTCTCTTAATCATTCGAGTCTATCCCTAATTATAGACCCTGATTCGAGTTTGTTGTGGGCCAACCTCGAATCTGGTCTAAGGCCTCATTCGAATCTGTCCATCTGACAGATTCGAATCTAACCTATATTCGAATCTAAGGATACATTCGAATCTATCACAGATTCGAATGTCTTCCTTTACATATTCGAATCTAACCAATACACTTAAACACTTAAGTGATGAAACTTATAATATTACCTTATGATTGATTTTATCTTTGAGTTTTATGTTTAAACTTCTTGTAATACATTACATCAAGTTCAAACATACAAACACTGATAAACATCAATCATATATAATATATATATATACCAAACATATGCAAAATCACAATGTAAGACAACTTAGACTGCTATCGTCACACGGGATGTACCAACAGACTCCCCCTTGACGATAGCTTCTAATAATTCACACATTTGATTTAAGAACATGGTTTATTATTGATTCAAAATACTACCAGCATACAGACCTTTTTCTACACATACCTTGACTACATTTTCATATTTACTCGCTTCAGCATCCATATGTGCGTCACTGGAAATCTTACAGTTATACAAGATCTGCAAGTCTTCTTTAGATAAGTTCACCAGGTGAAGCGGGTCATAGACTCTAAGAATAACCTTTTCTTCTAAGTCTTCCATAACCGCTTCCCCAGTTTCTGTGTCAGCATACCACCACTTCAGATTCTTCAGAATGTTTTGTGGCATTGGCTTGAGAGGTACCTTCCTAAGACACCTGGCTGGCTTATAATGAATCCTCATCCAAGGTCTACCAGTTAGAGGGTCGATACGTGATGGATCCTCAACTCTTTTCCCAACTCTTGGACTCAGGCGCTCAAATTTCCTCGATCTTCCCTCCTTTCTTATTATTCTTGCGATAACGTCCGCATAGGGATCATTGCCAATATTGATCAGATCTTTCCATGCTAAATCTGCAATTTCAATCTTTGGCAAGGAGTTGAACGCCTTTAAGGTTCGCCTCATGTACTGAAGCCCGTCTTTTCTCTTTATTATGAATAGCTGCAGTTCTCTGTCAAAGAACCAGCTTAAAATTCGCTCAGACAGCTTCCCCGTACCTGGCACTCTCATTGTCCTTTTAATTGCAGCTTCCTTCTCTTCAGCCCTGAACCATAGGTTTCGTTTTTCTTCATTGGTTAGCTCTCTTGCAGGTTCCTCTGTCGATGGCTGAGGATTTAAAGCAACATTCACTATATCTGCATCGACAATGTTATGTCCATCAATCATATAAGTATCTGTGATAGGATTCTGCTGCACAATTATCTCGTCAGCTTCATCATCCTCATCAGCAAGAACTTCATCATCTGATCGCCAGTCGACTATCTCCTCTGGCGCAATCTCCCCTTCTTCAAGCTCTTCATCTTCGTTATCAAAGCCTACATCCAGTGGATCATCATCAAGATCCATGAGCGCGTCAATCATCTCACTGATTTCAAAGTCTGTAGGCTCCTTAGACGAACTAGCTTCACCCCTGTGTCCTTCGCCTTGACTAGGCTCCCCCTGAATTTGAGTAACTTGAGCTGCAGGAAAATCTACAGACTCAATCTCTTTATTTGCACTGGGATCATTGCCTTCATCATCATCATCTTCTCGCTGAACTTCCTGATCTTTACAACTTGTCTCCCCCTGAGTTTGTAGATTTTTCATAAGCTGCTCTAGGAGGGACCGCATTGCTCGGATCTCAGACGATTGGTCAGTGACAAAAGATTTAAGCTCAGTGTTTTCATCTCTTACACCTTCAATAATCATTCTCAACTCAGCATTCTCCTTATCCAGATTAGCGTTATGTGCTTGGAGTTCACCAACTGCTTTAGTGAGAGTCATAATTTGAACGTGCTGAAAATCCACTCGACTCTTCAGCTGCAGTAATCTTTGATTTTCATTGTATGCTTCTGGCATAGATGGAATGGACTGAAGGGAAGAAGGATTGAATGGTGGCGGAATATATGGCTCATGAGGTTGAGGTGGTGGTGATGGTGGAGCTGTGGTTTGAGGTTGGGTTTGGGGAACGTCTGACTGACTGGCGGATGCAGAGGAAGACCCTTGCATGAACCGATGACGTTTGGCCCTTTGCCTCGTCATTAGTGGAGCATCATCTTCTTCTTCAAAATCCGAATCTTCAGATTCCCTGGCCTCCCGTCTTCGCGAACCACCTTCATTGATGATCAAGCGTGAACCGTAAGTTCCAATTTGGACAGATTCTGGAGCTTCAACTTCAATCTCCTCCATCTCTTCTGATTCTGTAGCAGATGATGACTCATCATTGGCAGTCTGCTCAGGCTCATATTCGTCAACATCTCTGAAGACATCTTCTTCTCCCTCTGGAGGCTCAAGCAATTCTCCCACTAACGCAGCCGCTATATCTTCATTTGCATGTGGACCCGCCTCCCAAATTTCATTTAAAGTTTGGCACAATTGATCAGCTTCATTTGGGACAGATGACGGTCCGGCTTCCTGCATTTCTGGTTGCTGACTCGAAGAAGGCCTAGACACCTGAGACTGACTTGCAGTATCTCTTTGTCTATGCCTTGGATCACGGGGACGAACTCGAGTCTGATGCGGTTGCTGATGCGGTTGCTGTTGCTGTTGCTGTTGCTGTTGCTGTTGCTGTTGAACATCAACTACTCCTGCCCAGTTGGCATCATTCGGAGCTTGAAATTCCCTGTCCAGAATTGCGCCAAAAAGTGGACGTGCCTCAGGAACGGCTAACCTTCCTCGGTGTGAGGAACAGTCAGAATAGATACGCTTCTCTATAACATTGACGGTCAATGCATCATCAGATTGTGGCAGCTCAGGCAAGAAGTGCCTAATCAACATCATCACAAACCTCGGATACAAAAGGAACTTTTCTCTCTCAGGAGCCGTGATTTGATGGATAAATTCCGAGAAAATCAGCTGCGAGAAACTAAACTTCTTATTGTATACCATCGCGATCATTGCTGATTGGATTTTTGATACTATATAATCAAAACCAGCTTTCTTAGGCGCAAAACAGATCATAAACACATGGACCAAGAAACGCCATTGTCCTATCAACCCGCTTTTCATATACGAAGATTTTGTAACGTCCAAGCTGTATCCCATTCTCAAAAAAGCTGCTTGCCTAATACTTAAAGGAAAGTCTGTAGGCCCGTCTTCTTGTTCTAGGGAACCCAACTGCAGGACTTGTCTCAAAATATCAGCGGAGAAAACCAAAGGTTGTCCGGCAATTCTAGTTCTTAACACTGTCGGGGAGACAGTGCAGTCCACCTGCAAGTGATCGTAAAATTGACGCACATAGGATATCACAATCGGAATGTTTTCATACAGCACATAACTTATCCTAGATTCTACCAGAAAATCCAAAACTTCTCGAAATCCCTGCGCCTCAGGGATGTTATGGGCAGGATTCAGTACCATATTGTGCTTGGGAACAAAAGCACGAAGCGCCATATCTGCACAATACATAAAATTTGTTAGATTTTTATTAAAAATCAATAAACTTGTTTAAATTCAAATTTGTTTTATCTTGTATTTGATTAAATACAAAATCTAACACAATTAAATTTTCACAAGGTTAATAAAATTTAAATTCAACAAAATAAATGAAGTACAGAATCGAGAGAAACAGATTCGAAGTGCCCATATTCGAATGTGATGGACAGATTCGAAAATACCCTATTCGAGTCTGATGGACAGATTCGAATATCTGGTCATCTCGAATCTATTGATAGATTCGAGAAAGCCATGATCAGATTCGAACCTATTATCAGATTCGAAAGGCCGTCGGACCTTATTTCAACAAAAACCAACAATTTTAACCATTTTGAACGTAGCAAATCACATACATTAGTTCAACTAGGTTCTAATTATAGATTTATGCTTTTAATTTGATCTTTTATTAGTCCAAACTTGGTAATTTTGCAAAAACCCAATTTTGACCAATAGAACATCAAAATGTGATGTTTAAGTCCAAATTTGTGTATTAAACCACCAAAATCTTGTACAATCCTGTTGATTATACCTAGATATGAGATTAGAATCGAACACAATGACTTCAAACTCGACGAAATGTCGTTTAGTAGAGATTCGATAGACTCGAGAATAGATTCGAGATCGCCAAAGACAGATTCGAGAAATCAGATTCGAGGGTAGTAAGAAATAAATGCCATTACTGTGGACCTATTTATACTACCTACCTTCGAGTCTATGCAATTTCGAATCTACTGACAGATTCGAAGTATCTCACATTCGAGTCTGTCTTAGATTCGAAATTTCCACCACTTAGAAAATTTCGGAAATTTTGAAATATTTTCAACTTTTACCAACTATTTTCTACTGTGTAGTGTAACCAGATAAACTATGCTAAATCTTTTACCCTAAGCTCAGATATTTCACGCATTGTATATTTTATCCAACTTTGAATGCACCCTCAGTAATTTTTGACCTCTTACCTAAGTAAAAATTAAACTAAACTAAAATAAAATAAAATAAGCTAAGGTAAAAATAAAATAAAATAAAATAAAATTTTGACTAAAAAATTTAATCTAGACTTAAGTTATAAAAATAAATTTACAGGCTACGCTAAATACCAAACAACATATTTTTGATGAGTATAGTCTAAGAAAGGTTCAATCAGATAGCGATGTCCGATACTTACTTTCAGTACTTAAACTTTCACACTTAGGAATTTTTGATTCCTTTGATTGTTTGTTGTGACATACCCATTTAGCCGATTGTTGGTATTTTACCCTGTTAAACATTCTACATTTCGGAATATCCCTTGGCCTTTTTATTTATCAGGAAATTATCTTACGTGACTCAGACATAGACATACTTTTATGATCAAGGCACACAGACAAAAATTCTAACTTGTTGGTATTTGCAAACTTTCTTTAAAAGACAAACATCGGACACAGGTCTGTATTCTCATACAACAAAGTGTCTTAGTTCGACTTAAGGTTTAACTTTAAAGTTAGCAGATAGCGGTGACAGGTCTGTACTGACGTACAACAAAGCGACATGTCTGCTAACCCGAATCTAAACAGAGACAACAGGTCTGTACTTACGTACAACAGAGTTGCATGTTTTCGACTCTCAGTTTTTCATGATATTTCTATTCTTTCCATTTTCAGACGTATTTGATGTTGCTATACATCCCCAGAAAGTTTGCATACCTCATTTAGACTCAATGTTTGTATGTCTTGTACATAAAAATTAAGACCGATTGGTCATACATCTAAGCTAGTGACACGTTTGACTTTTTCTAGAATATTTTATTAGCCTTTAGATACCCTATATGTATTATGCCTACCAACACATCAAACTAAATAAAGTATAACACTTAGGATTTAGTTGCATTATGTGTGAAAGCCTAAACACTTAGAATCTGTAACGACGGTGCTAATTTTCGTCACTTTGAACCTATGTATCTAAGACTTAACTCCTTTTCTGATATTCTCTTTTTTTGTATTTTTGTAATTTTCTCTCTTTTTTCTTTTGTTTTTCATAGCAAAACGCATTAAACTAAGCTAATCTACTAACTTACTAAAAATAGAAACTTACTAAAAATAGAAACTTTCCTAAATTAGAAACTTTCCTAAATTAGCAGACTACACTAAAAAGAAAGAAATATAACAACTATAAAAGGAAATAAAATACTACTAAGGTCAATTTACTCTGGGTTGCGCATTCCATTAAGTTGAATTAAATACTCAAAACGTGACTTATCAAACGCTTTGGTAAATAAATCAGCATTATTATCTTCAGTTGCCACTTTTACCAGTTTTATCAAGTTCTTTTCAGCACAATCACGAATAAAATGATGCCTTATGTCTATGTGCTTTGTTTTACTGTGTTTAACTGGATTATTTGTTATCGCAATTGTAGATTGATTGTCTATCCTAATTGGAGTTTGAGTATAAGCCAAACCGTAATCCCGCAATTGTTGTTGTATCCACAAAACCTGTGAACAGCAACTACCAGCAGCAACATACTCGGCCTCGCACGTTGACACGGCTACCGATGTTTGTTTCTTGCATTGCCAGGATACCAGTCTCCCTCCTAGGAACTGACAACCTCCAGTCGTTGATTTGCGCGTTAAGCTGCATCCTCCGTAGTCAGAATCTGTGAACGCTTCCAACTCTAGATCTCCCTCCGCGTGATACCAAAGTCCCAGCTTCGGTTTCGACTTGAGGTATCGTAGAATCCGCTTCACAGCTTTCATATGCATCTCCTTCGGATTCGCTTGAAACCTAGCACAAATACACACAGCAAACATTATGTCAGGTCTTGAAGCAGTTAAATACATAAGTGACCCAATCATGGCCCGATATAAAGTCGGATCCACATCGGTATCACTTTCAGTACCCGGCCCGAGATTGTGATTCACTTGAATCGGCGTGCTGAAGTGGGCAGTCAACTTTGTTCCTTCCATCCCAAACCGTTCCAATATGTCATAGACATACTTGGTCTGATGGATAAACATGCCTTCCTTCTTCTGGTCAACTTGTAACCCCAAAAAGAAATTCAACTCCCCCATAGCACTCATCTCGAACTTCGACTTCATCACCTTCTCGAAATCTTTGCACATCTGTTCGTCTGATGATCCAAAAATGATATCATCTACGTACACTTGTACCAAGATAAAATGTTCTCCCTTTCTCTTCACAAAAAGAGTACTATCTATCCTACCCCTCTCAAAGCCATTTTCTAAAAGATGGTTGGATAGAGTCTCATACCATGCCCTAGGTGCCTGATGTAATCCATAAAGAGCCTTATCTAATCGATATACTCTATCAGGATATTTAGGATCTGTAAACCCGGGCGGTTGTTCTACATACACTAACTCCTTCACTTTCCCATACAGGAAAGCACTCTTAACGTCCAGTTGATATACTTTAAATCCCTTGAAGGAGGCAAAAGCTAAAAACAACCTAATTGCTTCTAACCTTGCTACAGGTGCAAACACTTCATTGTAATCGATTCCCTCCTCTTGGTTGAAACCCTTTACAACTAATCTTGCCTTGTTGCGCGTGACTATACCCCGATCGTCTCGCTTGCACTTAAAAACCCATTTGGTTCCTATTGCAATCTCCCCTCGAGGTAACGGAACTAACTCCCACACTTCTAGTTTCCTAAATTGTGACAGTTCTTCCTGCATCGCTTCAACCCAGGAGTTGTCCTTAAGTGCCATTTGCACATTTTTGGGCTCTACTTGCGATATGAAACACGAATATAGACATGTATGATATGCCTCGGAGTCGTTTATCATCGACAACAACACAGTGTTGTTATTTACACTACTCCGAGTCCTCACACCCTCGTTAGGATTTCCTATGATGCTATCTATAGGATGGTTCTTGTTAATCCTAGAGGTCTCTATTTCGTCTACCCTTAGATTATCTCCTAAGTTGGATCCTATTTCACCTAAAGGGGGAACAGGCTCAGCTTCCACATTTTCTTCCTCACGGACGTTTTCCTCAGAGGCAGAACTTGAAGGTTGAGTCTGATTCTCAGTGTTAGGTTCTTCTGGATTAGCAACTTCTGGAGACCCATCTACAGTCGCAGTAGGCTCGGACGTAGATTCGAATGTGGTCCTTGGAAAAATATGGCCATCGTCATTTAGGTGCAACGTCGCCATGTCTTTATCGATTGTACCTGCAGTATCATCCAAAGGAATGTTAAATGACTCAAATAACTTATCATAGTCAAATATCCATTCCGGACCAGTTTGGGGTTCATGTGTATAACTTGTGACTTCAATATTATACACAATCTCCACAGTACCACTCTTTTTGTTAAAAACCCGTTTGTTTGGTGAGTTTGGCACATAACCTAGGAAGTATCCTTCGTCAGCCTTTTCACCAAACTTCGGTTGATGTTTTGTTCTTAAAAGTGTACATGGTACTCCAAACGGTTCGAATCCAGTTAAGTTAGGTGGCCGTTTATTCAAAATTTCATAACATGTTTTGTTCAATGATTTGACTGTAAGGACTCTATTTAAAATATGGCACGCGGTATTCACTGCCTCCCCCCAAAACATGGTAGGAAGCTTTGAATCCGAAAGCATAGTCCTTGCAGCCTCAATCAATGTTCTGTTTTTACGTTCGGCCACCCCATTCTGTTGTGGTTCATATGGTGCACTGAATTGATGCACGATGCCCTTTGATAGGCAATATACACCAATTACAGAGTTTTTAAATTCTGTCCCATTATCACTACGAATACTTTTAACCCTAGTTCCGTAGGAATTCTCCACTTGGTCTAAGAACCCGATGAGCTTCGCAGCCGTCTCGTCCTTTGTACCTAAAAAGAAAACCCAAGAAAAACGTGAGTAATCGTCGGTGATAACTAAGCAAAACCAACTACCTCCTATACTCCTTTTGTTGATAGGGCCGAAAAGGTCCATATGCAACAAATCGAATGTCGAGGCTATGGAATTCTGCTTCTTGGACTTGTGTGTCTTCTTGTGTTGTTTGCCCTTCATGCACGGTAGACACTTGTCTTCAAATTGAAAACTCTTCAGAGGCACACCTTGCACCAAACCATTCTTCGTTATGTAGTTCATTTTCCTTAGGTGCAAGTGAGCCATGCGTCTGTGCCACAAAACCGATTCCGTCTCCGAAGCTTTTGATAGTAAACAGATCGGACCCATCGAATTATCTGGCTTGTTCATGTCGAGCATGTACAAGTCATTCTTCCTTGGAGCCCGCATCAATATCCAATCTTCAGGTATCTTGAATCCCGGCTTTAGCACTAACGCCTCAGTGTCAGTAAATAACACCGAGTTCTTCTTATCACAGATTTGAGATACACTAATGAGATTATGAACCAGTTTATCAACGTGATAAACTTGATCCAATGTAATCGTTCCATTAGTGACTTCTCCAGTTCCAGTGATATTTCCTCCTTTGTTGCCAGCGAATGATACAAATCCCCTATTACCCCCCTTGAAGTCTGTGAGAAGACTTCTTTCCCCCGTCATATGCCTGGAGCAACCACTGTCGACGAACCACTTGTTGTTTGGACCGGTAGTTATCTCCTGCACATGAAAGAAAAATAGGTTAGTTATCACGGGGAACCCAAGCCATGACTGACTTGGTAATACCATTCTCGTCCACATACTTGAACTCTTTCAAGTACCCATCTCGCCTTTCAGGTGACTTGGGCCTTTGAACTGAATTCTGTTGTGGTGCCGAGTGATTTAGATTCACTCTTTGCCTTTGAGTAGGCATTTGTTGTGGTGCTCTAGAATAAGTCTTATTATAATGCATTTCAGACTGTGATCCCTGAGCTTTTACCGGAACATATTGTCTAACAGGAGTATGTGACCTAACGGGAGTGTGTGACCTGCTAGGTGTGGTGCTCCTATAGACTTGTTGAGGTGCTGACCTAGATTGATTAAAGACACGATTTGGTGAATTTGTCCTAACCACTTCTTTTGGTCCAACCTTAACCGGTGTTTGTTTCACAACAGGTTTTGGTGCGGCCTGCACAGTTTTCTCGGTACTCTGAGAACTACTCGTGCTCGCCACACTTGTCGAGGGCTTAACAGGTGTTGGGTTCACTGTCTTAGGTGTAACATCAGCTTTCCTATTTGGACAGTGAGAAGCAACGTGCCCTTTCTCGTGACATCTAAAGCAAGACATCTTATCCATGGACTTTTTGGGTTGTCCCTTAGATCTAGGTGTCTCACTGGTGTCTACTTCCTTTGGTACATCTATTGTGTCTGACTCTTCGACCTGGTCAGCCCATGAAATCTTCTGTTTTCCTGCAGGTGTTTCACTGGAGGAAGACACAAATTTCACTTTCTTGACCTTGACGGTTGAGTCAGTCACCTTAGGTATATTTTCAACTTTAGGCTCAGGTGTAGGTTCAGGTAGGTCCTCTAAAACTACTGACTTGTCAGTTTTCTCCTGAGGCTGAGGCACATAGTTATCATTGAAAGGTGGAGGAATTTCGTGAAAACCTAGACCTACAGGCTTCTTAGACTGTCTTTGAGCATCTAAGACTTTCCCTAGGTTTAGGCTCGAATTCCTAAACTTTTCCAGCTTGCTATTTGCCTCTGCTACCTTAACCTTGGTCTCGGCTAGCTCTATGTCCTTGTCTTTCAGACTTTTAGTCAAGGCTTCTACGTGCTCATACATAAGTTCTATCCTAACACACTGCTCACTCAGTTTGTCTTTTAGAACGATTACATCTTGAGCATCAGCCTTAAGCTTTTCTTTTAAATCTTGTTTTATGTCATTTAGGCTAGCATTTTCTATTTTCAAGTTTTCATTTTGAGCAGCTATGGTCTTATGTGAGTCTAAGACTAGATTTAACCTATCGTTAGAAGTAACACATAAAGCACATAAATCACGAAATAGAAAATTAGAAAGACTAACCTTAGAGTTATCAGATTCCACGTTGGCCATCTGAGCAGCAAACTCCAGCACGGTCTGATCATTCGCTTTCTCTACCCACATCGGACTGTTGTCCCTTGTGGTCTGCTCATCCTCATCACAACCATTTTCCGTAACTTCAGCCATAAAAGCTCTAGCATTGGACTCCGGATGTGAACTCCAGTCATATGAACCATCTAGCTGTCTGTCAGAAGTGACATTTGAAATTAGACCCGCTAGATTGGCCTGACCGGATGAAGAACTCGGAAGATATCTCTGTTGGGACTGACTTTGGTATTGTCCTTGATGCTGACTCTGCCCCTGGTATGACTCTACCTTCGGTCTTTGACACTCCCTCGCGAAATGTCCCAATCCCTGACAGTTGTAGCATTTTACCTTGGACTTATCAAATCCTATTCCCTTGTTATTCATCTGTAGATTCCTTCCGGTTCTCTTTATGAATCTCTTAACCCTCTGGGTTACCATGGCCAGTTGCCATTTAAGATCCATCTCCTCTAAGTCATCAGGGTCGACCTGATCGTAATCTTCATCCCAAAGAGCCGGATCATTAATCTTCCCTTGAACGCAATTGCCGTATGCGGCCACAAACGAAGCAAGCAGATTCAGATGTTCTTCTGCCGACTTTGCGCTCATTGGCATCTTTGAATAGTTCTGACTTGTAGATGCCTGATTGACTTGAGGTTGCGGTTCTTCCGATCTTCCCAACCCTAAGAACGCGCGATTTAGTGAGTCTTCGGACTCTGGTGGCGATGACGTTTCTCCGGTGAAAAACGCTGTAGCACTCTTCTGATCAGCTGTCACTGATGATTTTGATGTCTTTCCAAAATACATAGCCGGATTTTGGACTTGCTCATAATCAGTCTCAGCCTTTATCATTTCGAAGTGATATGCCCTCAACGTTCCCACGATGTCATCCAGTGATTGAGCATAGTACTTATCTTCATTCAGCTTAATCATAGCCACATACATAGCCCATTTGGCTGGTAGGGCATCAAGAAGCTTATTGTTCTTGTCACTGTCCGAGTACTCAATGCCATGACTTTCAAGCTCTGTTATCAGATGATAAAATCGTGTGATAATATCATCCAACTGTTCATCCTTAAGAGCCTTGAAGATTGCAAACTGTTGGGTCAACAGCTCTGTACGCTTTCTACGTACCCGTGGATTACCCTCACACCGTTTCTGAAGAGACTCCCAAAGCTCTTTCGACGTCCTCTGAGTCCGAAATGTGTGCAAGATATCTTGAGGTAACGCCATTCGGATAATAGAGAAAGCCTTGTTTTCAGCTTCAAATAGTTTCTTGTCATCCTCTTTCATCATTTGGTATGACAGAACCTTTTGACGGCCTTCTACCTCAGATACTGGTGGAATGTACCCTTCATCAATGCACACCCACATGCGCATGTCGTTGAATCGTACAAAATCCGTGAATCTATCCTTCCACCAGTAGTAATCCTCAACTTTCATCAGCTTAGGTGGTGCATTGGCCTTCCCAACTTCGTGATCCATTTCAAGGAATTTCTGAAGGTTCGACATCTTTTCTGAAAGAATTTGAATTTGAACTTAATTAATTTAATTAGAAACTGATATAAATTAACTTATTCGAATCTAGATAGATTCGAAACTAATTAATATTTAATCTTTTGAAATTAAATTCGATTAAGTGTTAAAGTTCAAGTAGATTCGAAATAATGTCAGATTCGAACAATCCCACAGATTCGAAGATAGGTCAGATTCGAAGGACCCGATAGAGTCGAAGACCCTTAGAATCGAAGGCACAAACAGAATCGAAGATCAGCAGATTCGAAGCTCAGACTCGAAACAGTAATAAACTCGAAACAAACTCGAAAGAATATAGACTCGAGATCCAATTCGAATGTATTAATAGATTCGACACACCACAGACTCGAAACTGACTGAAATTGACTCGATAGGAGCGTATTTTGGTTAGACTCGAAAATAAAGAAAAACCCTAATTACTCCTATAGATTCGAGCGCCGCAAACTCGAAAAACGGCTAACACTTTGATTTTTTGACGTTTTACGGATTAAATCACTATTTTTCAAACGAAAAATAATGATTTCGACCAAAAACGTGAAAAACCACAAAGTGTTTCCCGAATAGGAATTTGCTCAGCCCAAAAACACGTTTTTGAGAGAAAAACCGTCCAACTAGCGTCAAGAAACCTAGAATGTTTCTGATGAACACGAAGAACACCACGAACACTCCGTAGTCTCTGATACCACTTGTAAGGTCTACCACTGACAGATCTATCTAGACGCGGATCCGTTAACGAGTGCGGAATCCTCGTTGACGGTTAGACGGACAACTCTCAACCAACGGAACACGGAGACTATTAGACGCTGAACGAACGACACACGAACGATCCTACGAACTAATTCTCTCCGAAACGGGACTCACCTAGCTGATAAACTCGAGATCGCCTATCGCTTAATTCCTCACGAATTCTGCCAAAGGTCACTTAATCATTCGAGTCTATCCCTAATTATAGACCCTGATTCGAGTCTGTTGTGGGCCAACCTCGAATCTGGTCTAAGGCCTCATTCGAATCTGTCCATCTGACAGATTCGAATCTAACCTATATTCGAATCTAAGGATACATTCGAATCTATCACAGATTCGAATGTCTTCCTTTACATATTCGAATCTAACCAATACACTTAAACACTTAAGTGATGAAACTTATAATATTACCTTATGATTGATTTTATCTTTGAGTTTTATGTTTAAACTTCTTGTAATACATTACATCAAGTTCAAACATACAAACACTGATAAACATCAATCATATATAATATATATATATACCAAACATATGCAAAATCACAATGTAAGACAACTTAGACTGCTATCGTCACACGGGATGTACCAACACAAACTCTTGATGACGATGATGAGCTTGTACAACCAATAATGAGAAGTTTACGAGATATTTATGAATCGACTGGTGAAGTACATTTGGTGTGTCTTCTGGCAGATGCAAAAAATATCACATTTGAAGAAGCAGTAAGAGATAAGAAATGGCAAGCTGCGATGAATGAGGAGATTGCAGCTATAGAACGAAATAAAACGTGGGACTTGGTAGATTTGCCAGACGAACATGTACCCATAGGAGTAAAATGGGTATACAAGAAAAAAATGAATGCCGGAGGTGAAATTGAAAGATACAAGGCGAGACTTGTTGCAAAGGGTTGTCGACAAAAGGCTGGGATCGATTTCGGCGAAGTGTTTGCTCCTGTTGTGCGAATGGAGACAATTCGGCTGCTAGTTTCTCAAGCGGCACAATTTCGATGGCCAATTTATCAAATGGACGTGAAGTCAGCATTTTTGAATGGCGTGCTCGAAGAGGAAGTATACGTAGAACAACCACCTGGATATGTAAAAGTTGGGAAGGAGGCGAAAGTGTTGAAGTTAAACAAAGCACTTTATGGGTTGAGACAAGACCCTCGAGCTTGGAACACGCGAATTGATTCATATCTAAGAAAGAATGGATATGAACAATGTCCATATGAGCATGCACTGTATGTGAAGAAGGTAAAAGATAAAGTGCTATTTGTTGCTTTATATGTTGATGACCTCATTTTTATGGGGAATGATGTGAAAATGGTGAATGAGTTCAAGGAAGCCGTGACCAGAGAGTTTGAGATGACTGATTTGGGCCTCATGAAGCATTTTCTTGGTCTGGAAGTTAAACAAGGAAAGTCTGGAATATTTTTGTCACAGGAAGCATATGCAAAAGAAATACTCAAGAGGTACAAGATGCATGATTGTAATTCTGTGGCAACACCCATGGAACTTGGAACAAAACTATCCAAGTTTGAGGGAGGAAATCAAGTCGATGTAGATAAATACAGGAGTTTGGTTGGGAGCTTACGTTATTTAACATGTACAAGGCCAGACATTTTGTACAGTGTTGGTGTTCTTAGTCGGTATATGGAGAATCCGAAGTACTCACATTGGAAGGCTGCTAAAAGAATCTTACGATACATTAAAGGATCTACATCACTTGGGATGTTGTACTCTAGTTCTATGGAATACAAGTTAATGGGTTATTCTGATAGTGACTCGCGAGGAGACGTAGATGATTGCAAGAGTACTTCGGGATATGTATTTTATTTGGGAGACGTAGCTTTTTCATGGGCCTCTAAGAAGCAACTGATAGTTACATTGTCGACGTGTGAAGCGGAGTATGTAGCAGCTTCATGGTGTGTCTGTCTTGCAATTTGGTTGAGGAAATTGTTGTGCGAATTAAGTCTTAAACAGATTGAGGCAACCGAAATACGCGTTGATAATGCTATTGAACTCGCGAAGAATCCAGTACATCATGAAAGAAGCAAGCACATAGATGTTCGTTTCCACTTTATTCGGGAACAGGTGAAAAATCAAAAGCTACAACTAAGTCATGTGGCAAGTCGGGATCAAGCAACAGACATATTCACAAAAGCGCTCCCCACGGAGTTGTTTAACAACTACAAGATGAAACTTGGAAAGAAGGATGCAAAGGATTTTAGTTTAAGGGAGGAATTTGTTGGAGATAAACTAAAATCTCCAGGCAACTAAGTTGGTTGCTGTTTTCTGAGCATCAGGAGGAAGCTGAAGGTGAAAAGATGAAGCTGAAAGAGTAGTTATTTACTTCTCATTAATAATCTATTTACTTTCCTTGTTTATGATAGTAGTTATGAAGCTCTTTCATATTTTGCAAATATGTGTTTAAATAGTGTTGAGTGGAATCTCATATTTGTGCAGAAAACAATTAGAAAATTAATATATAGAAGCATCAGTTCCACAGGCCTTATTTGGTTTGTTCTTTTTAATACAAATCAGTATCAGTTATAATGTAGAAAATAATTGAAAGACTTGCGATATGCAATGATTGTGAGTCTTGGAAAGAGTTTGGTATGGCACCAGTTAATTTATTGAAGCTCAAGTCCGATAAAAAAATCAAGAATACGAGAAAAGCTTATGGTCCTACCACATGCATAACAATATGGCATCTTGTTTAAAATGAAAATAATGGTGCACACAAAGGGAGCTAACAGTGATAGTAACTTACCAAAAGGTGCCAATTTATGAAGGAATTACGTCAGCCACTCTGCAGCTTCTCAAGGAACTATAAATGATATCAAAATTACTTCAAATATTTCCAAAACTAGGACTAATTTAGGAGCTAGTGACTTTTGAAAGCATCATACTTGATCACTAACCATAATTCTTGCAAGAAAATGCCAAAAAATGCACTATTTTTTTCTAGTATTTAGACAAACTGTGGAAACATAATGTGACAGGATGATTGTGTTTGGGCCATTTCTGGTCCAAACTCATGCAAACCCCTAGTTTACATTTTTAAATTCAAGAACAATAGCTTGTTTGTAATGTAAAACCAAATATGACGACTCAAAGAATGAATGAGTCATTACAATAGAGATATAAGAATATATTGATAATAAGAAAACACACGTAAACGAGAAACATACAGAATTGAAAGTCTGGTCAAGTTAATTAAGAAATCAAGAGTTGAATCTTCACCGCTCAGATCACCAATTCATTTGTACCAAAAAGAAAGGACGAATTAAATTGGATCAACTAATAGATATTATGATCAGATCAATCCACTAAATGTTTTTCGAATTTTATGAAATTTCTGAATAATCTTACAGGTCTTCTAGTTTTGTCAAACCAACATAACTGTTCAGAATTGGACCTTCAATGAGAAGTGCAAGACAAATGTAACAACCCAGCTTGTTGATCAGTTATGTAATAATGAATTTTGAGATAATAATATAATCTTGCTATATTATTTGTACTTTGCAAATAATGATTAAGAATGAAAATTTATTAAGGAAATATAATTTTAAATTATATTTATGATTTAATTGAGTAAAATAAAAGAGATGTATTATACAAAAATAGAAGTGGGTTAAAATTAAATAAGATATAAAAACCGAAATTATGATCAATTAAGATCATTAATTTCAATTTTACTCTCTCTCTCTAATCTCTCACTAACTCTCGGCTATCTCAACAAATTCAACAAGAAATCCATAAATTTTGCAAGGAATTTGGAATTGAAGTTAAGGAGGAGTTACAACAACAATTAATCAACAAGGAACTACAAGATTTGAGGTAATTCTTGACTTAAATTTCAAGAATTTAAGATTTTGGTTCGGTTTGGTGAAGAACCGAAACCAAAGAATTAAAATGAGAATTTATATGTTGCATGTATAGGATTTTAGTAGATAATGATAAAATTATGCATATAAAAGTGATAGAAACTAAAATCATGAGTTGGATCATTCAAAATTAATTAAGAATCGGAATTTTTGGACAAAAATGTGTTCTTGACAAATTTCATATTTTTGGCATGATCTTGATTAAATTAAGATGTTTTTGACCAAAGAAATTATATAAAAATACTCAAATAATGTTAATACAACTTTATATAACATTGCATGTTAATAAAGAGTGTTTTTGAGATTTATTATGTAAAATCCGTATGAGTATAGCCAAGAACACCAAGAACAAATCTGGAAATTTATGAACATGAAGGATCCGAATTCGGATATGTCCGAATTCGGATGATGCACCACTTCGGTTCCCAATTCGGATATTAATTCGGATCTGGCATGGTCCCGATTTCGGATATAACATCTCGGATCTTGAAGGATCCGAATTCGGTGCCTATATTGATCCTAATTCGGTCAAATGCTTAATTCGGATGAAGCCAATTCGGGTACCATTTCGGATATATGCTAATTCGGATGTCCGGATCCGGATGATCCGAATCCGGATCCCAATCCGGGCTGATCCGAAATTATGATCCGAAAATCCAACTTCTATGAATTTTTGACATTTCAATAAATTAAATGATTTATATATATATATATATAAGAAAAAGAGAACTTATGAGAATTTAATGAAAGATTGACAAGATATCAGTTATCAGAATCAGATAGAATTACAGATTTTAATGACCAAAAGAAATAATGAAATTCCATGATAATGATGATGATACAGACGATGAAATTAACATGATATTATCATGAATGAATTTGAACAGGTTCAGTTATTATCTGAACAAAGATTTAAAGACTTAAAGACTTGAAAGCGGGTCTCTGATTTGAAAAGAATTGACAGATTACAGATTGACAAAATCCTGAGATAACTCAGGTGGCAGATTCATATATCTGTTTGACCAAGACCCAGACCTGTGAGTTATAGATATTCAGATTGAACATGCATAGATCCGGTTGAGATATATTGCTGCTGTTAGATTTATTGACATTCATTTATCAGCTGGATTGAGACCTGTGCACACCATGGATGGGTGTTGCCCAGTGGATCATGATAGCTATTTGATTATCTTATCATATTGCATTTAATATTGCTTCAGACGTTGCCTTATGATTCATTGCTATCATGACTTCTAAGACATATGCTTCCATTATTGATCAGACCTTTGATAGATTGATTCAGCTTGACTAGCCCTTATGGTCTATTAATCTAGACCCGGCTATTTCACCAGTTCTTATGAATTGGTTATGACCTCCGATGTTCCGCCATATTGACTTACTGGTAGCTAGCCCAGTATGTGGCTGATCCCCACGATTTAAGCGTGAGTGTGGCTTGAACATCATCCGATCTTATGATACTATATCTCAATCATGAGGGCTGTAGCGGCAGCCAAGACATATCACGCTAAGACTAATGACTCCGCTTGACACGCATGTTGATATTGAAAATCTATAAGCGTTGCTTACAGATGTTGCATTAATATTTTACAGGAAAAGCCAAAGGAAAATCACCTGCAGGACCTAGTACTTAGGTCATTCAAGATCCAAGTTTTGAAGATTTTCTAGACCACTACTCAACAAATCTTTCTGGTACTGATTGGAAGACAACAATTGTGGTGGTTCTGGGTAGATTTGATGTAATGTATGATATTAGGATTAGATTAGATGTTACCCTTTTATAACTTTATTTTGAAATATGTAAACTTAATCCTAATCTTGTATGTACATGTAATTTTATTATTCCGCAATTTAATTACCCTATCTTAGTATGATTGATATCGTGTTGCATGAATTGGGACCTAGACTTTGAGGACTGCCCCGTAAGGGAAGGTCTTCACAGGATGGTATCAGAGCACTAGTTTGAGTGAATCAAGTATTACGTGAGTATACTTGATCTCAAACTGAAGCAATACATATGTATCAATCATTTAGGTGGTTTGAACTGAGATAGGATGTACAGACTATTAGGATGGGAAAAAGGGTACATAGATCTAAGTCTATAAACTGATAGTTAATTGATTTTAATTTTCAGTAAAAGATGTCAGGATCAGGATCAGGTGATATTCCAGCAACATGAATCCACAACAAATGTTTGAAATGATGCAACAACTCTTAGCCCAACACTCAGAACAACAGAACAAAATAATGCAAGAACAGTTTCAGGCCAGAGATGAGGCCGAAGCTAAAAGACGTGAAGAAAAGAAAAATAAGAGAAAAGAAAAGCAAGTCCAGACCAATGAATCTGATTCTGATAAATCCAATCATGAAACTCAAATTGCTCAGCCAAAAGGCTGCAAGTTTAAAGATTTTAAAGCCAGCGGTGCCCTGAACTTCGAGGGTACAGTTAATCCGATTCAGGCGATGGATTGGATTAGTCACACTGAAGAAATCTTCAGGATTTCTGATTGTTTAGATTCGAAGAAAGTAAGTTATGCGTCTGCACTATTTGTGGGAGCTGCCCGTGCATGGTGGAAAACCCAGCGAAGTATCTATGGTGAGGAAGTGATTCAGACTCTAGAATGGAACCAATTTCTCGACATGTTCAACGCAAAGTACTGTCCAGTCGATCAACAAGATAAGATGGAAGTCCAATTGATGCAGCTGACTCAGGGTACAAAGACTGTTGATGAATACGAGCACGAATTCTCAAGACTATGCGGCTATTCCTCATACCAAGTTGCTACCGAAGAAAGAAAGATGAATAGATTCCGTGTAGGACTCAATCCAAGATACAGACATCCGATGAGCGCTATCAAAGATAAGAGTTATCTGGAAATGGTAGAAGCAGCGAGACAGATCGAGCGAGGATACTTAGAGTACGGCGATCAGCTATACGCTCCGTCTACTAACCCGATGAATCCGTCTCCTTCAAAGAAACAACGATTTGGCAGATTCTTTAGGCCGAATAAGTCTCAGTCCCAACAATCTCAGCATAGTTCACAACAGAAAGCACAAGTTTACTCTCTCACGAATGAGCCACGATTCTGCAAGCGATGCAGAAAGTCACACATGGGGTTGTGCAATCCAGAAGATGTTACTTGCTTTGCGTGCAATATGATCGGTCACAGCAGTGAGGAATGTCCACAGCAGGGACGAGGATGTGCGAAATGTGGTAAGAAAGGACACTTCATGTACCAGTGTCGAAGCGGGCAACGTTATCAGTCTCAATCATCCGCAGGAGGTTCTACAGGGAAAAGTTCTGCTGCAACGCCGACTGCACGGGCTCGAGCTTTCCAAATCACAGCCGAGGAAGCAAAAGAAACACCTGACGTAGTTACCGGTATGTTTCTGCTTAACTCTATTCCTGCCCGAGTACTATTTGATTCCGGCGCGAGTCATTCCTTCATATCGACTTCTTTTGCACAAAGATTACATAAGTCTCCATCAAAGCTATCTGTGATACTAGACATTGAGACAGCCAGTAACAATTTCGTTATGGCTGATTCCGTTTATCGTAATTGCACACTACTTGTTGATAATATCGTATTCAATCTCGACCTCATCCCGATTCCGTTAAAAGAGTTTGACGTCATCATCGGCATGGATTGGCTAATGAACAACGAGGCTACAATTATCTGCAACCGACGAGTCATCAGAATCAAGTCTTCAGACAACCGAGTACTTGAGATCAAGGGCGAGAAGCGAAAAGGTGATCACTGCTTCGTTTCTGTTGATAAAGCTTATAAGTATCTATCCAAGGGTCACGAATCCTATCTGTGCTACGTTTTATCTTAATCCAACTCTGAAAAGAAGTCTTTATCTGATATTCCTATCGTCTGTGAGTTCCCAGACGTATTCCCTGACGATATTTCCAGAGTGCCACCGGAACGTCAAGTCGAGTTCAGTATAGACTTGGTTCCTGGTGCGGCTCCTATCGCAAAAGCTCCATACAGACTTGCACCTGCAGAAATACAAGAAATGTCTAAGCAACTGCAAGAGCTGTTAGAGAAGAGGTTTATCCGACCGAGTTCTTCTCCGTGGGGTGCACCAGTTCTATTTGTTAAAAAGAAAGACGGAACCTTCCGTATGTGCATCGACTACCGCGAGTTGAACAAAGTCACCATAAAGAATAAATATCCTTTGCCCAGGATTGATGATCTGTTTGATCAACTGCAAGGAGCTAGTTATTTCTCAAAGATAGATCTCCGTTCTGGGTATCATCAACTGAAAGTAAGAAATGAGGATATTCCGAAGACAGCCTTCCGTACAAGATACGGTCATTACGAATTTCTCGTGATGCCGTTCGGCTTAACAAATGCACTAGCGGCATTCATGGATCTCATGAATCGCGTGTGCAGACCAATGTTGGATAAATCAGTTATCGTGTTCATAGACGATATTCTGATTTACTCCAAAACGGAGGCTGATCATTCTGTTCATCTGCGACAATTGCTTGAGTTACTGAGAAAAGAAAGACTCTACGCAAAGTTTTCTAAGTGCGAATTCTGGCTCAGACAGGTATAATCTCTATTATATATGTCTTGAGCTGTTTTCCTTAACTATTCTATGATTCACATCAGAATTTGAATTTCTATTTTGATTCTTATAGATCCAGTTCCTTGGCCATGTTGTTTCTGGCGAAGGGATTTTCGTTGATCCTTCGAAAGTCGAGGCCGTTCAGAAATGGCAAACGCCTCGTAATGCCTCAGAGATAAGAAGTTTCCTTGGATTGGCCGGTTATTATCGGCGATTCATAAAGGACTTCTCAAAGATTGCTGTGCCGCTTACAATGCTAACACGAAAGAATACTCCTTTCGTTTGGACCAATAAACAGCAAGAGGCATTCGATATTCTGAAGCAAAAGCTGATTCAAGCGCCGATCCTAGCCTTGCCAGAAGGTAATGATGATTTCGTTGTCTATAGCGATGCCTCTGGTACTGGCTTAGGATGTGTTCTGATGCAAAGGGGAAAAGTAATTGCCTATGCTTCAAGGCAATTAAAAGACTATGAGAAAAGTGCACCAACTCATGATCTTGAGTTGGCTGCTGTTACCTTTGCGCTGAAGATCTGGCGTCACTATCTATATGGGACTCGGTGCCAGCCCTACACCGATCATAAGAGTCTCAAATACCTTTTCACTCAAAAAGATCTGAACATGAAACAGCGTCGATCCTTGGAGCTTATCAAGGATTATGACTGTGAGATCTTATATCATCCCGGCAAAGCAAATGTTGTCGCGGATGCGTTGAGTAGAAAAGTATATCCAGAAAAGTGCTGTTATGCCCTAACTCCAGTTATATTCTCTTCTGATCTTATTGAAAACATCAAAGTTGCTCAAGCTGAAGCGCTGAAAGAATAGAACTTAGATTCTGAAAATCTTAAAGGGCAGTTACAATTTCTGACTCTGAACCATTTGGGACTTCACTGTCTCAAGGGAAACCGAATCTGGGTTCCTAAGTATGGTTCAATCCGTAACACTCTTCTATCCGAAGCTCATCAGTCCAAGTTATCTATTCATCCTGGCAGCTCAAAGATGTATTTTCATCTGAAAGCTGATTACTGGTGGCCAGGAATGAAGAAAGACATCGGAAAATGTGTTGAAAGCTGCAAAGTATGTCAGATGGTTAAGGCAGAACACCAGAAACCCTTCGGGGATATGCAACCACTGCCAGTTCCTGAATGGAAGTGGGAGCATATAACTATGGACTTCATTACGAAGCTGCCAAAGACCAAAAGACAACACGACTCTATCTGGGTAGTCGTTGATCGTTTAACGAAATCAGCACATTTCATTCCAATGAAAGAAACTTATTCTCTGGATAGATTGGCACAGTTGTACATCATAGAAATTATTTCTCGTCACGGTGTGCCAAAGTCTATTGTATCTGATCGTGATAGTCGCTTCACATCCAGATTCTGGCAAGCACTACAAGAAGGGATGGGTACTCGGATTTCTATGAGTACTGCTTATCATCCAAATGCAGATGGCCAGAGTGAGCGTACTATTCTAACTCTCGAAGATATGCTTCGTGCCTGCGTTCTTGATTTAGGTGGTAACTGGGATGACCACTTGCCGTTGGTCGAATTCTCATACAATAACAGTTATCATTCTACAATCAAGATGGCTCCTTTTGAAGCTTTGTACGGAAGAAAATGCAGAACTCCTACCTGTTGGCGCGAAACAGGTGAATCGCCAATAGCAGGACCTGCCCTTCTACAGTTGACTCATGAAAAGATTCAACTTGTTAGAAGAAATATTCTTGAAGCTCAAAGCAGGCAGAAGTCATATCATGACAACCGGCACAGATCATTCAGTTTTGCAGTTAACGATTGGGTGATGCTGAAAGTATCCCCAATGAAGAATGTGGTACGGTTCATTAAAAGAAACAAGTTAGCTCCGAGATTTATTGATCCGTTCAAGATTGTTGAAAAGATTGGGAATCAGTCTTATCGTCTTGATCTACCAGCGGACTTAGCTGGAATACATCCTGTATTCCATGTTAGTCACTTGAGAAAGAGTTTAGCAGACGAAAGAGAAGTGCAGATACCACACGTTAACTTGCAAATTGATGAGAAGCTTCGCGTGGTTGAAGAGCCAGAACGTATTCTGGACTCGAAGACCAAAAAGCTTCGGAATAAAGAAATACAGATGGTTCTTGTCCAGTGGAAATACCACAAAGGTTCGCATCAGTCTTGGGAATCCAGAGATGTCATGAAAGCAACATATCCCAGTCTGTTCGAACATAGCTAACTTCGAGGACGAAGTTTGTGCGTGGTGGAGCCCATTCTGTAACAACCCAGCTTGTTGATCAGTTATGTAATAATGAATTTTGAGATAATAATATAATCTTGCTATATTATTTGTAATTTGCAAATAATGATTAAGAATGAAAATTTATTAAGGAAATATAATTTTAAATTATATTTATGATTTAATTGAGTAAAATAAAAGAGATGTATTATACAAAAATAGAAGTGGGTTAAAATTAAATAAGATATAAAAACCGAAATTATGATCAATTAAGATCATTAATTTCAATTTTACTCTCTCTCTCTAATCTCTCACTAACTCTCGGCTATCTCAACAAATTCAACAAGAAATCCATAAATTTTGCAAGGAATTTGGAATTGAAGTTAAGGAGGAGTTACAACAACAATTAATCAACAAGGAACTACAAGATTTGAGGTAATTCTTGACTTAAATTTCAAGAATTTAAGATTTTGGTTCGGTTTGGTGAAGAACCGAAACCAAAGAATTAAAATGAGAATTTATATGTTGCATGTATAGAGTTTTAGTAGATAATGATAAAATTATGCATATAAAAGTGATAGAAACTAAAATCATGAGTTGGATCATTCAAAATTAATTAAGAATCGGAATTTTTGGACAAAAATGTGTTCTTGACAAATTTCATATTTTTGGCATGATCTTGATTAAATTAAGATGTTTTTGACCAAAGAAATTATATAAAAATACTCAAATAATGTTAATACAACTTTATATAACATTGCATGTTAATAAAGAGTGTTTTTGAGATTTATTATGTAAAATCCGTATGAGTATAGCGAAGAACACCAAGAACAAATCTGGAAATTTATGAACATGAAGGATCCGAATTCGGATATGTCCGAATTCGGATGATGCACCACTTCGGTTCCCAATTCGGATATTAATTCGGATCTGGCATGGTCCCGATTTCGGATATAACATCTCGGATCTTGAAGGATCCGAATTCGGTGCCTATATTGATCCTAATTCGGTCAAATGCTTAATTCGGATGAAGCCAATTTGGGTACCATTTCGGATATATGCTAATTCGGATGTCCGGATCCGGATGATCCGAATCCGGATCCCAATCCGGGCTGATCCGAAATTATGATCCGAAAATCCAACTTCTATGAATTTTTGACATTTCAATAAATTAAATGATTTATATATATATATATATATATATATATATATATATATATATATATATATATATATATATATATATATATAAGAAAAAGAGAACTTATGAGAATTTAATGAAAGATTGACAAGATATCAGTTATCAGAATCAGATAGAATTACAGATTTTAATGACCAAAAGAAATAATGAAATTCCATGATAATGATGATGATACAGACGATGAAATTAACATGATATTATCATGAATGAATTTGAACAGGTTCAGTTATTATCTGAACAAAGATTTAAAGACTTAAAGACTTGAAAGCGGGTCTCTGATTTGAAAAGAATTGACAGATTACAGATTGACAAAATCCTGAGATAACTCAGGTGGCAGATTCATATATCTGTTTGACCAAGACCCAGACCTGTGAGTTATAGATATTCAGATTGAACATGCATAGATCCGGTTGAGATATATTGCTGCTGTTAGATTTATTGACATTCATTTATCAGCTGGATTGAGACCTGTGCACACCATGGATGGGTGTTGCCCAGTGGATCATGATAGCTATTTGATTATCTTATCATATTGCATTTAATATTGCTTCAGACTTTGCCTTATGATTCATTGCTATCATGACTTCTAAGACATATGCTTCCATTATTGATCAGACCTTTGATAGATTGATTCAGCTTGACTAGCCCTTATGGTCTATTGTTCTAGACCCGGCTATTTCACCTCCGATGTTCCGCCATATTGACTTACTGGTAGCTAGCCCAGTATGTGGCTGATCCCCACGATTTAAGCGTGAGTGTGGCTTGAACATCATCCGATCTTATGATACTATATCTCAATCATGAGGGCTGTAGCGGCAGCCAAGACATATCACGCTAAGACTAATGACTCCGCTTGACACGCATGTTGATATTGAAAATCTATAAACTCACTAAGCGTTGCTTACAGATGTTGCATTAATAGTTTACAGGAAAAGCCAAAGGAAAATCACCTGCAGGACCTAGTACTTAGGTCATTCAAGATCCAAGTTTTGAAGATTTTCTAGACCACTACTCAACAAATCTTTCTGGTACTGATTGGAAGACAACAATTGTGGTGGTTCTGGGTAGATTTGATGTAATGTATGATATTATGATTAGATTAGATGTTACCTTTTTATAACTTTATTTTGAAATATGTAAACTTAATCCTAATCTTGTATGTACATGTAATTTTATTATTCCGCAATTTAATTACCCTATCTTAGTATGATTGATATCGTGTTGCATGAATTGGGACCTAGACTTTGAGGACTGCCCCGTAAGGGAAGGTCTTCACAACAAATGAGAATCTGTAACCTTGAAACTTTTAGCTTTTATACTAAACAAGTGTGACCAGTAATCATTCATACAGTGTCGTTAGATTCATCAATGTTATGAAAAAACTCAGGAAGCCTTCCAGTAAAACCATTTTCTGATGCCCACCTGTTGTAGAAAAAACATATTTTTAGATATGCCATTTTCAAACTCAAACGTACAAAAATGTTATGGAAGCAGTAAATTATACAGTGTGAAGGGATTTCAAGTTTGATAGATCCTGAGGAACCGGTCCGCTCACTCCGTTGCTGTCTATGTACCTAATTGATCAAAAACATATTAAATAAATTAAATCTTAATTTAATCAAACAAAGAAACACACGAAGTTAGATCACCTACAGTTGCTCTAAGGAGGTCAACTCCCCTAAACTGGCAGGCAAGGGTCCGTTGAAATTGTTCGAATTGAAGCTCCTGAATAATGGTAAGACTCAACATGAAAGGGAAAGGTGATTATTGTGGTACACGAGATAGTGTATCTGATGCTTCAATTATTGAAATTTAAACATTAATAAAAAGATAACTTCCACTCTAACAGGTATAGCCGGTAACGGTTACCAAATGTATGGTGTGAAAAAATGTGGTACACGTACAGTGGCGGACCTAAAAAATTTTTTTATGGGGGTCGGAATTTAATAGCTACGATAGTGTGGTGTTTGGATTGCATGAATTTAAAATGATGAATTATAAAATGATAAGATTTTGAAATCTTTAGGGGTATGGATGAATTATGAAAGGTGGAGAAGTGGAGAATCTAAAATCCTAAACGAGCTAAATCCTTTCTTTTAATATTGTATCCAAAACATGATAATGAAGGATTTCTAAATCCAAATCCTAAGTGGGTTGTTTAAATCCTTCAAACCAAACGCCACCTAAGTGTTGGAAAAAAGTGTAAATTTTTCAAAGAAAAAAAAATGTATTTTCAATGTTTTTGGACCAAATATAATTATATATAATTGTGAAATATATAATTAATTTTTTGTGAATTTGTATTCTCCTTGAAAAGAGGATTCCAAAGATATAAAGAACGTCCAAAACGGAGCTAAGATGAATGAGATATTGATGCTCAAAGATTGGTGTTTGGAATGAATAAACCTCCTAGTGGGAGAACTTGAGTCCCACATAGGAAGGAAGATGGAAACCAAAGTGGGTTTATAAGGAGGAGTGTTTAAAGTCTTGACAAGATTGTTTGTGGTTTTACTCCAATGTCTACGTGCGTGTGCTGGGGTGACCCCAACAGCTAAAATTCAATGAACTTGTGTACGCCAGCACCTGCGGACACCAATGCAGCTCCGAAAATCAAGGCTCGTGCTAGGCAATATTTTTACTCCGAGTGAGAGCTGAGGGGTCGAACTTTAAAAATTTGAACGATTTAGAAAGTACACGTGTAATATAAATAATTAAAATAGTACACGTACCATATCCATACATTTTAAAAAGTACACAACTATTCTACGGCTTTAACCCTTATATAATTCACTCATTTTAAAATATATACTTGATATATTTGTTTTTATTTATATACGAGATAAATGTGTTACGATACGACCCTACGACACGTCAATTTTCTCCAATTTGGTGATATGCATCGACGGAATAACGTTTTTGCCAATGACATTGCTGCAAGGCAATATGAAAGTAAGATTTTTTTTTTACTTCATGAATGAAATTGTATATAAATATTCATTTTTAGAGTTTAGTATAAAATATGTATGATATAAATTTTTCGTTTAACAACAAAGCATGAGATGGAGCATCTTCGAAATAATAATTGTGTTTATTATAATTGCTGATTCGACGGCTACTCTCGTTTCGCAGTCGTCATCACCGCTAGTTGTGTCTACCCGGAGACACCCTATCCGGTTTCCTCACCGCGTGCTAGTGTTCCCACCCAGTCTCCGACCTTCGTCTCAGGCTCCTCACCTCCTGCTCAGCCTTCGCCTCAACCTTCTGGTCACCCCTCGTGCCAAAGCCGACATTTTCAAGCCCAAACATCGTGCAGATTTAGCTCAATTTAACTCTTATGGGCTCCTCTCTGCCTTACATGGCTCTGCCACCCCCAAAGGATTCAAAACTGCTACGCGATATTCTCATTGGAGGGTTGCTATGCAACAAGAAATGGATGCCGTTCGTAGAAATAACACGTGGTCGTTGGTTCCTCGCCCCACCAAACATAATGTGGTTGGTTGTAAATGTCTTTTTCGGACAAAGTATCTTGTCGATGTCTCTATAGATCACCACAAAGCCCGACTTGTTGCTCAAGGGTTCAGCCAAATACCTGGGTTGGACTATGCCGCTACCTTTAGTCCTGTTGTTAAGGCTACCACGGTCCGCACTGTTCGCTTTCCTACTCATGTGTGTCGCTTAAACAAGGCCCTCTACGGACTTAAACAAACCCCACGTTCTTGGTTTCACCGACTCAGCACCTTTCTTATTACCAACGACTTTGTGTGCAGTCGAGCCGACCCCTCTTTATTTTCAAACGTGATTCATGCATACTTGATTTACTTGTTTATGTTGATGACTTAATTCTCATGGGAAATGATGATTCAGTCATAAAATCCTTCATCACCAAATTGGATAATGAATTTTCCATCAAGGATCTCGGCCGACTAAATTTCTTTCGTGGCCTTGAGGTGACCTACACTGCCACCAGATTGTTTCTTAGCCGGTCCAAATATGCTAATGACATCCTGCAACGTGCCAACATGCTTGATGCCAAACCCGTCCCCACACCTCTTGCAGCTAATACTGCGATGACCCGACTCTCTACCGATCTCTTGTCGGAGCCTTCCAGTACCTGACAATTACACGTCCAGATATCTCATATGCTGTCAACCAGGTCAGCCAGTTTCTTCAGGCTCCATATGTCACTCACTTTCAGAGTGTTAAACGATTTTGAGGTACATCAAGGGCACTATGTCTCCCGCTCTAGCTGTGAATCTGAATACCGTGCCATGGCCAATACTGCCGCGGAAATCATTTGGATTACTCATCTGTTACGCGAACTACATGCTTTGCCCACTTTGCGCCCAACGTTGTTATGTGACAACCAATGTGCGATATTTATCACTCAGAATCCGGTCTCCCACAAACGCGCCAAGCATATCGAGTTGGACTATCATTTCAGTCGGGAACTCGTTGCGTCTGGAAAACTACACACCAAATTTGTTCCCACCAAGCTTCAGGTGGCTGACATTTTTACCAAAAGTCTCTCTCGTCACCAGTTTGAGTCTTCAGGGACTTGCTTACTATCGGTCCACCATCGTTTCGCTTGAAGGGGGATATTAAACATACATAGCCTATATCTCTTTATTTTTGATATACTTGATTTATTTATTTCTATAGGGTTGTAAGTGTAAATATTTTCTCTATTTAATCTAATCCTCTCTGCCCTATTTTGGCATGGAGAGTAATTATCATACATACTCCCAGCTGGTTCATATCGTTCCAAGCAAAATTAATATTTTTACCAGGAAAATTTCTCATGGGAGAATTCGTACATTAATTATGCAATTTCTATAAGAGAGGCATCCAATTGGAATCGGTCAATTGTTTGTTGTGTGGTCTAGCTCCCGAAAATGAAAATCATCTATTATCAACACTTCTGATGGTTTGGCTGCTGCATTAATCTCTTGGGGTTGTGAATTGGGTTTCAAAGGTGATATTTTTAGAAGCTTTCTCCGCTGCTATTCTGTCAATGTGTTGGTCTCTTAATCTCTTTGGAAATTCAAGGAACTCGAAAGTTTTTATTCGTCGGAAGTGTTGCCAATCAATAATTTGTTTTACATGTCTCAATGTTGGTCATTTTTTTGGTTATATTCTAGGGGATATATTAGTAGAAAACTAAACTGGAGTTGTTGGTTGTGTGATCCCCTTTTGGATGTCTCATTCTAGCAGTTGTTTGGTTATTTTGTGTCTTTACTTTATCTCCTCTAGCTTCTTGCTTGAGGTTTTGTTTTTCTTATATATCATTTGCTGTTCCAAAACAAAAAAGATTCCTTTCCCCATCACCAAAACTCACACCGACGTTAATTCCACTGCATCTTCACCTATAGCCACAAGCACCACTCTCTCCACCCATAGATACAGCCACACCACATCACCGACGCTAGATTTGTGTCGTAGTCATTCTCCCTTCTACTCCTTTTTCTTCTTTTTTGGTTTAGATCTAGGTTTTATATTTATTTTCTTAAAGTTTCTTGATCTTAAGATCTTGTACTATTTTCTAAGATTTTTTCTAGTATTTTCAATGTTTTATGTGTTGGAATTAAATGTTATAAATGAAGTATGTAAAAATATACTGGTAGTGCATGTGTTAAACCGGTTTGGAAGTTGGAATGTTACTGCTTTGAACAGTTGCAACTCTTGAAAACAAACAGATGTGTCTTTTGACACCATATAGATGCCTATATATTAGTGTATCTGTAAACGTTTGAGAAGTGATCTCAAGATTAATGTACATAAGTATAGTATATGCATCTGTGTTTTTTCTTTCTGTTCGTAGCCGTAACATACCATGAAGAACAATTACTTTGTTGAAGGATCAAGCAAGTTTCATGCATCAGATTGTGATTTTAAATCTGCAACGGATTTGTTTAAAAGCCTGGGACCGAATGAAAGTAAAAATTGGTATTAGAGCAGGCATGAGAATTCATTGAATGAAGGATCGTGGATAAAACACAAGTCAAACAAACTGAAATTGAAGCAATTGCAAGATCATTACAGGGAAATGAAAGGGCGCGGCAGAATTCAAACACAGAGATTGAAAGAAAGAGGAAGAGATTGAGATGTTATGTTTGTTCGAAATCATTCACACGTTTATACTTCCCACGATCATGTTCTAGCCATTCATCATAATGCATCAATCATCATTCAAACAATATATAGAAATAAGAACAAGAAGTGGGTTTGATCCCATTTGAATTTCTCTATTTATTTCATTATTTGGGGATGCTTATTACAACAATTTTATGCCCCATCTTTTGGGACGACTTATTCATATTTTGGGACGACTTTTGTGGTCTCTAAAATGCATTTTTCTTGTAGTGCTTCTAAAGGGTGTGTTGGTTCATTAATCAACACACCCGTATCCTTTCCTTCTATACGGGTGTGTTGGTTCACTAACCAATCATCACACCTTTTACAATTAATGGTTGTGTCCTTTCCTAATTGACACAACTTTTCCAACTAATAACCAACAATTAACTACCTATAACTACCTATTTAATATTAACACACCATATACTTTACGTAACTACATTAATGACTAAACCTCATAAAACTTTTGTTTATTATGTCCAACAATGTTTTGTAGGCCATTTTGCATAGGACTGTCAATCGAAAATCAACAACAAAGGAAAAGAAAAAAGAGATTGAGTGGGTACCGGATTACACAACCTCTCCTATGGATCAAAGAAGAAAAGATCCGAAGCCCTATGTGCAAACCTACAAAGAAAAGATTTGCTTTGCTGGAGAATATTTGGTGTATGGCACAAAACATAACAATTGGAATGACATATGGTATGCAAATTCTACAATCTCCACACATATGTCACCAAATAAGTTCTTATTTAAAAGATTGAAGAATTGCTTCATTGTCAACGATAAAGACCATGAAGAAAACTTCATATTTGTACATGGTATAGGAGGAATTGAACTGAGCACAAATGAAACAACCTACACAATTTCTGTTAAGCATAATTGATACAAACAACTAACTCGCCACTCATCTAGGGATATCCCATGACAGCTTCATCTTAGCAATTGTTAGTTCAGAAGTTGTTGGAAATTATCATGTACATGTACTATATATTAAGCCTCTGTACACAAGCCTAAAGCAATGAAAACAACCTTCTCATTTAATTACTCTGCTATTTTATGGTATCAGAGCCCAAAGTGGATTAAACGTGCCTAGATCCTCACTCCATTCTCTCTTCAATGGCATCGGAATCCCAAATTGTTCCGCTACAAGCACCGAATCATCTTCCGACAAAACTCACCCAATCCAACTTCGTTGTTTGGCATCGACAACTCTTCTCAACTTTGATCGGCTATGATCTTCTAGGTTATGTTGATGGTACATTAAATCGGTTGATAATTAACAAACCAAATCCTGCATGTATCAAATGGTATCGTTAGTGTCAAATCATTTTAAACGCCATGTTGGGCAGTTGCACAGCCACCATTCAAACCCTCATCTCATCTGTGTCCACCTCCAAAGAGGCATGGGATCGACTTATGGTTCTTTATGCGAATAACTCTCGCACTTGCATCATCTCTCTCAAACAACGTCTTATCGAAAGTTCGACTGAAGACAAGTCTATATCCACATATCTACAAGAAATGCATGGAATTGCTGATGATCTTGCTTTGGCAGATTGTCCCGTCAATGACGACAATCTGGTTCTTCATATTCTTAATCGTTTGGGCAATGACTTTAAAGAAATTTGTGCAGCTTCCTTACGTGAAATATGTTCGAGAGATTAACATTAATCTCTTAAGTTTTAAGCGATTATTGCTTCAAGGCTTTGAGGTTGATTTGGTTAACTTATACTGCACCATCACACACATGTTTGATCCTAAGGACAAACATGATTTAAGTGAAGTTTTTGAGGAAACAAAAGGCATGAAACTTCAAGATAGTTTTCTCAGTCACTATTTTGAAGAACTAGATAAACCTGTCACATTTGAAGGTTTCAATACTTAGACCGGGCAAAAGAGGAACCAAAAGTAAAGGAGGAGGAAGATGTATCATTGAAAGTAGAATACATAAATGAGTTTTTTAGGTTCCTAGATTTGGTAAATGATAAGCAATAATTGACGCGCGGTGAAAAAGGTGCAATGGTAACTCCGGAAATCCAATAAAAAGAGAGTCCATTTTAAATGCACAAAGCCATCCCCGCGGGGAGCCCCTTCTTGATGAAAAAGAAGCCCCATAATTTCCACCATCATAACTTTATTCTTACTTTTAGTCACTTTAATCCTGATTTATCGAAGGGGTAGAAAGCCTGTTCTTTTGGTACAAATCCTCTTTATTGAATGAAACTAGCTAGCTGGTTTTCGGTGGAACCGGTGAACCACGCGAGCCGGTTAAATGCGTGGCAACCTCATGAACGATGGAATACCACAAGAGACAGATTGTTATGAAAAATAAAGCGAAGTGTAAAAGAAGACATTTGAAAGGATACAAGGTTCGTATCATCGGAACTACACTAATACCGTACTTAACATACCACCCAAGTTGTCTGTGTTTTTTTCTTTCTGTTCATGGCCGTAACATACCATGAAGAACAATTACTTTGTTGAAGGATAAAGCAAGTTTCATGCATCAGATTGTGATGATAAACTTGCAACTGATTTGTTTAAAAGCCTGGGACCCGAATGAAAAGATTATGATTATTTTGATGGATAGATTTTGAATGTTTTAAAGTTCAACCATTTTTTAAGTTTCAGTCCTATTGACCTAATCCTCAAACTGTACTTCATTTGTTTTTTTTTTTTTTTTGTTTTTTTCAATTTACGGGTTTTTTCACTGCCCATGTTAGTTTTGAAACACATAATTTAAGTCGATTCAAAGGTTTTATTCGTGTTCGATTTCATGTATATATTCGATTAAAAACTGAATTCAATTGATTTTGTTTGTATGTATTGTGGGTTAGTCGATTTCGTTGTATGTGTGTTTAGTTGCCATTGGTCATCGTCGTCGCACAATGTCAGCCATCACTCAACCTTCCCTCTTCATTCTTCTACAACAGATAGCGTCTCAACATTTATTTTGGTGCACGTTAGAGGAATATGTTAGATAAAGCCATTAAGCAAAATTGAACAAATAGAACTACAAGAATTAGTGGCAATAGGGATGACGACAATAGGGCAACATGGATAATGACATCGTTCATTCTCCAAACTAGAAAAACCCTAATTGCCCACATTAGAAAAACTGGGATAATCGATCAATAGATTGGTGCATGTTAGAGCTAGGTCCACATTAGAAAAACCCTAATCGTCCATGAGTTTTATACTGGAATAATCGTTTATTCTCCAAACTCAATCTGGAATAAAACTGATATCTTGACTAAATAAAGCAGACCTGTTGTTTTAAAAGTTTAGTTATTAAATATTTATTCCTTTAAAAAAATGTAATGTATGGATGAAATGTATAAATTAAATATAATATAGAAAAAGAAATAATTAGTAGAGTTTTATACTTCATGAGAAAATATAATCTTTAAAGATATAATAATTTGTCAAAATCTCTGAGAAATTTAAACGAATAGTAGTTTTTTTTTTTTACTAATTGCTATTAATTAAGCCAGAATGGTCAAATTAACTATTTATTAGAGTTTTAAGATATATAAATAATTTATTAATCTTAGAGAAATGAACTACTTTTTCTGTCATAAATAATCCAAACATTAATATACTTAAAGGGATATATTAAAGAATCTGAAAACATATAATTAATATTCAATTCGTAACCGAATTAATGTCATTATTCATGACGTTATGAATTGTATCATAACTTGTCATATATAAGACTATATAAAGCATAGTATACCATGCATCCAATTAAATCAATCAAAAGACACAAATTTTGTGAATTTCAAATATGATCATGACTAAGAAGATCAGCCTCCTATGTTTGATAGGTAAGTTTACTTGTTTTTTTTTAACAATAATATATTGATAACTAATATTGATTTTCATGCCTAAAATGATCAAGCCCGAATTTATATATACATATATAAATGCATGCAGTTGTACAACAAATGTGTATGATGATGGCTACAGATGATCAGATATTGGCTCCATTTTCAAATGATATATCGATGGACGGAGGGATTTGCACACAAATTATAGGGTTGTGCAGTCTTAAATGTTTAATAGCATGTTGTAGTGATTTGTGTGCACAAAAACATCCCAATGGCATTGGCCAATGCAGCGGTGGTCCTGCATTAACACATAGTTTATGTAAATGTACATATCCTTGTTCTTAATTATGTTGAATCCCAATAAAAATAGCTCGATCTTCTGAAACTACTTCTTCATTAGTAATCATGATCGATGTTTTCTAATCAATATATACATATTCACATAACATTTCGATGTATAGCATGACATATGTTGCCATCCGATTGAGATCGATGGTGGACAAGAAGTAGTATATGAATGATGAAGATGTTTAGTTAATTGAATTATGATTGCATGCACACCCAAAAACTTGGTTGTTGGTGAGCATATTATTGTTAATAACAAGTAACAATGATATTCACACGTTAATGCAGGATGTAATTAAAATTAGGGAAAATTACGAAAAATAGCTAAAAATCACACGTCATTATCAAGTTTTAACCAAATAATATCAATCTAACCAAAATAGACAGACTTTACGACCACATTTACGTGATAACCATTATTTACGTGATCTAAACCTTTTGTTAATATTTTAATGCATTATGTTACAAAAGGTTACCAAATTTAAATGTTGCTCCTTCCCAATAAAAAATAGGTGGCTTGTCATTTAATGGTAAACGCCTTTTGGTAACGTAAAGAACCATTATTTTACGTTACCAAACACCTTTTGTAACATAATACATTAAAATATTAATAAAAGATACGAATCACGTAAATGATGATTATCACCTAAATGTGGTAACGTAAGTGGGGCTATTTTTGTTAGATTGATAATCTTTGGCTAAAACTTGATAATGAGGTGTGATTTTTGGCTATTTTTACACTACACATATATTTATTAAAGTGAGGGTCAAACATATTTTCAATTAAATTTTATAAAAAATGTTAACAAAGATCATATGTTGCACTACCGAAATGACAAGTTGTAAAATCATAAATTACATTGTGGATCAAGATTACTTGGAGGAGCACTGGCTGCCGGTGCCACACCACCCCATAATAACATGGGTCAGGCCATGGCAAGAACATATACCATTGTTAGTAACGAGTAATTATCGTAGACCTCTGCGTTGTCACGAGACGTAACATGATGTACCACTTCTTATAAAAAGGGCACTATCATATCAAAAAGATGATATCATTCCTAGCATTTTCGAATTCTTTGTAAGTAAATTAAGCTAATGCCCTTAAATCACCACCCATTCATGTAACCTTAATTTGTTGATATACATAAATAGATATATCTTACTACAAGAAAAAAGAGAAAACCCGACGAAGGCCTTTTGCGGCGACATATGTCGTCGCAAAAAGGTCACTAAAAGACAAAAAATGTTGCCTTTTGACTTACTTCAGATATACCCTAATATATATATATATATATATATATATATATATATATATATATATATATATATATATATATAGAGGGAGGTTCAATGGAAAACCACCATGCACCGGAAAACTTGTGAAAACCGCACTGCACCACCACAAATGCATCAAATTCCCCGCGTGATGCATCAAATTTCCCGCGTGATGCATCAGATTCCCGCGTATGCATCACCTTATTTACGATCATGCCACCGCGTTTATTCTTGAATGATAATAATAATAGAAGAGACTCTCTTCCTGCAATTCAAACTTTCAAAGGGGCTTCCTACGTAGTGTTTGCTTTATATTTCCTGTACATATTTTTCCATATTCTGCAGTGAGTTGTAGAGTTTTAAACCTTCATTTGGTATCAGAGACACGTTCGTGCGTAGTAAGGAAGAGAGGGCCGATTGCATCGCTATGCAATAGAGACGTGAGGAAGAAAGCAAGTAGCAAGGTCGATCACGCGGTTTGGTGATCGCAAAAAATCGCAGCAGCAAGCAAGAATACAAAACCAAGAAGCACAGCAGTTTTATGAAGCAGTAGCAAGAAGGCAGAGCAGTAGCTAGCAAGAATCGCAGGAACGAAAGCAAGAGAAAGAACGGGTTTTCGAAACTCGAAAGGTTAGCAAGAACATGTCAGAAAAAGCAAGTGCATCAACAGTTCGTGAGCAAGGTAGTGTCACACTTCAATGCCCAAAATTGACCGAAACCAATTACTCTACATGGTCAATCTTGATTGAAACGGTGTTGAGAGCGCATGGGCTTTGGAAGACGGTAACCGGAGAAGATGAGGATGAGAAAAGGAACTATACCACAAAGGCTATAATCTATCCCACCCTTCCGGATGATATTCTTTTGCAAGTAGTCAAACACAAGGAGGCACAAGATGTTTGGGAGTCAATTCGGATTCGGTATTTAGGTACCGAACGGGTGCAAAAGGCACGTTGCAAATGCTACGTGGTGAGTTGAAAAACTAAGGATGAAAGAGACCGAGACGATCGATGAGTTTTCCGGTAAGATAGGTGGTATAGTTGAGAAATTTAAAAGTCTTGGATCGAGTCTTGATTAAGAAGTGATCGTTAGAAAGTTTCTTAATTCCGTTCCAAAGAAGTATTTGCCAATTGTAGCTTCAATTAAACAATACTCCGTCTTGAAAGTATGCCATTGGAAGAAGCGGTAGGAAGGTTAAAAGCCTATGAAGATAGGCTCAAAGGCCATGATGAGAAGGAAGACGAGCAAGGTCAATTGATGTGGTCAAGTGAGCAAAGGCATGGTGAAAATAGTGGACGCGAAAGAGGACGTGAAAGAGGAGAAAGAGGACGCGGAAGAAGCTCGGGTCGAGGCGATAAGAGCAAATTTAGATGCTATGAATGTGGGGCATTTGGACACTTTGCATATGAGTGTACAAAGTGGAAAGACAAGGAAAGCGAAGCTCATTTGACTCAAGAGCCTATGAACCGGCTTTGTTGTGATGAGCAAGGAGGTCAAGATCATGGGGTGATTGTTGGGTAATCTTGATGGGTTATTTACCGGGTCATGGGTATATTATTTCAGGGTATGGTTTGTTTGTTTTTGTTTGATTTAGTCAATAATAAATAAAGGGTAGTTGGCCGAGATTCCAGGGAGTATAACCAGGTTCCTTAGGCTAGCTAGTACGTATTTTGCTTTCAAATTTGCTGCATGTTATCACTTAGGCTTCTATTGTAAGGGCTATATATATAGGACTTTATTCTTGAATGATAATAATAATAGAAGAGACTTTCTTCTTGCAATTCAAACTTTCAAAGGGGCTTCCTACGTAGTGTTTGCTGTATATTTCCTGTACATATTTTTCCATATTCACCAGTGAGTTGTAGAGTTTTAAACCTTCATGACTGTGGCTTTCGTGAATTATGGCTTTGCCTATGCTTGTAACCAGGGGCGGATCCAAGATATTATGTTATCGGTGTCACTTTTTTAGAGTAAATTTACTAGTTATATTTTCAAAATACTTTCTAATATGGTTCGGGTCACCGAAACGGGTTACCAACACAAAATTAACAAATACTAAGATTTTTATAATTAAAATAGTACATAGTATAATACTATTTCTTAACTGTCGCAGTTGCGACCGATAAAACAAATATTAGCTTCAACAATTGATAAACCAAAAGATACGAAATATGTTTCCTAGTTTCCACCGTTAATTTAGCAAGCTTGCGGACTCCATTGAAATTAAAAATATTGGATGGTCTTTCACATTCTCAATATAGTATTCAAGTTGACACACAAATTTAACATTCTCACATAATTAAAATCATTCGGATACATCTCCATCAACCTTAATAACATTGATGCATCCTAAAAAAAAAAATCCTAGGTGTCACTCGAAATTTTTGATACATACGTAACTAGATCCACCACTGCTTGTAAAAGGATATTAGCATAAGCACATGCACGTACTTTGTAGACCAGATCACCGGTTATAAAGTCCCATCTGCTAGGGTCCTGAGATTGTTGACAGCTACATAATATAACGTTCCAAGTTTGTTATCCCCATACCAAATGGTGATTCCGATTGTTGATGTCTCGAACAACTAATAGTTATGATATGTCCCCTAAAGTTTGTTCCGTATCAGGCAAGAAGCTATTGTACATTTTTTCGGGTTTGATCAAGTAAATCCAATCACTGTCGGAACTCTATTTATACATATGATCAAGTAATTCGAGAAAAACCAAATTTTGCATTTAAAGCTTACAACAACCTCCCAAAACAGACAAGTTAAATTGTATAATAGATAATATGAATCGTAAGGTTAAGGTGTTGAAATTGTAACAAATGTTTATCAACTTTCAAATTCAAAGGTAGCATTTGACCTTGAAAGTGGATCAAAGGGTGATCGATGAAGGATTACTTCACAGATCAACATAAAACAACAAAATACATTCTTACAAACGATCAACAAATAATAATAAAACGAACAATATATTCATAGTCCAAGCCCAAATGTGAAGTGTTCAACAATGAATTAGCCAAATAAATGAATGTTTAACACAAATGTATTATTCTTAGTTTATTTGTTGAATGGGTAACAAACTATTAGGTTTTGATATTTTTTTTAGATTTTGTAACAATTTTTTTATATGTTTAAAATTTATAAAAACTAACAAGGATATATATCGGGTTCGAACTTCCAAAATCATAGGGGTCAATTTTTTTTTTCCCAAAAGGATATATAACACGTAAAAAAAATTATCGGGGTCGTTTGACCCACATAAACATGGATCCGCCTAGGGATGTAAACAAGACGAGACAACTTGTGAGCTACTCGTAGAAAATTCGAAATCGACTTACAGTTAATCGAGACGAGCTCGAGCTCGAGCTACTCGAGTAGTAATAGCTCGAGTCGAGCTCGAGCTACTCGAGTATTAAAATAGTCTATTCGATAGACTCGCGAGTCTAGTCAAGCCTAAGTTTACATGTTTACATTTTTACCCTTCAACTTTGTAATGTTATATTTTTATCACTATTATATAAATCAAGCTATATAATCTTAAAAACCTAAAACTACATTGTTATATTTTTACCATTCTTGCTTATTGTTGGGATAACATTAGATTGAATATTTTGTATATATTTTTTGATTTCTTTTATCCCGAATTTAATCGAGCCGAGCTCGATAGCATCGAGTAGTTTATCGAGTCGAGCTCGAGTTTCAAAACTAAGGCTCGATCGAGATCGAGTCGAGTTTCGAGCTTGAGCTTGGTGATACTCGACTCGGCTCGATTACACACCTACATCCGCCCATGCTTACACGACATTTGATAACATCTCTTTAAGCACAGAGATTAATTTTACGTACCCAGATTCAATTAATCATGATTTATCATGAGTTTTTATTAAAAATATCATGTCATGCCATATTATTTGTTTTAATTTTTTTTATTAATTAATTACTTGAACCATCATCTTTTAATTAAATTCGAAAGAACATCCTTTTAATAAACCAAAAAGTTTATAATTTATATGATTAAGATTTAAGGTGTTGCAAAAACAATAATAATCTTTTGCAAGCATCAATCAATTAGTTTTTAATTTTTTATTATCAATCAATTAGCTCAATAATTTTACATATTAATAAAATTTAAGTTTTTTTTTTATTTTTTTATTAACCATTCTTTCTTTATCAATCGTGGTAATGAATGATTTAATTTTTTGATGCTTTGATTTGTATCTAGTGGAGTAGGGGTTGGAGGTTAATTGGCTGTCCAACGTTGGCTGATCATGTCAAACACGAGAGTCATCTTCCTTTTTCCGTATTGTAATTTACTTTTCGGTATTGTTATTTACTTTATTTGTAATTTCAATTTCATATTCTATTTATTTTCATGTATTGTCCGTGCATTTCAGAATTGTAATTCGTAATACATTTATTATATTTTATAATTAGTATCGGACACATTATTCCTACAGTGATTTCGGTCATACACGGCTACAAAAGGAATTATATTGTCAATCCATTGAAGTCAAAAGCTCGAGCAACTTGGGGGCCTATTAATTCTTTCATTCACAAACAGGTGGATGACTTTAATTTGGACTTAAAGTCATTATTTCAAACTGAATTTTTGGCAAAGGGCGATGACTCACAAAACTGGTCATGGTTGTTAGAAAATTCTGGGGTATTTTCGCTTTCATCTTTATTGGGTGCACGCGTTCAGCTCCGCCGTTTATATAATTAATCGATTGCCGTCATCTGTACTTCAAAATAAATCGCCGTTTGAATTAACTTCAAAAGACCGCCGACCTATGAGCACTTTAGACCATTTGGGTGTCGCGTCTACCCATACTTACGTGATTACGCGGATAACAAATTCTCTCCGCAGAGTCTTCCATGCATATTTATCGGATATTGCTCGCAATACAAAGGCTTCAAATGCCTTGAACCAACTATGTCGCAAATCTATATTACTCGACATGCTAGATTTGATGAGCTATCCTTCCCATTTACTAACCTATCTAAGTCGATTGCGGGACACAACCTCTCTTTAACAAGTTTTTTTGATGATTCGACGACTACTCTCGTTTCGCAGTCGTCATCACCGCTAGTTGTGTCTACCTCAATGCCTCCTGCTCCATCACCTATATGTGGCTTGTGCGATGAGGTCTCTAGCTCATCCATCCCCTCCACTCCGCCTGCTCCCGATACTTGTCTGAACCCGGAGACACCCTATCCGGTTTCCTCACCGCGTGCTAGTGTTCCCACCCAGTCTCCGACCTTCGTCTCAGGCTCCTCGCCTCCTGCTCAGCCTTCGCCTCAACATTCTGGTCACCCCTCGTGCCAAAGCCGACATTTTCAAGCCCAAACATCGTGCAGATTTAGCTCAATTTAACTCTTATGGGCTCCTCTCTGCTCTACATGCCTCTGCCACCCCCAAAGGATTCAAAACTGCTACGTGATATTCTCATTGGAGGGTTGCTATGCAACAAGAAATGGATGCCGTTCGTAGAAATAACACGTGGTCGTTGGTTCCTCGCCCCACCAAACATAATGTGGTTGGTTGTAAATGTCTTTTTCTGACAAAGTATCTTGTCGATGGCTCCATAGATCGCCACAAAGCCCGACTTGTTGCTCAAGGGTTCAGCCAAATACCTGGGTTGGACTATGCCGCGACTTTTAGTCCTGTTGTTAAGGCGACCACGGTCCGCACTGTTCCGTCCCTTGCTATTTCTAATCACTGGAATCTTCATCAACTTGATGTAAATAATGCTTTCCTCAATAGAATTCTTAGTGAACTTGTGTTTATGGAACAAGTTTATGGAACAACCACCTGGCCTTTCAAGATGTCCGCTTTCCTACTCATGTGTGTCGCTTAAACAACGCCCTCTACGGACTTGAACAAGCCCCACGTTCTTGGTTTCACCGACTCATCACCTTTCTTATTACCAACGGCTTTGTGTGCAGTCGAGCCGACCCCTCTTTATTTTCAAACGTGATTCATGCATACTTGATTTACTTGTTTATGTTGATGACTTAATTCTCATGGGAAATGATGATTCAGTCATAAAATCCTTCATCACCAAATTGCATAATGAATTTTCCATCAAGGATCTCGGTCGACTAAATTTCTTTCTTGGCCTTGAGGTGACCTACACTACCACCAGATTGTTTCTTAGCCGGTCCAAATATGCTCATGACATCCTGCAACGTGCCAACATGCTTGATGCCAAACCCGTCCCCACATCTCTTGCAGCTAATACTGCGATGACCCGACTCTCTACCAAAAACTTGTCGTAGCCTTCCAGTACCCACGTCCAGATATCTCATATGCTGTCAACCAGGTCAACCAGTTTCTTAGTTTCTTCAGGCTCCCTATGTCACTCACTTTCAGAGTGTTAAACGATTTTGAGGTACATCAAGGGCACTATGTCCTTTGGTCGTACCTTTTCTCGCCACAAATCCCCCGTCCTTCTAGGCTATTCTGATGCGGACTGGGCCGTTTTCTTGAGACACGTCGGTCAACGTAGTGGTTATTCTATAGGGATAACTGCGCAAAGAACCCCAAACTTGTTAGTTTTTTTGTGATTAAAACCCCAAATCATTTTTCGTTGCATAAAAAACCCCGAACTAACTAAAAATCAGTAAATCAAGGTTTTATCAATTGGTAACCGGTTGAAACCGTTTATTAATCCTACGTGGACCGGTAAATAACCTACGTGGAATAAATTTTAATTGTTAAAACCGGTTTCCGAGTATTACACATCATTTAAACTCACGTTGATGATGTAATCCTGTTTAAAAATTACAATTAAAATTTATCAACGGGGGTTTAAATGATGTGTAATAATTGGCAACCGGTTTCAACAATTAAAATTTATTCCACGTAGGTTATTTATCGGTCCACGTAGGATTAATAACTGATTTCAACCGGTTACCCATTGATAAAACCTTAATTTACTGATTTTTAGTTAGTTCGGGGTTTTTTATGCAATGAAAAATGGTTTGGGGTTTTAATCACGAAAAACTGACAAGTTGTGGGTTTTTTGCGCAATTATCCCTATTCTATATTCTTAGGCCGCAACCTTCTTTCTTGAAGTGCCAAGAAACAACCTACTGTCTCCCGCTCTAGCTATGAATCTGAATACCGTGCCATGGCCAATACTGCCACGGAAATCATTTGGATTACTCATCTGTTACGCGAACTACATGCTTGCCCACTGTGCGCCCAACGTTGTTTTGTGACAACCAAAGTGCGATATTTCTCACTCAGAATCCGGTCTCCCACAAACGCGCCAAGCATATCGAGTTGGACTATCATTTCATTCGGGAACTCGTTGCGTCTGGAAAACTACACACCAAATTTGTTCCCACCAAGCTTCAGGTGGCTGACATTTTTACCAAAAGACTCTCTCGTCACCAGTTTGGGACTTGCTTACTATCGGTCCACCATCGTTTCGCTTGAAGGGGGATAATAAACATACATAGCCTATATCTCTTTATTTTTGATATACTTGATTTATTTATTTCTATAGGGTTGTAAATGTAAATATTTTGTCTATTTAAATGTAATTATGCAATTTCTATAAGAGAGGCATCCAATTGGAATCGGTCAATTGTTTGTTGTGTGGTCTATCTCCCGAAAATGAAAATCATCTATTATCAACACTTCTGATGGTTTGGCTACTGCATTAATCTCTTGGGGTTGTGAATTGGGTTTCAAAGGTTATATTTTTAGAAGTTTATCGGCTGCTGTTCTATCAATGTGTTGGTCTCTTAATCTCATTGGAAATTCAAGGAACTCGAAAGTTTTTTTTCGTCGGAAGTGTTGCCAATCACTAATTTGTTTTACATATCTCAATGTTGGTCATTTTTTTGGTTATATTCTAGGGGATATATTAGTAGAAAACTAAACTGGAGTTGTTGGTTGTGTGATCCCCTTTTGGATGTCTCATTCTAGCAGTTGTTTGGTTATTTGGTGTCTTTACTTTATCTCCTCTAGCCTCTTGCTTGAGGTTTTTTTTTCTTATATATCATTTGCTGTTCCAAAACAAAAAAGATTCCTTTCCCCATCACCAAAACTCACACCAACGTTAATTCCACAGCATCTTCACCTATAGCCACAAGCACCACTCTCTCCACCCATAGATACAGCCACACCACATCACCGACGCTAGATTTGTGTCGTAGTCATTCTCCCTTCTACTCCTTTTTCTTCTTTTTTGGTTTAGATCTAGGTTTTATATTTATTTTCTTAAAGTTTCTTGATCTTGAGATCTTGTACTATTTTCTAAGATTTTTTCTAGTATTTTGAATGTTTTATGTGTTGGAATTAAATGTTATAAATGAAGTATGTAAAAATATACTGGTAGTGCATGTGTTAAGCCGGTTTGGAAGTTGGAATGTTACTGCTTTGAACAGTTGCAACTCTTGAAAACAAACAGATGTGTCTCTTGACACCATATAGATGCCTATATATTAGTGTATCTGTAAACGTTTGAGAAGTGATCTCAAAATTAATGTACATAAGTTTAGTATATGCATCTGTGTTTTTTCTTTCTGTTCGTAGCCGTAACATACCATGAAGAACAATTACTTTGTTGAAGGATCAAGCAAGTTTCATGCATCTGAATTGTGATTTTAAATTTGCAACGGATTTGTTTAAAAGCCTGGGACCGAATGAAAGTAAGAATTGGTATTAGAGCAGGCATGAGAATTCATTGAATGAAGGATCGTGGATAAAACACAAGTCAAACAAACTGAAATTGAAGCAATTGCAAGATCATTACACGGAAAGGGCGCGGCAGAATTCAAACACAGAGATTGAAAGAAAGAGGAAGAGATTGAGATGTTATGTTTGTTCGAAATCATCACACGTTTATACTTCCCACGATCATGTTCTAGCCATTCATCATAATGCATAAATCATCATTCAAACAATATATAGAAATAAGAACAAGAAGTGGGTTTGATCCCATTTGAATTTCTCTATTTATTTCATTATTTGGGGATGCTTATTACAACAATTTTATGCCACATCTTTTGGGACGACTTATTCATATTTTGGGACGACTTTTGTGGTCTCTAAAATGTATTTTTCTTGTAGTGCTTCTAAAGGGTGTGTTGGTTCACTAATCAACACATCCTTTCCTTCTCTGCGGGTGTGTTGGTTCACTAACCAATCATCACACCTTTTACGATTAATGGTTGTGTCCTTTCCTAATTGACACAACTTTTCCAACTAATAACCAAAAATTAACTACCTATAACTACCTATTTAATATTAACACACCATATACTTTAAGTAACTACATTAATGACTAAACATCATAAAACTTTTGTTTATTATGTCCAACAATGTTTTGTAGGCCATTTTGCGTGGGACTGTCCATCGAAAATCAACAACAAAGGAAAAGAAAAAGAGATTGAGTGGCTACCGGATTACACAACCTCTCCTATGGATCAAAGAAGAAAAGATCCGAAGCCCTATGTGCAAACCTACAAAGAAAAGATTTGCTTTGCTGGAGAATATTTGGTGTATGGCACAAAACATAACAATTGGAATGACATATGGTATGCAAATTCTACAATCTCCACACGTATGTCACCAAATAAGTTCTTATTCAAAAGATTGAAGAATTGCTTCATTGTCAACGATAAAGACCATGAAGAAAACTTCATATTTGTACATGGTATAGGAGGAATTGAACTGAGCACAAATGAAATAACCTACACAATTCCTGTTAAGCATAATTGATACAAACAACTAACTCTCCACTCATCTAGGGATATCCCATGACAGCTTCATCTTAGCAATTGTTAGTTCTGAAGTTGTTGGAAATTATCATGTACATGTACTATATGTTAAGCCTCTGTACACAAGCCTAAAGCAATGAAAACAACCTTCTCATTTAATTACTCTGCTATTTTATGGTATGAGAGCCCAAAGTGGATTAAACATGCCTAGATCCTCTCTCCATTCTCTCTTCAATGGCATCGGAATCCCAAATTGTTCCGCTACAAGCACCGAATCATCTTCCGACAAAACTCACCCAATCCAACTTCGTTGTTTGGCGTCGACAACTCTTCTCAACTTTGATCGGCTATGATCTTCTAGGTTATGTTGATGGTACATTAAGCCAGCCTCCTAAATCTGTTGATAATTAACAAACCAAATCCTGCATGTATCAAATGGTATCGTTAGTGTCAAATCATTTTAAACGCCATGTTGGGCAGTTGCACAGCCACCATTCATATCCTCATCTCATCTGTGTCCACCTCCAAAGAGGCATGGGATCGACTTATGGTTCTTTATGCGAATAACTCTCGCACTTGCATCATCTCTCTCAAACAACGTCTTATCGAAAATTCAGCTGAAGACAAGTCTATATCCACATATCTATAAGAAATGCATGGAATTGCTGATGATCTTGCTTTGGCTTGCTTTGGCAGATTGTCCCGTCAATGACGACGATCTGGTTCTTCATATTCTTCATCGTTTGGGCAATGACTTTAAAGAAATTTGTGCAGCTTCCTTATGTGAAATATGTTCCAGAGATTAACATTAATCTCTTAAGTTTGAAGTGATTATTGCTTCAAGGCTTTGAGGTTGATTTGGGTAACTTATTGACGCGTGCAAAACACACCTCAGGTTTTAATGTCTAAATGAACCCAAAGTATAAATTACACAACTGGCAGTGTACCACTCGTGTGCAATATAGCTTTAAGAATCACCCAGGATTTATCAAAGTCAGGGAACGGAATAAAGAAAGGAGACTCCAATACTACAACCTAAACCAATATTTAGCTATTTCGGACTTTTTGAGAAAATTATCAACTAGAGGCAATAATTAAAATTAATTAAACTAAGTAACACCAGAATAAAAGGTTAAACTAATATTTTTGGATTTTTTCGAAATAATTAAAAAAAACTAAATCTAGCAAACACAACTTAAACTAAACTAACGAACGCACCACAAAAGGACAACTATATAATACGAACCAACTAACAAAAGCAAAGTCAATTTAGAAATAACTTAAGCAAGTAAAGAATGATATTGAATTTTACGAAGCTCTTATATTACGAAAACGTCACCCACTTGAAATTTAAAAACTATAATTAATTGGCGGCGGTCTGAATTGATCGATTAAAGATAAATCGGTTAATAACCAATTATAAATATTCACTTAAGCCCGAAATTATGGATTAATTTACCGAATATTATATTTCTCCAAATAAAGATTAAATCATGACAAAACACGTGAAAACAATAAAGTTAATTGAACTGAATTCCAATATTAACCAACAATCTTATTATCGCAAAAAGATGCTAAAAACTATCAATTAATACCGAGAATTCAACCAACCAACTTTATTTATTTGGAAATCAAGCTTTACAGATTATTAGTTTTATTACCGCAACACAATGCCTAAAAACTAAGAAACACGCAAAGTTCTAGATCAATAATTCATCACAAAATCATTATCGCAATACAATGGCTAGAAAATATAATCAATTATCAATTTTTCCTCCAAAGTTTCAGTTTTTATTAAAAACGCAGATTCAACCAACAATTATTTTCGCAAAACAATGCTAAACGATTGATAAAAATCTGATTTTTAACAAAAATATACGAAGAACATTGAAAATCTAGTAAATATAATCCATAAACCGTCAATCAATCCAAAACCATGCCAATTAATACATAGAATTCATCATGCCAAGCGGGTGAACAAGAAAACTACTCACGATCCATAATAAAAACAGAAAATAAACAAAACTTAATAGCATTCATTATGAAATACGAAAGAAAAAGGAACGAATGTACCGAAATCTTGCAAAAAGTGACGAAAACCAACGATTACCGCTAACCGAATGCTTCAATCCACGCGAATATCAACTCCCGAATGATTACTTAACTAAAACTATGTTAAACCTACTTAAATATATGAAGAAAAACTAAAAAAAATTCGTAAAATACTGCTGGAAATCAAGAAAATAAGGTGTCGTTAGAATCTGCTCTCTTTATAAAGATTCTGCGCCGCCTACGACCATAGGCCTTAAGCTCCACGGTCGTAGGCCATGTTGACTTGGTCAAACCTGTGCCCTAGCCCACAGTAATGCTCCTTGTACCTCCTATGGTCGTAGGCTTCCCCCTTCTACGGTCATAGGCTCCAAAAATTCACCAATTTCGCTTCTTTTCTTTTAGAAAATCCACGAGAACTCGTCGGGGCATCAAAGTTTGTTGGTTTTTCTTCGATGTTCATTCCTTCGTCGATAAAACCTATTTTGTCCTGTGAATCATAAAAATGAATGAATTAGATATCTATTTCACGTATTTTGAGAGAAAAACCGACCAAATTGCAAGGGAAATGATGCCAAAAATATGTATAAATATGAACATATCAAAATACCCCACACTTGAACTTTGCTTGTCCTCAAGCAAACTACTGCATAAATGTCTTTACTCAGGCTTCAATTCAAAATAAACTCTCTAGAAACATGCAAGACTTAATAGCATTAAAGATCCATAAACTATGAATTTGAAGCCAATGCAAGAACAATGAGACCACAAGATGCAAAAAGAATTGCAATGTCAACAACTTCCCACCTCATTACATGACTTAGCACCTCACAGTTTTCACTCATCACTCATTGTATAGGCTCGTACATTTTCCAAATTCCGCTCAATGCCAGACATGTTAAAAGAATATCAGCATATGCCTGAGAGCAAATCACACCGCCATCACTTAATGTTTGAAAATAAAGCACATAAAGGTCTTAATGGGCTGTAACGAGGCTAGGCTAAGGAAATGGGGAATATATGGCCAACGTGGGGTTAAAAGATTAGGATCCAAGATCAAGCAGCAAGCAATAGAAGCGAGTAACCAACAAGGGACCAAATAAATTACTGAGAAGATTTCCCGAGCAAACTGACTTGATTTTCACATCTAATAACAGCTCAGAAGGACAAAAAAATTGTTTCACTTTCTTATTCCAATACCTTCTCTTCTCTTTTCTTCTCTTTTCTTTCTTTTTATTTTCCTTCTTTCTCTTTATTTATTTTTTTTCTTTTCTTTTTTATAGCGCTGAATTTCCAAACACCGACTTATATGCAATCTGTACCCAAAAAGAACTCTCTTAACCACACTAGTATTGCCGCGCTACAACACTAGAAAAGTCAGGAAGAACACAAAAGCATAGAATTACATATGACTCGAATGCAATCAAAACAAGGCATAATCGTCAAGGCTCACAGAGTATAAACTACCTAACAAACGAATGATCTTAGATAAATCCCTAAAGCTTGCTACTGAATCACGATCCCAATTCCGGTCAAACGATAGACAAAAGGATTATTTGGCTGATAATGTGGGTTGTAGGCTCAAACGGGGAAACTAAGGAAAATGATGCCGGTAGGGGTGTCATTGGGGAAAAAGGGTATCCTAACTGTGCCTTTATATAAGTGTTAGATTCTCAAACGATGTGATCTTGGCATGCATTTGACAAACAAGTTCTACCTTAATCCAATTAACACCGACAAATTCACACCGAAAGAAATAATGAGCATTAAATATGAATGCTAGATGGGCTCAAATTCTCACGAAACGAATGTACAGGGTTATTTGTGCTTAATCATGGAATTTCAGTCAATAAGCGTAACATGCACATCAAAAATATCCTGTTGTCACAAAGAAAATCTCAAAGTCATTTGCTCAGCTTCGCATGCATAGAAGATGGAACAATACTACTACGAGTCTCACATGCAAAAATAGAGAGAAAATTTTGAAAATCGGCCTATCTTTAGACAAACATGCATAAGCTTATGTTAAGAACATGCAAAATCCAAACTCAATATGTCTATCCCCCACCCCACACTTAAATTTGACAGTGTCCTCACTGTCATGAACAGTTCAAGATAGCATGGAATAATGGAGGTAATAAAATTGGAACAGAAAACTCCCCTGATACACTTAAGCATGGCCATGTCTCAATGATGAGGCTGAAGTGACTGCTAGTGAGCATCTCTACCATGGCCCTTCATGAGAAGACATCTATCAACAGCTGTTCAAGACTGATAACACTCCAACACACATAAATTTGTCTAAACACGCATCAAGCACACCACTCACACTCATATCAAACTATGTGACATCAGATACACTACCCCACACTCATTTCAAACATACATGATCATATGACACATTAGCACACCAAAATATTCTCAAGACAACGACACCCTTTTTACATAAATAAAGCATAATGCGTGACACCATGAGCATGCAAGGACTAGAACATAAATACCTAAATATAAATCTATGAAAATAAACAAAGAAAACATGGAAACACACCAAACTATTAGAACTCAAAAACACATCATCTATGAAATTAAATATAATAAGCACACCACACACAAAGCAATTAAAAAAATAAAATAAAATAAATAAGATAAAATAAAATAAACCAGAAATTAGAACAAGCAAACATGCTTTCAAAACAAGACCAGTAGCATCAATCATGCAATCCTAAGACACATACTCAATGCACGTGCTACTTATTTAAGCATATAACTTCCAAAATTTAAATTAACAGCTCAACACATCAAGCAAAACAAATTAAACATAAAATGAAAACTTAATATACAAATGAAAGTATCTACGGGTTGCCTCCCGAAAGCGCTTGTTTTGACGAGTCTCTAGCTTGACTCGTCCACATGGCCCTTAGATTGATAAAACATACCTGGGAAACAAGCTCGCAAACCTTTCATACCTACTAAAGCAATGTACTCACCAACCGGATCCTCATGATCAAAATTAAACTTCGGAAATTGACAAGTTGGTTTTGTTGTGATCTTATCCACCTTCTTCTTTCGCTTTCTTGGCTTCTTCGATTTCCCTTTCCTCTTTACCGAGCTTGAAGGTATCTGTCCATCACAAACAACAATAGTATCATATTCAAGAATATCAAGCTTATCAAGATCAATATGAGAAGGAGTAGATGGTGATGGTGCTTCAAACAAAGAAAAAATATCCTCATCGGTTGGGATGTCATTCTCATCAATGTGCATCTGCCAATCTAGTCCAAGCAAGCAAGCAATCTCCCGCAAATCTTTATCAGCATCAAACTCGTTCGTTGCATGAACACCCTGCATAGGATCTAACTCAACACATGGTGCATAAGTAGATATGGAGAAAAGTGAGTTAGGCAGAAATGGATATAACGTATTAGCTTTCGCCATACAGAATATAATATCCTCATCTCTCACTCTAATAGTCAACTCCATAGACAGGACATCTATTAATGCTCTAGCAGATGTAAGAAAGGGTCTACCCAAAATGAGGGGATTGCCACTCGAGCTATCCATGTCTAGCATCACTAAATTAACAACAAACTCAAATCTATCAACCTTCAATTTAACTCCCTCACAAATCCCTACAGGCCGTCTCAAGGAACTATCAGCTAGCTGCACGGCTACCAAAGAAGGCTTAAGAGGTCCCAAATCAAGCTGTTGGAATATATCATGAGCAACAACATTAATGCTAGAGCCTAGATCGACTAAAGCATTGTTGAATACAGCCCCCTTTACAGAACATGGGATAGTGAAACTACCAGGGTCGGCCTTACCTTGGATGTATAAAGGAGGGGGGACATATGCGGTACTTCTTGGAGCATTTAGATGCATCTCGTCCATTGAAGCTTCCAGTTCCTTCTTCAATGGGGAAGAAGATGAAGAAGTAGAAGAAGGAACATCCTCGGGGTGCTCATCATCATGAACAGTAATAGCATTGACTTGAGTAGGACCCTTGTCTTTCAGATTACCTCTTGGATTGGGCTCAGTGTTGCTAGGAAGTTCACCAGCATTCCTAACATTCCTCGATTGTGCTAGCTGTCCCACTTGTGTTTCAAGGGCTTGAATAGCAGCCTGCTGATTTCTAGACAGCGCCTCTTGATTAGCAATAAACTTCATCTTCATCTCTTCGAGGTTTGACTTTGCAGGTTGCACGGGCTGAGACTGATGATTCTGATTAGGGAAGTGGGCATTATGAAACTGATTGGGATTAGAATTAAACTAAGAGAAAGAAGAAGCTAGTCCCTGATGATATCCCTGGTTATACCCTTGGTTAAGGTTAAATTGGGGTCTCTGCATCACTTGAGGATGAGGATGAGCGAAACCAGGAGGTGGTTGATTCTAAGCTCGAGAAAAATTCGGAGTAGGTTGGGCATATCTAGCCATGCCTCCACCATAATCTCCTGACGAGTAATATACCTGCTCCGGATTTAGGTAAGGAAAACTAGCTTAGCACTCATAGCCGGAATGTGGTCCACCACAGTGCTCACACCCTTGCTGTACTGCGTGTACCGCAACCGGAGATGATTGTGGCTGACTAGTCTGCGTGAGGAGATTAATCTTAGTTGTGAGGGCAGCTATAGCAGCAGCTTGCTTTGAATCAGAAGCTCCCCACCCAAAATATTCACTAGGTGTCTGAGTTTGGCTTAAAACCAGGTCATCGATTATGTCAAAAACCTCTTCTGGTGTCCTCTTATACACTGACCCGTTACAAGGTGAGTCGATCAGTGAGTGATACATGGGGTGAACATTCTCATAGAAAACCTTGACACGGTGATTAAGTGTCATGTTATGGTTTGGGCATTTCATGATGGACTCTTTATATCTCTCCCATGCATCATACAAAGACTCGTCAGGTTTCTGCTTAAATGAGAGAATGTCACTCATAAGCTTAGTAGTCCGAGAAGGAGGGCAGAATTTGAGGAGAAACTTGGACTCCATATCATCCCAAGTACGAATCGAGTTTGAGGGAAGAGACTCATACCACATCATGGCACGTCCTGAAAGAGAGTAAGGAAAAAGCATCAGTCGAATTACCTCCCTCGGAACTTGATTTGCTTTATACCTACCGCATGCTTTCCTGAAGAAATTCAGGTGGGAATATGGATCCTCAGAGGATAGACCGCAGAACTGCGCGTTATTCTGAACTAAAGCGATCAGACTCGACTTTAGCTCAAAGTTAACGGCATCGAACCCTGGAATAACTATCGCCACCTTCCGAGTCATCGATGACCGGTTGGTTAAGTTCAAGCATTGTCCTCCGGTCTCCCATTGTGAAAGATGAAGACTCAGAAGAAGACGAAGAATTAGAAGATGAAGACGGCGAAGAAGGTGGAGGACTAGAAATCGGAGGTAACTGAACACAAATGTCTACGTGACCTTCCTCCACCGGGTGAGGAACAGTATGGTCAGCAGAATCAGAAAAACTAGACAGTCCCTCAACTAAAGGGTGCGATTGGTCACGAAGACGACTACGGAATGCTCGCTCAGGTTCGGAGTATGGGCTGACGATATTAGGATTACGACGACTCATACACCGAACACCCTTTAAAGAAAAATGAAAATAGAAAGAAAATTTAACTTTTCAGGGGATTGCCCCTGAAAAGGATCAACTAAACTACCGGCGTTGGTTGTTTCTTAAAGCTCGCACCGTTCCCCGGCAACGGCGCCAAAAACATGACGCGTGCAAAACACACCTCAGGTTTTAATATCTAAATGAACCCAAAGTATAAATTACAGAACTGGCAGTGTACCAATCGTGTGCAATATAGCTTTAAGAATCACCCAGGATTTATCGAACTCAGGGAACGGAATAAAGAAAGGAGACTCCAATACTACAACCTAAACCAATATTTAGCTATTTCGGACTTTTTGAGAAAATTATCAACTAGAGGCAATAATTAAAATTAATTAATCGAATAACTGAAGCGAACTAAGTAACACCAGAATAAAAGGTTAAACAAATATTTTTGGATTTTTTTGAAATAATTAAAAAAAAAAACTATATCTAGCAAACACAACTGAAACTAAACTAACGAACGCACCACAAAAGGACAACTATATAATACGAACCAACTAACAAAAGCAAAGTCAATTTAGAAATAACTTAAAGTAAAGAATGATATTGAATTTTACAAAGCTCTTATATTACGAAAACGTCACCCACTTGGAATTTAAAAACTATAATTAATTGGCGGCAGTCTGAATTGATCGATTAAAGATAAATCGGTTAATAACCAATTATAAATATTCACTTAAGCCCGAAATTATGGATTAATTTACCGAATATTAGATTTCTCCAAATAAAGATTAAATCATGACAAAACACGTGAAAACAATAAAGTTAATTGAACTGAATTCCAATATTAACCAACAATCTTATTATCGCAAAAATGATGCTAAAAACTATCAATTAATACCGAGAATTCAACCAACCAACTTTATTTATTTGGAAATCAAGCTTTACGGATTATTAGTTTTATTATCGCAACACAATGCCTAAAAACTAAGAAACACGCAAAGTTCTAAATCAATAATTCATCACAAAATCATTATCGCAATACAATGCCTAGAAAATATAATCATTTATCAATTTTTCATTCAAAGTTTCAGTTTTTATTAAAAACGCAGATTCAACCAACAATTATTTTCGCAAAACAATGCTAAACGATTGATAAAAATATGATTTTTAACAAAAATATATGAAGAACATCGAAAATCTAGTAAATATAATCCATAAACCGTCAATCAATCCGAAACCATGCCAATTATACATAGAATTCATCATCCCAAGCGGGTGAACAAGAAAACTACTCACGATCCATAATAAAAACAGAAAATAAATAAAACTTAATAGCATTCATTATGAAATACGAAAGAAAAAGGAACGAATGTACCGAAATCTTGAAAAAAGTGACGAAAACCAACGATTACCGCTAACCGAATGCTTCAATCCACGCGAATATCAACTCCTGAATGATTACTTAACTAAAACTATGTTAAACCTACTTAAATATATGAAGAAAAACTAAAAAAATTCGTAAAATACTGCTGGAAATCAAGAAAATAAGGTGTTGTTCTCGTTCTGGCCGAATCTGCTCTCTTTATAAAGATTCTGCGCCGCCTACGACCGTAGGCCTTAAGCTCCACGGTCGTAGGCCCTGTTGACTTTGTCAAACCTGTGCCCTAGCCCACAGTAATGCTCCTTGTACCTCCTATGGTCGTAGGCTTCCTCCTTCTACGGTCGTAGGCTCCAAAAATTCACCAATTTCGCTTCTTTTCTTCTAGAAAATGTAACATCCCGTTTTCAGAGCTATTATGTGGAATTATTTTAGTGGAGATTTAATATATTAATATTGCGTGGGTCCAATGAGAACCCGATTAGTGGATATATACGTGTCGGGTTGCGAGTTATGTGTCTCCGGATATAATATTAGTGGATTAATTATATATTTGAGTTTGTGGGATTAAATGGGTTAAATGGGCATAAATGTTGAAAATGTGATATCGGGTTCGGGTTAATGGGTTGGAACCCGCTGATAATAGAACGGATATGTACGTGCGTCTCCTTCTCCTTTTCTTCCTTATCTAAGTGTGTGTGTGTGAAGGTGTTCGTGTATGTGTGTGTATGTGACCTGAATCCATTAAGAAAGGGGTCATCAATCTTGAAGTTGGTTGCTGGATTTGGTGTTCTTTCTCCTTCCTTGAGTTCTTGAAGGTTGCAAAGGTAAGGATTCATGGGTTTAATCTCTAAAATTCGTGTATATGTGTTGTAAATTCGTGGGTTTAGTTTCTGAAGTTATATGAATAATTATGGGCGAGTTTGTGGGGTATTTGGAAGGCTGAAATCGAGTTTTGGGGAGTTTTAACCCCTGGCCGAAGCAGATCAGCGAAACAGGAGGAGGAAGAAGACAGCCGCAGCGCGGCCGAGATGGGTGGGGCAGCGCGACCGCGATCGCGGCGCGGCCGTGTTGCCTGGAGCGCGGGCGAGATCGGGGGGCAGGGCTGTTTCGGCCGAATTTCGAGCATCGGTTGCTTGTTTGGGGCCGTATCCGAGCCGTGTTGGTTCATGGTAGATGTATTTGGGTTATGTGATTTATTGAGTCGTGTTTCGTTTGAGATTATTGTGAGTCGGGTTTTCGAGGCTTTCGGTTGAGATTGTTTCGGAGTTTCGGGTCGGTTCGAGGGTTTTAGGAGTTGAGTTCAGCTTGGGATTTTGGGTTATATTTTGTTGGGTGTTCGGGAAATTGTTGGAACTATTTTGGGTCAGGTTTTGATCGAGTTCTCGGGGCTTCATCGGGGTTGTTTTTGGGTTAGGACTTTGGGGTTCGGGTTGAGACCTCGGTTGGGGTTTTCGGGGTTTCGTTGAATCGTTTCGAGTTCGAGTCGGGTTGCGTTTATTATGAGTTGTGAGATGCATCTGTGAGTTTGTATCATCGGTTGGAATTGAGATTAATGTTCTGGGATCCGTGTGTTACAGGAACAGGTCAGCGAGCCGAGCCGAGTCAGAAATTCCGGGATTAGTGAGTCGACCAGGTGAGTACCCGAGTTCCTTTTTCAAACCCGGGACCGTTTTGCGAGTCGTTTTTGTATAGCTGTTGTCGTATGTGTATATTGTGCAATGTGTTTGAGACAGGGACGCGAGCCACAGGTATGATTCTATTCTTACATATGTGATATATGTGCATGAGATGAGATCCAGTCCGGGGTCCGTGATGAGTTCCATACGGACGGTGATTCGCGATGGGTTATCGCGCGGGTTGACTGTCCCTAACAGTCCTTGGGGCGTGTATACACGGCAGGGCCTGTAGCCGGTTCGCGCCCGTGCTACAGGGTTGTGGCTAACCACCGGTGTACACGGTCGTTAGCTGGGGAAGGGTCCCCCTCAGTGATATTGTGTGCAGGGCTTCGGATCTCATGTATGTGTTCATACCTGTATTGAGATATTGATTGCCAGGGACAGAGATTGAGCTACTGTTGAGTGTATGTGCTATGTGTATGTGTGTTACATGTATTCTGTGCAGAGTCTAACCCTCGAGTACTCACGAGCTTTCGAGCTTACGTATTCGAGTCTTCCATGTTCAGGGCATCAGTGACAGGATTAGCAGCCGAGTCTGATTAGCTGGGGCCGGGAGCTATTTGGGAAGCTTTGTGTTGATTTCGTGTAATGACCTAATCTGTATTGTTTGCGTTAGTATCCTTTGGGCTTATGTAATTAGTGGATTGTATGTTAACAGCGATTATGTGAAAGTTTAAATTAATAGTGATTTCGGTTTATCTTATGACATATGCATAAAAGAGCTATTGCGATATGCCACCTGTGTATTGAATTGACGTGGCATTTCCGGGTTAAGGGAGGGGTGTTACAGCATGGTATCAGAGCTTGTGGTTTGAAGTCTGAGTATCATTAGTGGATGCTTAACTTAAACCTTGTTTCGATCCATGGGGGATCCATTGCGATTGATATTAGTGGAATTAACTAACCTGGCTTAGTGTATGACGCCGGGTGATTTATCTATGGTTCTCAATTGTTTCGGTTTGTGCAGATAATTATGGCAGATCAGGGCGAGGAATCCGGCGCGGGTAAGCCGACAGGGGACGAGTTCATTCGCAAGTCAGAGCTTCTGGGGGTATTGACAGAGTTTTACAGGCAACAGAGAGAGCAAGAGCGGGAACAGGATCAGGGTATGGGACAACGTGCTGGGGGTGGTCAGGATACGGGTACAGGTGCCTCTTCATCTACGTCTCGGCGAGGGGGTTCGTTCAAGGATTTCATGACCGGGAATCCGCCAGAGTTTAGAGGTGGGGGTGAGCCAGGGATGGCTATGGCATGGGAACGCGAGGTAGAGGCTGCCTTTCGAGTTGCGCATGTGGAGCCGAGAGATATGGTGGGATATGCGTCTTATTTGTTGAGGGGAGGGGCGTTGCAGTGGTGGAAATCTATCGAGTCGGCTATGACGTCTTCTGCAGCTTTTGCGATGACGTGGGATCAGTTTAGGGCTGTGTTCGAGCTGCAGTACATTCCTAGAGACGAGAGGCGGGAGATGGAGCGGCGATTCCTGCATCTGCAGCAGGGTGAGATGACAGTGCAGCAGTACGTGGACCAGTTCAATGAGTACTCCCAGTTTGCGACTCATCACATCGCCACCGAGCAGCGAAAGGTTGATGCATTCGTTGATGGACTGCGAGCTGACATCAGAGAATTCGTTGGGATGCACGAGATGCCTACATTTGCCAGAGCATTGGAGATGGCCCGCATAAGGGAGCGGGAGATAGCCAAGCAGAGGGAGGAGCCATCTTCTCAGCGTCGACGTGCGAGGACTCCTGAGCGGTCCTCGAGAGATCGGAGGCATTGTAGAGACGATTCCAGGGAGCGACGTTCGGGTCAGAGTCCGAGAGATAGACGAGATAGAGACAGAGACAGAGACAGAGACAGGGAGCAGAGGTCGAGTGGACCGGGGCGGAGCCAGCGATCAGATAGTCAGAGTCAGAGGCGGAGTTCGAGATATACAGAGCAGAGTCAGAGCAGCGTAGGGCAGAGGCCTCGAGATGGGGGCGATAGGGGAGACAGTTCAGCTGGAGATCGAGAGTGCTTGAGATGCAACCGTCGCCATAGTGGGCCGTGCGTGCCTAGGTGTTATCGATGCGGCCAGCGTGGGCATGCTGCCGCCACGTGTACAGTTCCAGAGCCATTGTGCTTCCGTTGCGGGAGGCCGGGGCACAGGGTGCGAGACTGTCCAGAGTTGGGATCAGCGGTGCAGGGTGCGAGTTCCAGTGGGGCTAGAGCTGAGCCGTCGTCATCCGATCGTCATGATTCTCGGGCGCGGGGTCGGGTATTTCAGGCGACTACAGAGGCAGCTCGAGATGATGCTGATATGGTTTCGGGTATGTCTTTCTGAGCTTGATTTGAGTATGTGTCAGTTGTGGGGCGGGTTATTGGGCTATGTCTGCGATAAGTGTATGTGTTCTGTTACGTGTGACTGTTCTGTTATGTCTGTGATTATGTGGCTCAGTGATAGAGATGTGGAAGGGTTGTGTATGGGTTATATGGGATTGTTATATCTGGGTATGTGTGTGAGAGTGAGATATATCGTGGTAAGATGGGTTATCAGAGTTCTGGGATTGGGGATTGTGCTATGTTGAATGGATTAATCCTGTTGAGTTATGTGAGCCATGTGAGTATATATTGCGAATGTGTCGTGATGTGCTAGTGGATTATCGTATTGATAGTGGATTTAAGCTCTTGTGTGTGTGCTATCCATATCTATGATATTGCGTATTATGAGATGTGTTTATCTGTTGTAGTGAAAAGAGTTGAGAGTTTTGTTGTGATAGTGGATTAGTCTATTGAGAGTGGATTTAATCCCTTTGTGATTTTAACCATGTTTATGAGCTTGCGTTTAGTGATTCGATGGAGATGTCTTTATGTGTTGTGTTAGTGGATGATCTATATAGAGCTATGCGAGTATGTGATGAAAGAAAGCGAAGATCGATGGATTGAGATAATATGTGGATTCGAGTGGCTTATGAAATGACGCCACGTGAAGATTCTGTGAATAGAGGATCTATCGGTTGCCGATATGTGAATTAGGGGATTTAATTGAGCTATTAGTGGATTGTCTAATTGAGTTGAAGATTCGAGGGAATTGACTTACTTCGAAAGTTGAAATAAAGATGTGTATCAGTGATGATTGTGTCATTCAGGGTTCAAATGCGAATTTGTCAAGAGTGTTGATAATTATATCGAGAGTTGCGAGTCAACATTTTAGGGGATTTGACTTAAGAGATGTGTATTGCGAATGACTTGCGATAGATTCCGGGGACGGAATCTTTTTAAGAGGGGAGGATTTGTAACATCCCGTTTTCAGAGCTATTATGTGGAATTATTTTAGTGGAGATTTAATATATTAATATTGCGTGGGTCCAATGAGAACCCGATTAGTGGATATATACGTGTCGGGTTGCGAGTTATGTGTCTCCGGATATAATATTAGTGGATTAATTATATATTTGAGTTTGTGGGATTAAATGGGTTAAATGGGCATAAATGTTGAAAATGTGATATCGGGTTCGGGTTAATGGGTTGGAACCCGCTGATAATAGAACGGATATGTACGTGCGTCTCCTTCTCCTTTTCTTCCTTATCTAAGTGTGTGTGTGTGAAGGTGTTCGTGTATGTGTGTGTATGTGACCTGAATCCATTAAGAAAGGGGTCATCAATCTTGAAGTTGGTTGCTGGATTTGGTGTTCTTTCTCCTTCCTTGAGTTCTTGAAGGTTGCAAAGGTAAGGATTCATGGGTTTAATCTCTAAAATTCGTGTATATGTGTTGTAAATTCGTGGGTTTAGTTTCTGAAGTTATATGAATAATTATGGGCGAGTTTGTGGGGTATTTGGAAGGCTGAAATCGAGTTTTGGGGAGTTTTAACCCCTGGCCGAAGCAGATCAGCGAAACAGGAGGAGGAAGAAGACAGCCGCAGCGCGGCCGAGATGGGTGGGGCAGCGCGACCGCGATCGCGGCGCGGCCGTGTTGCCTGGAGCGCGGGCGAGATCGGGGGGCAGGGCTGTTTCGGCCGAATTTCGAGCATCGGTTGCTTGTTTGGGGCCGTATCCGAGTCGTGTTGGTTCATGGTAGATGTATTTGGGTTATGTGATATATTGAGTCGTGTTTCGTTTGAGATTATTGTGAGTCGGGTTTTCGAGGCTTTCGGTTGAGATTGTTTCGGAGTTTCGGGTCGGTTCGAGGGTTTTAGGAGTTGGGTTCAGCTTGGGATTTTGGGTTATATTTTGTTGGGTGTTCGGGAAATTGTTGGAACTATTTTGGGTCAGGTTTTGATCGAGTTCTCGGGGCTTCATCGGGGTTGTTTTTGGGTTAGGACTTTGGGGTTCGGGTTGAGACCTCGGTTGGGGTTTTCGGGGTTTCGTTGAATCGTTTCGAGTTCGAGTCGGGTTGCGTTTATTATGAGTTGTGAGATGCATCTGTGAGTTTGTATCATCGGTTGGAATTGAGATTAATGTTCTGGGATCCGTGTGTTACAGGAACAGGTCAGCGAGCCGAGCCGAGTCAGAAATTCCGGGATTAGTGAGTCGACCAGGTGAGTACCCGAGTTCCTTTTTCAAACCCGGGACCGTTTTGCGAGTCGTTGTTGTATAGCTGTTGTCGTATGTGTATATTGTGCAATGTGTTTGAGACAGGGACGCGAGCCACATGTATGATTCTATTCTTACATATGTGATATATGTGCATGAGATGAGATCCAGTCCGGGGTCCGTGATGAGTTCCATACGGACGGTGATTCGCGATGGGTTATCGCGCGGGTTGACTGTCCCTAACAGTCCTTGGGGCGTGTATACACGGCAGGGCCTGTAGCCGGTTCGCGCCCGTGCTACAGGGTTGTGGCTAACCACCGGTGTACACGGTCGTTAGCTGGGGAAGGGTCCCCCTCAGTGATATTGTGTGCAGGGCTTCGGATCTCATGTATGTGTTCATACCTGTATTGAGATATTGATTGCCAGGGACAGAGATTGAGCTACTGTGAGTGTATGTGCTATGTGTATGTGTGTTACATGTATTCTGTGCAGAGTCCAACCCTCGAGTACTCACGAGCTTTCGAGCTTACGTATTCGAGTCTTCCATGTTCAGGGCATCAGTGACAGGATTAGCAGCCGAGTCTGATTAGCTGGGGCCGGGAGCTATTTGGGAAGCTTTGTGTTGATTTCGTGTAATGACCTAATCTGTATTGTTTGCGTTAGTATCCTTTGGGCTTATGTAATTAGTGGATTGTATGTTAACAGCGATTATGTGAAAGTTTAAATTAATAGTGATTTCGGTTTATCTTATGACATATGCATAAAAGAGCTATTGCGATATGCCACCTGTGTATTGAATTGACGTGGCATTTCCGGGTTAAGGGAGGGGTGTTACAGAAAATCCACGAGAACTCGTCGGGGCATCAAAGTTTGCTGGTTTTTCTTGGATGTTCATTCCTTCATCGATAAAACCTCTTTTGTCCTATGAATCATAAAAATGAATGAATTAGATATCTATTTCACGTATTTCGAGAGAAAAACCGACCAAATTGCAAGGGAAATGATGCCAAAAATATGTATAAATATGACCATATCACTTATATTGCACCATCACATACATGTTTGATCCTAAGGACAAACATGATTTAAGTGAAGTTTTTGAGGAAACAAAAGGCATGAAACTTCAAGATAGTTTTCTCAGTCACTATTTTGAAGAACTAGATAAACCTGTCACGTTTGAAGGTTTCAATACTTAGACTGGGCAAAAGAGGAACCAAAAGAAAAGGAGCGGGAAGATGTATCATTGAAAATAGAATACATAAATGAGTTTTTTAGGTTCCTAGATTTGGTAAATGATAGCAAGATTGTTATGAAAAATAAAGCGAAGTGTTAAAGAAGACATTTGAAAGGATACTAGGTTCGTATCATCGGAACTACACTAATAGACCGGGTACTTAAACATCCACCCAATTGTTCGAGTACAAGTATGTTGTTTGATTGTACAAGATAGTGGCAAGTAATGGTGGCGCTTGGAGACATTAGTCACAGTGAAAAATTGAGTGTGTTAGCTAATGGTTTGGGCTTTCCCTATTACTATGAGCTCAAGGATTGATGGAGATTTATGAAACATACGTTTTCGATCCTCAATGTTACTAATAACGTTCACAAAGAAAGCCAGGGATGGCAAGACAAGTTTGCTGAGGAAGCAGCAAACGGTTGATGCAAGGAAAGGACATAGCTGATATCAAAGTGGAAGCGGACTTGAAAGATGGAGGAGGCTGGACAACACCAAAGAATACAAACAACTCAACTCAAGTGTAAAGCAAACATAAAGGAGAATAGATAGTGTATCATTTGAAGACAGCTGAAGATTTATACACTTTAGGGAGGAGAATGTCGGAACTAAATGTAAATAAGTATGTAAAAATATTCTGTTAGTATTATTATTATTCCTAAAGTGTAGTACCTGAGGTGTGTTAAACCGGTTGAAAGTCGGATGTAACTGCACAACAGTTTGAAAATCTTGAAAAACAATGTGTTGTCTCTACACAAATAGATCCTATATTTGTAAACGTTTAAGTGATCCTCAATATTAGTATATATAAGTTTAGTATATCCCAGCTGGTGTTTTTTCTTCTCTGTTCATGGGCCGTAACATACCATGAAAGAATAATTACTATTGTTGAAGGATAAGGCATTTCATGCATCAGAATGTGATGATAAACTTGCAACTGAGTTGTTTAAAAGCCGGGGACCGAATGAAAACGCATTATGATTATTTGATGGATAGATTTGAATGTTTTAAAGTTCAACCATTTTTTTCAGTCCTATTGACTCACTCCTCAACTGTACTTCCATTTGCTTTTTTTTTTTTTTTTTTTCAATTTACCGGGTTTTTTCCACTGCCCTGTTAGTTTGAACACATAATTTAAGTCGATTCAAAGGTTTTTATTCGTGTCTAGATTTCATGTATGTATTCGATGAAACACTGACGCAATTGACTTTTTTGTTCTTGTTATTGTGGGTTAGTCGATTCGCTTGTATTGTGTGTTTCAGTTGGTCAGTGGTACATCGGCGTCGCACAATATCAGCCATCACTCAACCTTCCCTCTTCATTGCTTCATACAACAGTGCGTCTCAACACTTTAGTTTGGTGCACGTTTAGAGGAAGAGTTAGATAAAGCCATTAAGCAAAATTGAACAAATAGAAACTACAAGAATTAGTGGGCATAGTGGATGACGACATAGGGGCAACATGGATAATGACATCGTTCATGTCTCCAACTAGAACAAGCCACTAATCGGCCACATTAGAAAAACTGGAGAAATCGATCAATAGATTGGGTGCATGTTGGCAGCTAGGTTCCCACATTAGAAAAACCCAATCGCCATGACGTTTTTTATACGGAAGAATCGTTTATTCTCCAAACTCAATCTGGAATAAATGGATACTCTAGACCAAATAAATGCAGACATGTTGTTTTTTAAATAGTTATTATTAAATATTTATTCCTTTAAAAAAATGTAATGTATGGAATAAAACTGATATCCAAACTCAATCTGGAATAAAACTGATATCTAGTAGAGAAAAACCATTTAACCCCGGTTAGTTTTCAAATAGACCCCGGTTTTTGAAACGAGGTTGAAGGTGATGGGATTGTTGATATGTGTCATGGACCCCGGTTTTACAACCGGGGTTAAAACTGTGTTTGACCCCGGTTTTATAATAATAAACCGGGGTTGAATGTGTTTAATTCTATCATATTAAATACCTTTTCCTAAAGACATGGAACCCGGTTTATGATAAAGATTCGGGGTTAAATCTGATTTTTTTTAAAAAAAAAATCTAATTTTCAGTTTTAAATTCATTTTCTTAAGCTGTCATAAACATCAACAAAATGTTCCTAAACCAGTTTTGATAGTTTCACTAAATTAAATAGATAGGTAAGTTATAATAAAACGCTCGTATTACATGCAAACTCATTAATACAACCATCAATTGTAACAAAAGTTCATATTCCAAATAACAATAACACAAAACACAACTACATACAAATCATATGAAAGTGGAACAACCAACTACAACTTTGCTATATCATAGTCGTCACACGTCACAAAATGGGATAATGTAGTTCATGGAATAACATTAAAAGCATGTCTGCAAGTGCCTAAGATCACCAAAAGAGAGTGAACATTAACACACTCAATAGCTCCACCATGGACACCAACCGGAACCTGCTGCACAGTGATGAAATATTACTAGTGACAGGCTACTCTGCACGACTTCACAACTGGAACCTGCTTGAATGCCTTGGTTTTTTCTTTCCAGCAGCTGAGACGAGTGGTGTTCATGATCAGAGAGGCGGTTGGCTATGGTTGCTGTAAAATAATGAACCATCACGGTTGGCTAGGGTGGCTGAGACGAGAGGTGTTCGTGATCAGAGAACGCATATATACAAATGAACCTAGTTGATGATATATGATGGTTGCATGTAGTTATCTTGAATTTTGTAAAATAACCAACAAATCATCAATCGACTTACCGAAAAATGAGGGGTTGTTGCATAGCAAGGGATCCCGAATGTTTAAGATAAGATGGATATATATCATCTTGCAAATACAAAAAATGAGGGGTTGTTGCATAGCAACCTTCTTGGACCCAACCTGTCTTACAAATACAAAATAAGTTCACTTGATCTATTTTAAAACGTGTGCTTTGAAAGACTGACCAACAATGTGTACGTTTGTGTTTTGCACAATCGACAAGTAAATACATAACTTCAAAATTAATTTCTGAATGTTTAAGATAAGATGGATATATATCATCTTTTAAAAGCTCAATCAAAAACAACTTAAAAGCTCAAAAATCAAATAACATTTACAATCTGAAACACCCAAATCCAATAACCAAGTTGGATATATATATATATACTTCAAAACATATAATTTTAAAAACAAATGGCATATTCGACACTACAAAGCTTTGAAAGTCATCTATATCTCGTGTAAGCTCTCTTACAACTTAATCCCCTGCATTTAGCAAACTTCAACATTGGACTAGTTGGTCTATAATTGTTGCCACACAGAAAAGTAGTTTAATGACTTGATCTAAAATTCACAATGTCCTATTTTTACTATATCAGAATCAAGAAATAAACTAATTGACTAAAAGACATGAAAAACATTTTATTGATACTTAGAAACAATCTAAGGGCATATGACAGTCACATATTGACTAACTTACGTGAAATTTCAGAATTGTAGCCCTCTATTTGCAGCAAGACAACACCCATTATAGGGTTCATCTTCAAACTTATTCCATTTGCAGCCCCAAACTTATTTGGGGCACTCAAAAAACCAAAAACTAAAACAGAGTCATGCTGCTAAATTAAAAAGAAAAACAAATTTCCATCAAGATTATATCAAAAGTAAGAATTTCATTTAAAATCCTTGACTTACATTAGTCTATGTATTAATCGATCATGTCACCAATAAGGCGTAACTACCGATTTAAGATAGTTTAGATGTAAAGTTATCCAGCCACTAGCATTGACATCAAGATAAAGAGTATGATTAATAATTAACATTAGCAACATATAGAATTCTATGTTCATTTTCAATTACTTTTCCTATATTGTTCATCACCTATTCACCATAAGGTATATTTCAAAAACGAGAAAATTGACAACAAGCTTCTCCCTTAAACAACATTGTTTTCAAGCGTCAGTAAATCTAGTCACAAACACCCACCAGATACTACCAACAGTAATGATTAAGTTGATGTAGGCAATGTATAAAACATATGCCACCGTATACACAGATTAAAAAACATAGTTCCAGATTGTAGGACAACACACATGAAAAAGTTAGTTGCAACCAAACCTGAAATGGAGTGTGACCAAGTGAGTCTCGCAGAGGTCTAACATTGGAAAGTGGATGTTCAGGAGGCAGTTCACAAACAATTTGATTCAAAAACTGCGCATAGAACAAAAAATGGTTTTAAAATCATATAGGTTTAAACATGGGCCTGTACACACACACACACACACACATACACACCTCTCAAACCTACTCCAAGAAAAAAAAACTAATAAATCAATGATTAAGTGAAGAAGATGCTCTAAAAGTATGAAGCTCCTATACAAACAAAGTATGACATGTATCAAATAAAGAAGACGATTAAATATGTGTGAACCCCCTACTTGTGACCAAGGCAAGCAACAGAGACTGATTAGGGCTTGAACCTGTGAGAGAGATACCAAGTCGTTGGTATCTCTCACCCCTATAACCTACAACAACATGAAAATATGTTCGTCTACAATATACCGATGCATATATAAAAATAAAGAAATATATACATATAGAGAAAGTAGAAATCCAAACCCTATGTAGAAATCGAACCTTCCATGGGGTGACTTCAACGAATTAGGGCTCAATCTTTTTGAACGAGATTTGCATTTCGCTCTCAAGGCTTGTTCTTCGAACCAGATATGCCTTTGACGGGAAAGAAGAGTAAGAAGTGAGATGAGAGAAGGGGAGTACAGAGGAGGCTGGGGAGTTTAGTGGAGATTCAAGATGGAAGCTAGAGAAACACTTGGAGGGCAGGTCAGCGGCGTTGGTGCTATCGCGAGTAGAAGTGGGTGGGAGAGGCGACGAGGGAAACGAGAGGTTGAGGGCACAGACTGCTCTTTTCTTTTTTCTTTGAACTGGTAGGGAATAAGAATTGGGAGGATGAGCGGGACAATTCCCCCCAAAATATTCAGCATTAAATCAACCCAGGTTTTCTTCTTAAAAGACCGTGGTAGATGTTAATTAAAGCTTTAACCACGGTTCTCTACAAAAAAACCGGGGTCTTTGGTTTAAAAAGAACACGGGATACGTTTTGACCCCGGTTTTCTTGCCTTTTATAAGTTAAAAAACCAGGGTCTATATGTGTGTTTAGTTGTCATTGGTCATCGTCGTCGCACAATATCAGCCATCACTCAACCTTCCCTCTTCATTCTTCTACAACAGATAGCGTCTCAACATTTATTTTGGTGCACGTTAGAGGAATATGTTAGATAAAGCCATTAAGCAAAATTGAACAAATAGAACTACAAGAATTAGTGGCAATAGGGATGACGACAATAGGGCAACATGGATAATGACATCGTTCATTCTCCAAACTAGAAAAACCCTAATCGCCCACATTAGAAAAACTGGGATAATCGATCAATACATTGGTGCATGTTGGAGCTAGGTCCACATTAGAAAAACCCTAATCGTCCATGAGTTTTATACTGGAATAATCGTTTATTCTCCAAACTCAATCTGGAATAAAACTGATATCTAGACTAAATAAAGCAGACCTGTTGTTTTAAAAGTTTAGTTATTAAATATTTATTCCTTTAAAAAAATGTAATGTATGGATGAAATGTTTAAATTAAATATAATATAGAAAAAGAAATAATTAGTAGAGTTTTATACTTCATGAGAAAATATAATCTTTAAAGATATAATAATTTGTTAAAATCTCTGAGAAATTTAAACGAACAGTAGGTTTTTTTTTTTTTACTAATTGCTATTAATTAAGCCAGAATGGTCAAATTAACTATTTATTAGAGTTTTAAGATAAATAAATAATTTATTAATCTTAGAGAAATGAACTACTTTTTCTGTCATAAATAATCCAAACATTAATATACTTAAAGGGATATATTAAAGAATCTGAAAACATATAATTAATATTCAATTCGTAACCGAATTAATGTCATTATTCATGACGTTATGAATTGTATCATAACTTGTCATATATAAGACTATATAAAGCATAGTATACCATGCATCCTATTAAATCAATCAAAAGACACAAATTTTGTGAATTTCAAATATGATCATGACTAAGAAGATCAGCCTCCTATGTTTGATAGGTAAGTTTACTTGTTTTTTTTTTTTTTAACAATAATATATTGATAACTAATATTGATTTTCATGCCTAAAATGATCAAGCCCGAATTTATATATACATATATAAATGCATGCAGTTGTACAACAAATGTGTATGATGATGGCTACGGATGATCAGATATTGGCTCCATTTTCAAATGATATATCGATGGACGGAGGGAGTTGCACACAAATTATAGGGTTGTGCAGTCTTAAATGTTTAATAGCATGTTGTAGTGATTTGTGTGCACAAAAACATCCCAATGGCATTGGCCAATGCAGCGGTGGTCCTGCATTAACACATAGTTTATGTAAATGTACATATCCTTGTTCTTAATTATGTTGAATCCCAATAAAAATAGCTCGATCTTCTGAAACTACTTCTTCATTAGTAATCATGATCGATGTTTTCTAATCAATATATACATATTCACATAACATTTTGATGTATAGCATGACATATGTTGTCATCCGATTGAGATCGATGGTGGACAAGAAGTAGTATATGAATGATGAAGATGTTTAGTTAATTGAATTATGATTGCATGCACACCCAAAAACTTGGTTGTTGGTGAGCATATTATTATTAATAACAAGTAACAATGATATTCACACGTTAATGCAGGATGTAATTAAAATTAGGGAAAATTACTAAAATAACTAACAATGATATTCACACTTTAATGCAGGATGTCATTATCAAGTTTTAGACAAATAATATCAATCTAACCAAAATAGACAGACTTTACGACCACATTTACGTGATAACCATTATTTACGTGATCTAAACCTTTTATTAATATTTTAATGCATTACGTTACAAAAGGTTACCAAATTTAAATGTTGCTCCTTCCCAATAAAAAATAGGTGGCTTGTCATTTAATGGTAAACGCCTTTTGGTAACGTAAAGAACCATTATTTTACGTTACCAAACACCTTTTGTTACATAATGCATTAAAATATTAATAAAAGATACGAATCACGTAAATGATGACTATCACCTAAATGTGGTAACGTAAGTGGGGCTATTTTTGTTGGATTGATAATCTTTGGCTAAAACTTGATAATGAGGTGTGATTTTTGGCTATTTTTACACTACACATGTATTTATTAAAGTGAGGGTCAAACATATTTTCAATTAAATTTTATAAAAAATGTTAACAAAGATCATATGTTGCACTACCGAAATGACAAGTTGTAAAATCATAAATTACATTGTGGATCAAGATTACTTGGAGGAGCACTGGCTGTCGGTGCCACACCACCCCATAATAACATGGGTCAGGCAATGGCAAGAACATATACCATTGTTAGTAACGAGTAATTATCGAAGACCTCTGCGTTTTCACGAGACGTAACATCATGTACCACTTCTTATAAAAAGGGCACTATCATATCAAAAAGATGATATCATTCCTAGCATTTTCGAATTCTTTGTAAGTAAATTAAGCTAATTCCCTTAAATCACCACCCATTCATGTAACCTTAATTTGTTGATATACGTAAATATATATATCTTACTACAAGAAAAAAGAGAAAACCCGACGAAGGCCTTTTGCGGTGATATATGTCGTCGCAAAAAGGTCACTAAAAGACAAAAAATGTTGCCTTTTGACTTACTTCGGTCAAATATCAGATATACCCTAATCATTATATATATATAGAGGGAGGTTCAATGGAAAATCACCATGCACCGGAAAACTTGTAAAAACCGCACTGCACCACCACAAATGCATCAAATTCCCCGCGTGATGCATCAAAATCCCGCGTGATGCATCAAATTTCCCGCGTGATACATCAGAATCCCGCGTGATGCATCACCTTATTTACGATCATGCCACCGCGTTTTTCAATAAATGTACCAAATCGGACGGTAGGCGTAACTTTCCACAGTTTTCAGGTGCATAGTGGTTTTCCATATATATATATATATATATATATATATATATATATATATATATATATAACTTTTTGCGCTGTAGAAAGACTTAAACAAAAAAAGAAACATGCATCCCTACAACCAAACACAAGGTCAACATAACATAAGAAAAATCAAACAATAAATTTTTAACAATGCAATTTAAGAATCCTATTGCTTAAAAGAACATTTTTTTTCATTACTTGTTCATTAAAATTTAAAGGTAAAAATTGACTAATAAAATAGGATTGATCATCCTTATGGCCAAATTGTAAACTCTTATAAACACACTTTTGTGGCACAAGCTCAATTGATACTTGTGTTAAAAGGCGTGGAAACTTCAAATCATGTTGGGGACAAGAGAATTTATAGTAGTGGTTCTATTTAATTGGTGAAACAATGTATATAGTTGCTTTTTTCATACCAGACCCCTTGTCATTGTTGGGTAATCTTGATGGGTTATTTACCGGGTCATGGGTATATTATTTCAGGGTATGGTTTGTTTGTTTTTGTTTGATTTAGTCAATAATTTATAAAGGGTAGTTGACCGAGATTCCAGGGAGTATAACCGGTTCCTTAGGCAAGCTAGTACGTATTTTGTTTTCAAAGTTGCTGCATGTTATCACTTAGGCTTCTATTGTAAGGGCTATATATATAGGACTTTATTCTTGAATGATAATAATAATAGAAGAGACTTTGTTCCTGCAATTCAAACTTTCAAAGGGGCTTCCTACGTAGTGTTTGCTGTATATTTCCTCTACATATTTTTCCATATTCAGCAGTGAGTTGTAGAGTTTTAAACCTTCATTTGGTATCAGAGACACGTTCGTGCGTAGTAATGAAGAGAGGGCCGATTGCATCGCTATGCAATCGAGACGTGAGGAAGAAAGCAAGTAGCAAGGTCGATCACGCGGTTTGGTGATCGCAAAAAATCGCAGCAGCAAGCAAGAATACAAAAGCAAGAAGCAGAGCAGTATTATGAAGCAGTAGCAAGAAGGCAGAGCAGTAGCTAGCAAGAATCGCATGAACGAAAGCAAGAGAAAGAACGGGTTTTCGGAACTCGAAAGGTTAGCAAGAACATGTCAGAAAAAGCAAGTGCATCAACAGTTCGTGAGCAATGTAGTGTCACACTTCAATGCCCAAAATTGACCGAAACCAATTACTCTACATGGTCAATCTTGATTGAAACGGTGTTGAGAGCACATGGGCTTTGGAAGACGGTAACCGGAGAAGATGAGGACGAGAAAAGGAACTATACCACAAAGGCTATAATCTATCCCACCCTTCCGGATGATATTCTTTTGCAAGTAGCCAAACACAAGGAGGCACAAGATGTTTGGGAGTCAATTCGGATTCGAACGGGTGCAAAAGGCACGTTTGCAAACGCTACGTGGTGAGTTGAAAAACTAAGGATGAAAGAGACCGAGACGAACGATGAGTTTTCCGGTAAGATAGGTGGTATAGTTGGGAAATTTAAAAGTCTTGGATCGAGTCTTGATGAAGAAGTGATCGTTAGAAAGTTTCTTAATTCCGTTCCAAAGAAGTATTTGCCAATTGTAGCTTCAATTGAACAATACTCCGTCTTGAAAGTATGCCATTGGAAGAAGCGGTAGGAAGGTTAAAAGCCTATGAAGATAGGCTCAAAGGCCATGATGAGAAGGAAGACGAGCAAGGTCAATTGATGTGGTCAAGTGAGCAAAGGCATGGTGAAAATAGTGGACGCGGAAGAGGACGTGAAAGAGGAGAAAGAGGACGCGGAAGAAGCTCGGGTCGAGGCGATAAGAGCAAATTTAGATGCTATGAATGTGGGGCATTTGGACACTTTGCATATGAGTGTACAAAGTGGATAGACAAGGAAAGCCAAGCTCATTTGACTCAAGAGCCTTTGAACCGGCTTTGTTGTGATGAGCAAGGAGGTCAAGATCATGGGGTGATTGTTGGGTAATCTTGATGGGTTATTTACCGGGTCATGGGTATATTATTTCAGGGTATGGTTTGTTTGTTTTTGTTTGATTTAGTCAATAATAAACAAAGGGTAGTTGGCCGAGATTCCAGGGAGTATAACCGGTTCCTTGGGCTAGCTAGTACGTATTTGTTTTCAAAGTTGCTGCATGTTATCACTTAGGCTTCTATTGTAAGGGCTATATATATAGGACTTTATTCTTGAATGATAATAATAATAGAAGAGACTTTTTTCTTGCAATTCAAACTTTCAAAGGGGCTTCCTACGTAGTGTTTGCTGTATATTTCCTGTACATATTTTTCCATATTCACCGGTGAGTTGTAGAGTTTTAAACCTTCAGTCATAACTGTGGCCACATCTCTTGCCACCGTTTCGTGAATTATGGCTTTGCCTATGCTTGTAACCAGGGGCGGATCCAAGATATTATGTTATCGGTGTCACTTTTTTAGAGTAAATTTACTAGTTATATTTTCAAAATACTTTCTAATATGGATCGGGTCACCGAAAAGGGTTACCATCATAAAATTAACAAATACTAAGATTTTTATAATTAAAATAGTACATAGTATAATAGTATTTCTTAACTATCGCAACTAGCTTCAACAATTGATAAACCAAATGATACGAAATATGTTTCCTAGTTTCCACCGTTAATTTAGCAAGCTTGCGGACTCCATTGAAATTAAAAATATTGGATGGTCTTTCACATTCTCAATATAGTATCCAAGTTGACACACAAATTTAACATTCTCACATAACTAAAATCATTCGGATACATCTCCATCAACCTTAATAACTTTGATGCGTCCTAAAAAAAAATCCTAGGTGTCACTCAAATTTTTGATACATACGTAACTAGATCCGCCATTGCTTGTAAAAGGATATTAGCATAGGCACCTGCACGTACTTTGTAGACCAGATCAAAGTCCCATCTGCTAGGGTCCTGAGATTGTTGACTGCTACATAATATAACGTTCCAAGTTTGTTATCCCCATACCAAATGGTGATTCCGATTGTTTATGTCTCGAACAACTAATAGTTATGATATGTCCCCTAAAGTCAACGTATCAGGCAAGAAGCTATTGTACATTTTTTTGGGTTTGATCAAGTAAATCCAATCACTGTCGGAACTCTATTTATACATATGATCAAGTAATTCGAGAAAAACTAAATTTTGCATTTAAAGCTTAGTTACAACAACCTCCCAAAACAGACAAGTTAAATTGTATAATAGATAATATGAATCGTAAGGTTAAGGTGTTGAAATTGTAACAAATATTTATCAACTTTCAAATTCAAAGGTAGCATTTGACCTTGAAAGTGGATCAAAGGGTGATCGATGAAGGATTACTTCACAGATCATCACCAAGTCTAACACAACATAAAGATACTTGTTCCAAAGAGAATATTGTTCTCGCAACTCCAAAACAAAGAGATACAACTGGAGTTTCAATGTCAAAACAGATTTTTAACTATAAAAAAACTTTAACGTAGATCAATATTCAACGTATTTATTTGCCGAAATTTTGAATTGCATGTGCGAACATAGATAAACAAGACTTGAATTCTTCAAAAAATTTGATATTTTTTTTGTTAAAACTCATGAAGAATTGTGTGAATAGAAAAGCTAGAGAAGATGTTGAAGCTATAAATGATCAATAGAACTTACTGACTGGCTTTTCTGTGCTCCTGTTATCGCTTAGTGTTAGTTTAATCTTGATTATGTAATAGTTTAGAGTTAAATATGTAATTATTTAAAGTGTAAGAGACGAGAATAGCATTTAGATAAACCGAAGAGGTGTGTCTATTCACGAAAAGACACAACCTTACGAAAAGGTTTCATGAAGAGTTGCAACTATTCACCCGCACCTCTTAGATTAGTATATAAAGAAAGCATTGTAAAGATTGTAAATTGTGTGATTTCAAAGATTGTATATAATAAAGATTAGTTACGGTAAATCCTGTGATTGTTTTAGAGAGTTTTTCCCAACATTTGGTATATAGATCCTGAAATCTCATCATTTACCGAGAGAAACAGTCGAAGAAATACACCCGTGCCGTTTAGGAAATTGGCAAAAGAGATTGCCATAGATACACGGGGCAGAAGAACACAGAAGTATTCTACTACCAACCCGCACCAAAACAGAGAAATCAGATTGATTTCAAGAGAAGAATCTAGACAAGATTCAATTTAGAGAAATTCAGTAAGTTTCTCTCATCACAGTAGGCAAAACCCCACAGAACCGAAGGCAACAAACTCAAAGCAACGAGTTTTAATCAGAAGACAGTAAGCCCCATCACACATATAGAAATAGATATAGCAAACCCTAGAAATCAGTTAAAGGGGATATACCAGTACGTATAAGTCTCATACCGAAAGCAATAGAAGCCAAAATCAGAAAGATATAACCTGATTCCAGAAGCCACCGCAGAAAAATCCACAGAAATAGTGTCACCGCCGTAGGAGAAAACCCACGGGCAGAACCATCGCAGAACCAACGCCGCAGAAACACCATCACAGAACCACCACCGTAGAACCACCAATCGCCACCATCAAATAGAGGCAACGATTAGGGTTCTTGTTTTTGCCCCAAATCAGAAACAGATCCGAGAATAGCCATAGCCACCGATTCGAAATAAACCGTCGGATAACAGAAGTTAGGGTTACAACGATTTGTCATCAAGGCAGCGATTAGGAAGAGACATAGCACTGATTCATCGAGCATAGCATCAGAGTTGCACCGGTTCAAGAGAAGAGGGGTTATACCGATTAGGAGAAATCGGTTAAAAGAAAAGGAGAAGATACCAGCATCGATTCAAAGAGAAGCAGCAGAGACATTTTTTTTGTGAAAGAGATACACCAAAAAGGGCCCAAAGGAGGAGGGTTTAAAGAAAAGAGAGCAGGCCCAAGAAATCCCAAGTACCAGTTTAAAAGAAAGAAGTCCAATAAAAGAAAAAGGCCTACCAGGTTTTTTCTTTTCATTTTAATAGACTTTAATTTATTAGAAGAATAAATTAGAGATTGATATTTGCTAGTTACAATTAACGTTAAGGAAACGTTGAATTGTTTGAGAAATAATTGTGGTTAGACAGAAAAGGTAAGTTGAATTGTTATTAGATTTATATTGGTTTTAAGAGAAAACCAAATTAGGAGATTCACCGGAGAGAAAAGTATAGATACACAGATAGACCGGAGTTCAAGAAAGAGAAAAAAGAAAAAGAAAAGGAGAAAGAGAAAGAGTTATTGATCACGAGTAGATCAATAACAAAATAAGAAAGATAGAGATAGAAAAAGACAGAAAGAGTTATTAATGAAGAGTAGATCAATAACAAAATGAGAAAGAGAGAAAAAGAGATAGAAATAGAGATGCAGAAAGAGTTATTGATCGATAGTAGATCAATAACAAGAAAAAGAGAGAGAGAGAGAGAGAGAGAGAGAGAGAGAGAGAGAGAGAGAGAGTAGACAAGGTCGAGATTAAACCAAAGAGAGCATGATTGATCGAGAGTAGATGATCAATCAAAGAAAAACTGATCAAGAGTATAGATCATTTTTCTTAAAAGAAGAGATTCAAAGAAGAACCGATCGAGAGTAGATCGTTTTTTTAAAGTAGGTTAGAGAAACCGAAGATTTGATTCAGCAAAATCAAATACAGATAGAGAGACCGCATTTGAGACACAGATGCAACATTTGAGACACAAATCCAGTGACAGTTAGAGATCCTAACAAGATTGAGATTACACGAGCAAGAAGATGCAAGTGTTGAAGAAAACATAAGAACCGAAGATTGAAGACTTGAAGAACAATCAAGATTAAGGGGGAGAATGTTAGTTTAATCTTGATTATGTAATAGTTTAGAGTTAAATATGTAATTATTTAAAGTGTAAGAGACGAGAATAGCATTTAGATAAACCGAAGAGGTGTGTCTATTCACGAAAAGACACAACCTTACGAAAAGGTTTCATGAAGAGTTGCAACTATTCACACGCACCTCTTAGATTAGTATATAAAGAAAGCATTGTAAAGATTGTAAATTGTGTGATTTCAAAGATTGTATATAATAAAGATTAGTTACGGTAAATCCTGTGATTGTTTTAGAGAGTTTTTCCCAACACTTAGCAAACAATTGGAGATCTGAGACGTCTTTCTGCATCAAAATTTGAATAAAATTGTCAGACTTTCAATTGAAAAGATCTATAGAAAATGGCACTAAAATGATACCATAAGCCTAGTCAATGGACAAAGTCAAAGCTAATTAAAATGACATCAGTTAGAGAGTCTTAATTGTCTGATTTGTTAGTAGCATACTTTATTTGACATGCTTTGAAGGTTGAATCTTGAATATTAGTTAGCAACTTAGCATTGTGTTGTAGTCTCAATTTGACCTTTGTATGATTTAAATTGCACATATTAGTAGCTAGGGTACATATTTGTAATGAATGCATGATAGACATTGTATATTAGGAGTATGTTAGTTGTAAGTATATAAAACTGTTGAAAAAAGTGAAAGTACATATAATGCATGTTTCATATTTTTTTTAATGATATTTGTTTGGTTTGACAAAAAAACTAGGTTTACCTACATCTATAAAACGAAAAAGATAGAACGAATCTGTGTATAGCAAGCTTTTAAGATTTCATAATAGGTTGTAATGGATTATAATTGATTGATATATGTTTAATGTTTATAGGTAAAAAAGTTGTTGGCGGATGGTGAAAAAGAAATTCAAGAACGTATAAATAAGGAAATGACAAATCGGTTGAAGGAGAGGTAAATTGAGTTCGAGCAACGTTTGAATGAGAGAGAAATTGAAAATGATCAACGCTTGAAAGAAAAGGAAGTTGATTGTAATCAACGCTTCAAAGAATTAAATGATATTGTGATGGCGAAGTTTAACGCATCCTCACCCCACCCCTCGTTAGAACTTGTTTAACGCACCTTCACCCCCTCGTTAGGAATTTGAGCGTGATCAACGCATTGAACAACGATTGTCATGATTTTTGTTGTAAAAATTGTTATCGGATTCAATGTTTAATTTCGTTTTTAAAACATATTTTCAAATTGCATTATTTTTTTAAATGCATAAATTAATTACATGATATATAACAAATACAATGTGATATTGTTGTGTGTAGGTGGATTACCGAGGGATTTACGAGGTATTTATGAGAGAAAATAAAATATATCCATCAATATTTCCTCGGTAATCCATCGATAAATATTTGTTGGTAATCCCTTAGAAAATATCTCTCGCTATTCCCTCAGTGAATATCACCACTCATTAATCTCTTAGTACTAGTTCCCTCGATAATCCCTTAGTATTAAATCATTGGTAATTTATCCCTCGTCAATCCCTGAGCAATAAGGCCGTCGGTAAATTCCTCGGGTAATTACTGCCGGTCGGTAATTCCCTCGGAAAAGACAGTTAGCGACCAAATCTATATATATTAATAAAAGAAAACAATTCAGGACACATGTTGCTTCCTCATCACATTAAACTTTCATTTTCCTGCCTCTTTTCCATAATTAAATATTTTATTTAATAATTTATCTATTATTAATAAAAGGAAAAACTATTTTAAATACTTTCCTATTTAATTCATGAAATGCAATAAAGGAAACACATTAAAATTTTAAATAGTTCAATATGGCATCTTGTTTAAAATGAAAATAATGGTGCACACAAAGGGAGCTAACAGTGATAGTAACTTACCAAAAGGTGCCAATTTATGAAGGAATTACGCCAGCCACTCTGCAGCTTCTCAAGGAACTATAAATGATATCAAATTTACTTCAAATATTTCCAAAACTAGGACTAATTTAGGAGCTAGTGACTTTTGAAAGCATCATACTTGATCACTAACCATAATTCTTGCAAGAAAATGCCAAAAAATGCACTATTTTTTTCAAGTATTTAGACAAACTGTGGAAACATAATGTGACACGATGATTGTGTTTGGGCCTTTTCTGGTCCAAACTCATGCAAACCCCTAGTTTACATTTTTAAATTCAAGAACAATAGCTTGTTTGTAATGTAAAACCAAATATGACGACTCAAAGAATGAATGAGTCATTACAATAGAGATATAAGAATATATTGATAATAAGAAAACAAACGTAAACGAGAAACATACAGAATTGAAAGTCTGGTCAAGTTAATTAAGAAATCAAGAGTTGAATCTTCACCGCTCAGATCACCAATTCATTTGTACCAAAAAGAAAGGACGAATTAAATTGGATCAACTAATAGATATTATGATCAGATCAATCCACTAAATGTTTTTCGAATTTTATGAAATTTCTGAATAATCTTACAGGTCTTCTAGTTTTGTCAAAGCAACATAACTGTTCAGAATTGGACCTTCAATGAGAAGTGCAAGACAAATGAGAATCTGTAACCTTGAAACTTTTAGCTTTTATACTAAACAAGTGTGACCAGTAATCATTCATACAGTGTCGTTAGATTCATCAATGTTATGAAAAAACTCAGGAAGCCTTCCAGTAAAACCATTGTCTGATGCCCACCTGTTGTAGAAAAAACATATTTTTAGATATGCCATTTTCATACTCAAACGTACAAAAATGTTATGGAAGCAGTAAATTATACAGTGTGAAGGGATTTCAAGTTTGATAGTTCCTGAGGAACCGGTCCGCTCACTCCGTTGCTGTCTATGTACCTAATTGATCAAAGACATATTAAATAAATTAAATCTTAATTTAATCAAACAAAGAAACACACGAAGTTAGATCACCTACAGTTGCTCTAAGGAGGTCAACTCCCCTAAACTGGCAGGCAAGGGTCCGTTGAAATTGTTCGAATTGAAGCTCCTGAATAATGGTAAGACTCAACATGAAAGGGAAAGGAGATTAATGTGGTACACGAGACAGTGTATTTGATGCTTCAATTATGGAAATTTAAACATTAATAAAAAGATAACTTCCACTCTAACAGGTGTAGCCGGTAACGGTTACCAAATGTATCATATTCGTGTGAAAAAATGTGGTACACGTACATTGGCTGACCCAAAAATTTTTTTTATGAGGGTCGGAATTTAATAGCTACGATAGTGTGGTGTTTGGATTGCATGAATTTAAAATGATGAATTATAAAATGATAAGATTTTGAAATCTTTAGGGGTATGGATGAATTATGAAATGTGGAGAAGTGGAGAATCTAAAATCCTAAACGAGCTAAATCCTTTCTTTTAATATTGTATCCAAAACATGATAATGAAGGATTTCTAAATCCAAATCCTAAGTGGGTTCCCAAGTGTTGGAAAAAAGGGTAAATTTTTCAAAGAAAAAAAATGTATTTTCAATGTTTTTGGACCAAATATAATTATATATAATTGAGAAATATATAATTAATTTTTTGTGAGTTTGTATTCTCCTTGAAAAGAGGATTCCAACGATATAAAGAACGTCCAAAACGGAGCACCTGCGGACACGAATGCAGCTCCGAAAATCAAGGCTCGTGCGAGGCAATATTTTTACTCCGAGTGAGAGCTGAGGGGTCGAACTTTAAAAATTTGAACGATTTAGAAAGTACACGTGTAATATGAATAATTAAAATAGTACACGTACAATATCCATACATTTTAAAAAGTACACAACTATTCTACGGCTTTAACCCTTATATAATTCACTCATTTTAAAATATATACTTGATATATTTGTTTTTATTTATATACGAGATAAATGTGTTACGATACGACCCTACGACACGTCAATTTTCTCCAATTTGGTGATATGCATCGACGGAATAACGTTTTTGCCAATGACATTGCTGCAAGGCAATATGTAAGTAAGATTTTTTTTTTTTACTTCATGAATGAAATTGTATATAAATATTCATTTTTAGAGTTTAGTATGAAATATATATGATATAAATTTTTCGTTTAACAACACAGCATGAGATGGAGCATCTTCGAAATAATAATTGTGTTTATTATAATTGCGATTCGACGGCTACTCTCGTTTCGCAGTCGTCATCACCGCTAGTTGTGTCTACCTCGATGCCTCCTGCTCCATCACCTATATGTGGCTTGTGCGATGAGGTCTCTAGCTCATCCATCCCCTCCACTCCACCTGCTCCCGATACTTGTCTGAACCCGGAGACACCCTATCCGGTTTCCTCACCGCGTGCTAGTGTTCCCACCCAGTCTCCGACCTTCGTCTCAGGCTCCTCGCCTCCTGCTCAGCCTTCGCCTCAACCTTCTAGTCACCCCTCGTGCCAAAGCCGACATTTTCAAGCCCAAACATCGTCAAGATTTAGCTCAATTAACTCTTATGGGCTCCTCTATGCTCTACATTCCTCTGCCACCCCCAAAGGATTCAAAACTGCTACGCGATATTCTCATTGAAGGGTTGCTATGCAACAAGAAATGGATGCCGTTCGTAGAAATAACACGTGGTCGTTGGTTCCTCGCCCCACCAAACATAATGTGGTTGGTTGTAAATGTCTTTTTCGAACAAAGTTCTTGTCGATGTCTCTATAGATCGCCACAAAGCCCGACTTGTTGCTCAAGGGTTCAGCCAAATACCTGGGTTGGACTATGCCGCGACCTTTAGTCCTGTTGTTAAGGCGACCATGGTCCGCACTGTTCTGTCCCTTGCTATTTCTAATCACTGGAATCTTCATCAACTTGATGTAAATAATGCTTTCCTCAATAGAAATCTTAGTGAACTTGTGTTTATGGAACAACCACCTGGCTTTCAAGATGTCCGCTTTCCTACTCATGTGTGTCGCTTAAACAAGGCCCTCTACGGACTTAAACAAGCCCCACGTTCTTGGTTTCACCGACTCAACACCTTTCTTATTACCAACGGCTTTGTGTGCAGTCGAGCCGACCCCTCTTTATTTTTGATCTTTCGCGGATTTGGCAATTAAAATCAAAAAAATGAAAGAAAGCCTAGGTTATACCAAATACTACTGGCAGTGTACCAGTCGTAAATAATATAGCTAGAAGCTGACCTCGGGGTTTATCGAACTCAGTTAACGGCACTAAGGATCGAGATGCCGATACAAAGATTATCAATAATATCTAACCATTGATAAGGGTTGATGATGATTTATAACCCTAATTACTTAAAACTATACTATTTAACAGATTACGACAATTTATAAAACCAAATGCTAAAACAGATTTATATCAGATGTATATTAAAAACAACACTCACTTGGATACGTCTTTTAGGATTAATGGAGTAAAATGGTGTAAAACACTTTAGATGTTTTTGGTCAAAGAAAATTGAGTTAGAATTAAATCCAACCGTTTTTAAACCTTTTAAGCTTAAGAGTTTGAAACTTTGATGTAAAACCGATTCATGGACATCTTTTATTAATTTTAGAAAATCAAGTATGGACTTCTCCAGTATTCCCCAAATTTCTAAAAGTCAACAATAAATGTCTTTTACGATCAATTCAGTCAACTAAATCTAGCTTTTAGAGATTAAAACTGTCTACACGTCAAGCGCTCGGAAATAACTCTAAATATTCAATTTAGCCGCATAAACATCAATCAAGTCTAAGGAAATCAAAGATTAAATTAATCCTATAATCACAATACTGCTAAAAATTAATTTGCATACGATGATTTCACAATTTATTAACTAATCACTATCTCATAATCACAATAATGCTAGAAACAGCAACCAATTAATAAATCACTTAAATTTGATTGAGTTTATAAAAATCAGCATTAATAATCAATAATCATGATCACAATACTGCTAGAATATCAACTATAATTCTGATTTTACGCATATTAATCGTATGAATCGAGAATACATCAATGAATCAAACACTTTTCAACCAAAACCATCAAATACTCCACTAATCCATGTAAAAACGTAACCAAGCAAGTGCTTGGCTAAACTACTCACTAATCATGATAAAAACAACAGAAATAATGAGATCTATACTAAACATATTAATTTCAGAAGTAAATATGGAAAGAATGTACCAAAACCCGGATGAAAAACGAGAAAATCCCGCAACCGAATGCTTGAATCCACTCTACTAGCGGAATGCTTCCCTAATCTACCCTAAACTAAGCTGAAAACATAAAACTACCAAACACCTACTAATCGCACTATGAACTGTGTGAAAAGTTCGTCTAAAAAATGCAGGCGAGGATGATTCGACCAGCGAATGAAGTGGGTCAACTTTTTGTCTTCGGCCAAAAACTTTTAGAAAATAACGAAACAGCTGCTGACTTTTATATTTTTCTGTGATTGCGGCCTCGCTGAGTGCATCGCGGGCGAGATAACAAGCATGGGCGCGATCTGGTGATCGCAGGTCAGCGCGATATGGTCGCGGCCGCGATCAGGTCAAATCGGTCAAAGTCAACAGAATTCCAAGGAAAATCGGCTCAGCCCGTAAATTTGACGAATAAGCTCCATAATCCATTCTTTTCCATTTTAGGCAACCTTCGAACTGCGAAACACAAAAATAGACAAATCAGAGTTGTATTTAAACAATTCAAGGCAAAAATAACCCAAATCCGAGGCAAAATATGACTAAAATTATGTACAAAATGTGTCATAACAAATAACCCCACACTTGAGCGTTGCTTGTCCTCAAGCAAACCTGCTAAAAAATATCCTAAACTAAGCATCATTTCACATACCTCTCTCAGATATATCGCGCATCTAGACTCTATAGCAATAAAGATCCGTAAAAGAGAGTAATAGAAACTAACAACTACAAGAATGAGCTATCTAAACCAAGATACGCAAAAAACTATGAAATAACATGTCAGATACTTTCGAACCTAGCAGCATGAACTAACACCTCACAAGGATATCACTCAACACTCATACGTGTATAGGCTAATGTGTATATATGCACAAACATCCACTCGGTGCCAAAAATGTCAACAATAATAGCATAGGCTTGAAAGTAAATCACATCTTCATCACATGTAATGAAAGCTTAGCACATAAAGGACTTATGGGATGTAAGGGGGCTTAGGCTAAGGGAATGGATAATATGGGAAAAATCGGTGTAAACAAGAATGGAAATGATCTGATTAAAGAAACAACAGCTAAACATAACTAGAATTAAAACTGTACTGAATAAGAACCATAAAAACAAAAACTAAAAGCTATCTACACACAGTACCGAGGCATCCCTCAACTGGATTATAATCATCATAATTCCAAGGAATTTATTATTTCTTTTCTTTTCTTTTTCTTTTCTTTTCTATTTTTTTTATTTTTATTTATTTTTTTAATTTCTTTTCTTTCTTTCTGCTTTTCTCAGAATAATATCCTTGGATTCTAAGACCACATAAGCTGTCATGACCGAAGCTCAAAAACCACTGTCAATACATAACTAATATCGGTGCTCAACGATTTAGATCAACAAAGACCGTATGAAAAAGCAACGGGGAGCACCATAAAGCTAACATACTCTCAAAATACTCAGACATATGCATAAACGCTCAATAACGTAAACCAAACAAAGACAGACAAAAGCTACTGCTGCTTCTCAACCAAGATCCCAAATTAGGGTAAAAGCAAGCAAAAAGGCTAATAAAGGCTAAATAATGGGGGTGTCACCGAAATGAAAGGTAAAAGGCTCAAAAAAGGGTGACTATAGGAAATAAAAGGGTAAAAGATGAACAAAAGACAGCTAAAAATGGGATATCTTAAAGTTGCCTTTATATGTGTGCTAAATTTTCAAAAATTGTGATTTTGACATGTATTTAAACTCAAGTTCTACTTTTATTAGTCAACACATGCATAAACACACATCAAATGAAAATGAGCATAATGATGATGCTATATGGCTCAAAATCTCACGCAAAGAATGTAAAGGGTACTATGTGTTATATCCATGCTATTTCGGTTCACAAAGTCACAACATGTCATCAAACGTCTCTCATTGTTCAAATAACATCAAACTCACAATTATAGTCTCGCATACAGTCCAAACAGAACAATATTACTAAAGAGTCTAACGCACATCAAAATGAGAGATAAATATGAAAATTTGCTAAGTATAAGATTCAAATGCATAAAATGCATTAAAGCAGGCTAACTTTGAACAAGCAACTCAAAAATGCCAATTTTTATCACCCCACCCCACACTTAAAATATACAATGTCCACAATGTCAATCAATAAGCACAAGTATGGAAATGAGCGATAAATAAGAATAGATTACTCCCTGAAATGCTGAAACCTGCCAGGCGGATCTAGATTGATGAAGCTGAACTGAGTGCCAGCAAACATCACTGCCATGGTCCAGCCTCGACTGATCACAACCACAACAACCACAAGAAACATCAGCAGCCATAACAGAAATAGAAAAGTAAATGCAGAATATATACATCACAACTACAACTAAAACTGCTATAAAGTAAATAAATACATGCCAACAAAAATAAAATAGAAAAGTACAAATAACCAAGCTATAAAACTGCCACTACTCTGGAGGAGGAGGAGGATACTGACTGCGAACGAAGCGCACACGAATACGAGGGCGGGCCTGAGAACGCTAAGGCTCTAGGGACGGACTCCGCTGATGGGTGTGTGAGCTGGAAGCACCAGGCTGGGAGGCAGGAGACTGTATAAAGATATTTGTCTGAAATGGCTCAGACTCGGTAGGCGAACGGTGTGGAGAACGGTAAGGCTGTGTAGTGGTGATAGTGGCAGGGGCAGGGACAATAGGGGTGTCAAATGGGAGGGTAGGGGGAAAAGAAGAAGAAGATGGAAAAGAGAAAGGGAACGGAGGGGGAATGGAGGAAGACGGGGAAGAAAATGGTCGGGGCGGTGGGTAAGAAGAGGGGAAGAATAGTCATAAACGTAAGAAGAAGAAGGAATAAGGAAGAGACGAGGAGGAGGTGGGAGAGGAAGGTGGTGGGCTCTGGCATACTCTGAATCGATGAGGAAATAATGGTGATCCGCTAACTCAGCTGCGAGACCAAGAAGGACACCGCGCTGAGTCAAAGGAGTCGACACATCAATCCTCATCGGGAAAACAACGGGGGGCATATCGGAGGTGGAAGGCTCAGGAGAGGACGAAAGGGGAGGCTGGGAAGGTAAAGGGGAAGTGGTAACGGGAGGGGGAGAAGCTACCGAGCCCGCCTGGGCAATCTCTGCCTCATCAGCCTGAGGCTCCATCTCATGCTTCTCTACGGCGTCGGGATTAACCCAACCCAGGAGAAGTCGGTGATCGGCCGTCAGCATACCCATCGTAGCCAAAGAGTCGGTCCCAAAAATCATCCTCTGCGCCTCCGGAACAACTGTCAACCCCTGCTCAACAGCGGCATCAGCAAAAACACCCAAGTTAGGCGACAACCGCGTAATATACACACCTCCTGCCATCGGGCTCGATCTGACGCGACCTGCGGCTCCCACAAAAAACACAGCTAGCCAATATGCAAACTGTATAGTACAATATCGATCAAGTAGCTTGCTGAGCATCATCAGATCCCTATGTGAAATTGTGTCCGGCTCCTTCCGGCACGCGATGCTGGAAGCAATGATACGAAAAACAATCCGAAGCAACGGGTCACGAAAGGTCGTAGCCTTCGAGCTGTGCGAATTGTACACACCCGAAGCGACGGTCGTCCAAAAAGCGGCCTCAGAAAAACTCTCTGCTGGACCACGCATGGCAGTACCAAAAGCTGGGTCGCGTACCTCATCTGCAGTATACAGCCCTGAGAGAACGCCGAACTCCCGAAGAGAAATACGACGCTCAACGCCACCCAGGCGAAAACTGAGCGAGGTAGCCTCATAATCAGATCCCGCGGCGTCAAAAAAATACGTCGACAAAAACTCTAAAACGAGCTCCCGGTAAACTGGCTCGTCAATCTCCAGCAGCCGCAACAAGGCAGGAGGTCGGGAAGTACTGATCGGAGGGTGCGCCAAGATCCCTCGGAGATGAGTAGCAATGCCTAACGACTCCATAGCGCCCCATGCCACTCCATAAGTGGGGACCAATGCCTTGGCCTCAAGGCGCGAAAGCTTCGTCCTGTCCTTTGGGTCCCCAAAGATAAGAAATCGATGGGGTCCCTCAGGAGGGCGACGGCCTCCGTCACCACCACCAGGAGGAGGAGGGGGCGGGGGCGGGGGAGCAGTAGCAGCCTCAGCCATGGCTATCTGCAAGAAAAAGAATAGACAAAATAAACGAAACACGCTAACATGCAAACAAATATAAACTACTATAACCCCTAAAAGCCTAAAAATATATGAAATTAGGAAAACCCTAGAATAAAACTAAAAAAAAATAACGAACCAAAATAAAATAAACTAAAAAGGAAACATAGACTAAATTGGAACCTAAGAAATCCTAAAGAGCACCTAAGAAAAGGAAATAAAACCCTAAATAAATCCTAAACAAACTAAATGAAGAAAAATAAACTGAAATAGAGACTAAAGTAAAAACCTAAACAAAAATAGAAAGAGAACTAAAACTAAAATAAAGCTAAAATTCAAAATGAGAAGCTTATAAAAAGAATTAATCTACTAAATTAAACTAATGAAATTGCCTTAAAATAAAAACTAAAAACTAAACTAAAAATTAAACTATCCTAAAATAAAATAAAATTGACAAAAATTAAATCAAAACTAAAAATCTAACACTTAAAAATTAGAAACTAAAATATACGAAATTAACGCTAAAAACTAACTAACAAAAACTAAACTACTTAAAAACTAAAATGAAAACCAACAAAACTTAGAATTAAAATTAGATTAAAACTAAACTAAAGTTTAACTAACAATTCTAAAATATAAACCTAAAATAAATTTAACAAGGAACAAAAATGTAATTAGTATTAGAAAATTAATTATTAAAACTTTATGTATTTATTTAATTTATTCTTTTTTTTTAAACGGTCGCAGTCACCGCGACCGCGATGGCAAAACTCGGCCGCGATGGAAGCACGACCGAGAACCAATCAGCGATTACCCGCGATCGAAACCAGAGACAAATAACCACTTATTTCAACATGTTAACCAAGAAAAGCATGTATTAAACTAAAATCTAATGAAACTAAAGCATTTCAATAACCTAAAACCCTAAATGAACAAGAAATTAGATGAACATAGATAGAGAATTCGAATCATACCATTATTGAAACAGGAAGAACATTAATCGGCTAAACTAACTCAAATTAAACGACACTTAAACCCTATATAACAGTAAATACGGTAAAAAATTGAAACCAACAAGAATCATCGATTTATTCATCAATAAGCACGAAAAACAACTGAATACTCGATATAAACGAAAGATTAATAAGAAGGATTAAAGAACTTACCTGATTTTTATGATGAAAACGAAGCTAAAATGCAACAAATGACGAGAGAATCGCAAAAGCGTCGAGAGGAAGAAAATCGCGAGAAAGAGGAAGAAACGCGGAGAAGAAGAAATAATCTGCGATCTGCCCTTTATATAGAAAAAGCAGTGCGGGCGCGTTCAAACAAGCGCGGCCGCGATGAAAGCAGATATTTTATTTGTTTCCCGCTCATTTGAGCGCGGTCACGACCTCATCAGCGCGGCCGCGATGATCAGAATTTCAGAATTATTATATCAGTTAGAATTAAGCAAAGGCCAGTGATGTAAATCTCCAAATTCAAACAAAATGACCTAACCAATTTAGTTATTACCCCACACTAGATTGGAAACAACCTTCTAACATTGATCAAAACTTTAAGCTTGTATTTTGACTTCATGATCAGCTCAACTTTTAACGAAACTTAAGACTAAAATTAAAGAAAATGCAAGCGATAATTGCTAAACAATTATGACAAAAATTAAACCTCAACGCATTGCCAAATAACTAGAATTAGCTAAATGAACAAATGCAAGAGAATTTATGACATGCAATCGAATGAAAACTATGAATTAACTAGATGCAAAAGACTATGAAAAGAAAAATGCAGAGTTGACTTTTAAAAAGTCAAACTGCCTTCACACTTTTATTGAATTAAGCACCCGAAAACCTGAAATAACGAAACAACGAACCAAGTGAGTCAAAGATGCTATGATTAGGCTTTATGTAAGCTAAACAGTAAAAGAAATTAAGCTACGAAAAGCAAGTAATTGAGAATTCAATTATGCTACACAAGACTCAAAAAGTCAAAAGACAATTGCAGGAAGGTAATTAAGCAAATAAACTTTGAAGAAAACACCAATAACATCAAGCATGCAATCCTAAGACACATACTCAATGTAAAGGGGACTTATTTAATGTAAAAACAGTCAAAGACCTATATAAACCAAGACAGTCAAATACATGTAATAAGAATGCAAATGAACTACTCTAAGAAAGATTTCAACTTATTAATATGCATAAACAAAAGACAGAGCTAATCAATAAACAATAAAATAAAGTGATTATTATTGACGGGGTGCCTCCCGCAAGAATGCAAACTCGAGCCTCCAGCTAGACTCGGCCCCAAGATAATCAAACTGAGATGGGGGCCAAACTAAGTGTAGCCTCACAATCCTGCTCGATGGATGAATCAGTATAGAGCTTTAGTCGGTGCCCATTTACTTTAAAGTTTCCCGATGAATGCTCTAATTCGACCGTCCCATATGGGAACACTTGGGAAACAGTAAATGGTCCCGACCATCGAGACTTAAGCTTACCAGGAAACAGCTTCAAACAGGAATTGTACAATAGCACCTTGTCGCCTATGCTGAATTCCTTGGTAGATATCTGCTCATCATGCCGTCTCTTCATCCTCGCCTTATAGATTGACTCATTCGTGTAGGCGTCCTCCCGAAGCTCATCCAATTCATTTAGCTGCATCTTCCTTTCATTGCCTGCGATTGACAAATCAAAATTAGACCAACGTAAAGCCCAATATGCCCTATGCTCTAGCTCGACAGGAAGGTGACACGCTTTGCCATAAACTAGCCTATAAGGTGTAAGCCCGATAGGCGTTTTGTGTGCAGTCCTAAATGCCCAAAGCGCATCGTCGAGCTTGTCAGCCCATCTACTATTATGCTCACCTATTGTTCTCTCTAAGATACGCTTGAGACCACGGTTGGTCACTTCAGCTTGGCCATTTGTTTGCGAATGATATGGAGTCGCTAATCGGTGAGTAACTCCATATTTCTCCACGGCCTTAGAGAACTGTGAATTGCATAAATGCGTTCCTCTATCACTAATGATAGCCTTAGGAGCACCGAACCTGACAAATAGCTTTCGCAGGAAGGAAACGACTACACGTGCGTCTTTAGTGGGGAGCGCCTGTGCCTCAACCCATTTCGACACGTAGTCGACAGCAACAAGGATGTACTTACACCCACGAGACGATGGGAATGGTCCCATGAAATCAATACCCCACACTTCGAATATCTCACATATCTGAATGGTAGTGAGGGGCATCTCGTGGCGATTTGATATGTTTCCACTCCTCTGACAAGCATCACATGCTTTCACAAAGTCCCTAGCATCCTGAAAGATCGTAGGCCAGTAGAATCCTGCATCAAATACCTTCCGAGCTGTGGTATTTGCACCATGGTGTTCCCCGGTGGGACCAATATGGGATGCGTATAAGATCTGCATAGCCTCATCACCATGAACACAACGCCGAATAATCTGATCAGCACAAACTCGGAAGAGGTAAGGGTCATCCCAAAAATAATTCTTCACATCCTTGAAGAATTTCTTTCGTTGCTGATGAGTTAGTCCTTTGACGAGCACATTACCCACCAGATAGTTTGCGTAGTCTGCAAACCAAGGGCATTCGTCAACTGTATGTGCCGAACAAAGGGACTCATCTGGGAAAGACGCCGTAATCGCAGAATCATCAAGAGGAAGAAGTGAAGGATTCTCTAAACGGCTTAGGTGGTCGGCAGCTAAATTCTCGGCCCCACGTTTGTCTTTGATTTCGATGTCAAACTCCTGAAGGAGCAGAATCCATCGAATCAGACGGGGCTTGGCATCTTGCTTCTGAAAGAGATATCTCAAAGCAGAGTGATCGGTAAAAACCACTGTCTTTGAGAGGATCAGATAAGACCTAAACTTCTCAAATGCATATAATATTGCTAGCAGCTCCTTCTCAGTAGTAGTATAATTTCGCTGAGCATCAGTGAGAGTCTTGCTAGCATAGTATATAACATGGAAACGGTTTTCCTTTCTTTGTCCCAACACTGCCCCCACAGCATAATCGCTGGCATCACACATCAACTCAAATGGTAACTCCCAATCGGGAGCCACCATGATGGGGGCAGAAACAAGCTTTTCCTTCAGAGTATCAAAGGCATGCACACACGAATCATCAAAATCGAATGTGGCATCCTTTTCCAAAAGTCTTGTCATGGGACGGGCAATTAATGAAAAATCTTTAATAAACCGCCGATAAAAACCGGCATGCCCAAGGAAACTTCTAACCACTCTAACAGAAGTAGGGTGAGGCAGCTTAGAAATCGTCTCTATCTTAGCTCTATCGACCTCAATACCCTTAGCCGAGATTTTGTGCCCGAGAACAATTCCTTCGCGCACCATAAAGTGACACTTTCCCAATTGAGGACCAAATTGGCCTCCTCACACCGGGCAAGCATACTGTCTAAATTTGCAAGGCACGCAGAAAAAGAACTACCGAACACAGAAAAATCATCCATGAACACTTCCACACTCTTTTCTAGCATATCATTAAAGATAGCTACCATACATCTCTGGAACGTCGCGGGTGCATTGCATAAACTGAATGCATACGCCGGTATGCGAACATACCGTAGGGACATGTGAAAGTGGTTTTGTCCTAGTCCTCGGGGCTGATAGGGATCTGAAAGTAACCTGAAAAACCATCAAGGAAACAATAGAACTCATTCCCTGATAATCTCTCGAGCATCTGGTCATTGAAGGGCAATGGAAAATGATCCTTACGGGTGGCATCATTGAGTTTGCGATAGTCGATGCAAACTCGCCATCCCGTGACCGTCCTCGATGAAATCAATTCATTCTTATCATTAAGAATGACGGTCATCCCCCCTTTCTTTAGGACCACGTGAATTGGACTAACCCACGGCGAGTCAGAGATTGGATATATCATTCCAGCATCAAGAAGCTTCAACACTTCCTTCTTGATGACCTCGTGGATTTTTGGATTGACCCTCCTTTGGGGTTGAATCACAGGTTTGAAATCTTCCTCCATCAGAATCTTATGAGTACAATAAGCAGGACTGATACCCTTGATATCAGAGATTTTCCATGCGATGGCCTGCTTGTGGGATTTCAAAACCTGGATCAGTCTCGCTTTTTCGTCCAGTGACAGGTCTTTGGCTATAATGACCGGAAGCTGAGATGACCCCTCCAGATAATCATACTCTAAATGCGCTGGTAACTCTTTCAGCTCAAGAGTCGGAGGGTCTTCAATCGAGGATCTGGCTTTGATACTTTCCTTTGGATCTAACGTAACAATCTCCTCATGAGTAGGAGATGTCTCTATCGTGCACAAAGGAAAGCTATCACTGGAATCAGAGAGACATATAGAAATATCAGAATCAAGAGATAATGGGCATAGAGATATATCATCATCGATAGACTCGCCATCTTCAAAAGAAGTGGATCTCTCATACCCAATCTGTCACACCCCGTTACCCCGGTTGGCAACGAAGCGTGACGTCGCGGAAGCGTAACCATAATCATAATGAACGACCACTATATGGACGTTTTCAAAGAAATACATCGATATAACTTTAAAAGGTAGAAATGTTTTACATAACCCGTAAATAATAAAGAGTAGTTCGCAAGGTACAGAGATTTGAATACATAATTAAATTATCCAAAATAATGCAAATAAATCTCCGACGGTTTGAAAAAGAATGCGACTCCTTAAGTGCGGAAGCTTGAAAGTGGTTACTTCTGAAGGCATACTTGCCTTAATTACCTGAAAATACATGCTAAAATACGTCAACAAAAATTGTTGGTGAGCTCATAGGTTTACGCGAAAAGACCAGTTGTATGGACATTATCAGATGAGTTGAATTTATAAAATCATAAATTCCGTGTATGTATTACATAAACCATCATGCAACCGAAGCTTAATTAGAATGAGTTTGCCCTGTGCAGTATTCCCATACGTAATACCGTGTGTTGAATATATATGCACTCGCTGTTAGCCGAACCGAGCTAACACGAATGGGGGACATGACTCCCAATAGATCTATCCACAATATACTCGCGCTTACAAATAAATGCAATTAACGGTTCATGATATAAGGGCTGATGGAATCCGAACATGTAATACATATAAGAAATAAACAGTTTTGATGTCCATATGAAAAACAGTGCATGTATTTCCACCCCAATAGATAGTGAAAAATAGGGGCTATGAAGACTCACCGAACTTGTGATGGCAAAACGACGCGCAAAAATGCAAAAGTGCGTTGTTTGATGGGTGATGAAACCGGAGGTGTTTAACCGAGTCCTAAATGATGATAAGGACTTAATATCACTAATATATGATAATATGTATATTTATAGATTTTTATGTCTTAAATCACCCAACATTACAAGTTTATAAATAAGATTTGCTTAAAACGTCAAGTTTATATATATATAATTTTCCAGCTTTTTCGGAGGTTTTTCGGCCTACTTTGAGGCTGTTTTTGACCAAGCTCCAAAATGTTTTAGACTTTGGTTTTCTAGGACATTAAACTACTATATACAAAGGATTTTTAGAATCAAGAACGGCCATTTTTCGAGTTGTTTAGGTTGGTGAAAAATCTCGTTAAAAACGCTATGTTGGCCATTTTTGAGCTGTCAAACTTTCGGTTTCTCAAATAATTTCTGGAGGTCTTAAACTTCAAAATAAATTATGAAAAATTGCAGATCTATAGTTAAGACATAGATCTAACTTTTGAGACAAGAATCAACTCATTTCGTTGAGTTATGAATTAGTTATGATTTTTCAAAGTCGATACAAATATTATGCCGAAATTCCGTAGTTTATAAATTTAAAACAACTTATGATTCTTGTTGTTTATTTAAAATTAACTTGTTTAAAAGCCATAATAGTTATAAAAACACATATATATCACATGTTTTCATAATATTAACACTTTTATAATGTGTTCATATATTCATAAACACATTTAAAGAAACAACTTAAAAATAAAACTAGAAACTTATAAACTTGAGTTTTTATGAAACTTGTTGTTGTTGGTGATTATATATATTATGCAAGACTTATATAAACATAAATATATGATGAAATAAGTTAGTATTTACTTACTTTGATGTATTTGGAGTATGAAATTGAGAAGAAGTTGGAACTCTTGCAAGATTTGAACCAAGAACACTTGAAGTTCACCAAGAACACTTGAATTTCACCAAGAACACTTGAATGAAAATGTTTGTAGTGTGTGTGTGTGTGGGATCCGGTTTTGAGAGGAGAGAAAGAGATATTTTGGTGTGAAAATAATGAAAAGGAAGCCCTCTATTTATAGGCAAAGTCTTGGTCTTTCAAATGGAGGTGGAGTGTAAGATCATGTTGAAATGAAAGGAGAATGGGGTGTGAAAGATTTGATTATGAAAGGTTATGGAGTTGGGAAATAAAAAATTGAAATCAAATCTTGGGTAGTACTACCCTATGACCAGATTTTTATGGATTATTTTCATGTATTTATATATATATTTTTTTGTATAAAAGTATTTAGAATGTATTCTTGTATTTCCCTTTTCTTGTAAATTCAAAAATACTTTTGAATGCATTGTTTTAATGAATTGCTTTAGTCTTGCATAATTAATGTTAAGTAATTGTATTAGTGTATGATTAGTGTCACTAATCATAATTTAATTATGTACTTAGTTGAATTAATCCCTCATATCGTAAATCGATCGGATTAATTGATTTTCCGATTCATCGCACTGATGAATTTGATTCTAATTGAGTTGAATTTTCTAATAAACCTTGTTAATCACTTGATTAATTTCTAATGACCACTGATTAGACTATAATTGACTATTAAATGTAGACTAGGTCATTATTGCTAACCTGGTTTAGTGCCGGATGTTACAGTCTCCCCCTGTTAAGGGAATTTCGTCCCGAAATTAGCTCGTGTTCTCCACTTCTTGAGTACTTGAGAACAGGTGAGGATATTTTTCCCGGTACTGATCTTCGTGTTCCCACGTAAACTCAGGACCTCGCTTAGAGTTCCATCTGACTTTTATTATCGGGATGTAACATCCGGCACTAAACCAGGTTAGCAATAATGACCTAGTCTACATTTAATAGTCAATTATAGTCTAATCAGTGGTCATTAGAAATTAATCAAGTGATTAACAAGTTTTATTAGAAAATTCAACTCAATTAGAATCAAATTCATCAGTGCGATGAATCGGAAAATCAATTAATCCGATCGATTTACGATATGAGGGATTAATTCAACTAAGTACATAATTAAATTATGATTAGTGACACTAATCATACACTAATACAATTACTTAACATTAATTATGCAAGACTAAAACAATTCATTAAAACAATGCATTCAAAAGTATTTTTGAATTTACAAGAAAAGGGAAATACAAGAATACATTCTAAATACTTTTATACAAAAAATATATATATAAATACATGAAAATAATCCATAAAAATCTGGTCATAGGGTAGTACTACCCAAGATTTGATTTCAATTTTTTATTTCCCAACTCCATAACCTTTCATAATCAAATCTTTCACACCCCATTCTCCTTTCATTTCAACATGATCTTACACTCCACCTCCATTTGAAAGACCAAGACTTTGCCTATAAATAGAGGGCTTCCTTTTCATTATTTTCACACCAAAATATCTCTTTCTCTCCTCTCAAAACCGGATCCCACACACACACACACTACAAACATTTTCATTCAAGTGTTCTTGGTGAAATTCAAGTGTTCTTGGTGAACTTCAAGTGTTCTTGGTTCAAATCTTGCAAGAGTTCCAACTTCTTCTCAATTTCATACTCCAAATACATCAAAGTAAGTAAATACTAACTTATTTCATCATATATTTATGTTTATATAAGTCTTGCATAATATATATAATCACCAACAACAACAAGTTTCATAAAAACTCAAGTTTATAAGTTTCTAGTTTTATTTTTAAGTTGTTTCTTTAAATGTGTTTATGAATATATGAACACATTATAAAAGTGTTAATATTATGAAAACATGTGATATATATGTGTTTTTATAACTATTATGGCTTTTAAACAAGTTAATTTTAAATAAACAACAAGAATCATAAGTTGTTTTAAATTTATAAACTACGGAATTTCGGCATAATATTTGTATCGACTTTGAAAAATCATAACTAATTCATAACTCAACGAAATGAGTTGATTCTTGTCTCAAAAGTTAGATCTATGTCTTAACTATAGATCTGCAATTTTTCATAATTTATTTTGAAGTTTAAGACCTCCAGAAATTATTTGAGAAACCGAAAGTTTGACAGCTCAAAAATGGCCAACATAGCGTTTTTAACGAGATTTTTCACCAACCTAAACAACTCGAAAAATGGTCGTTCTTGATTCTAAAAATCCTTTGTATATAGTAGTTTAATGTCCTAGAAAACCAAAGTCTAAAACATTTTGGAGCTTGGTCAAAAACAGCCTCAAAGTAGGCCGAAAAACCTCCGAAAAAGCTGGAAAATTATATATATATAAACTTGACGTTTTAAGCAAATCTTATTTATAAACTTGTAATGTTGGGTGATTTAAGACATAAAAATCTATAAATATACATGTTATCATATATTAGTGATATTAAGTCCTTATCATCATTTAGGACTCGGTTAAACACCTCCGGTTTCATCACCTATCAAACAACGCACTTTCGCATTTTTGCGTGTCGTTTTGCCATCACAAGTTCGGTGAGTCTTCATAGCCCCTATTTTTCACTATCTATTGGGGTGGAAATACATGCACTGTTTTTCATATGGACATCAAAACTGTTTATTTCTTATATGTATTACATGTTCGGATTCCATCAGCCCTTATATCATGAACCGTTAATTGCATTTATTTGTAAGCGCGAGTATATTGTGGATAGATCTATTGGGAGTCATGTCCCCCATTCGTGTTAGCTCGGTTCGGCTAACAGCGAGTGCATATATATTCAACACACGATATTACGTATGGGAATACTGCACAGGGCAAACTCATTCTAATTAAGCTTCGATTGCATGATGGTTTATGTAATACATACACGGAATTTATGATTTTATAAATTCAACTCATCTGATAATGTCCATACAACCGGTCTTTTCGCGTAAACCTATGAGCTCACCAACAATTTTTGTTGACGTATTTTAGCATGTATTTTCAGGTAATTAAGGCAAGTATGCCTTCAGAAGTAACCACTTTCAAGCTTCCGCACTTAAGGAATCGCATTCTTTTTCAAACCGTCAGAGATTTATTTGCATTGTTTTGGATAATTTAATTATGTATTCAAATCTATGTACCTTGCGAACTACTCTTTATTATTTACGGGTTATGTAAAACACTTCTACCTTTTAAAGTTATATCGATGTATTTCTTTGAAAACGTCCATATAGTGGTCGTTCATTATGATTATGGTCACGCTTCCGCACTCGTCACGCCTCGCTGCCAACCGGGGTAGCAGGGTGTGACAGATTGGTATCAGAGCCATAGTTATAGTGAACTAGGTTGCATTAGTACCCTAGACTATAACTTTTACAAACACTAAACTTTCTTATTTCAATAACTGTGAACATATGGACCCTAATGACAGAATCATGTCAAACCATACGGTCGTTATCCTCTTTGACTCCGAGGATGAATACTCACCCATGGGACAACAAGGTGACATTGAGATGTACCTTGGATCGGAGACCCACCCAGACCCAATTAATGACGAGGTAGAGGACCCGTCAGAACAAGAGGAGGGCAACTGTGGCCGTGCAGCACAAATTGCTCCACCATCACCACCACGTATTCCATCCTACACCCTATTCAGAAGTCATCCCAATGGACCATTGAGGAAGTTCACCCCTAGGAAAAGGGTGTGACTAGCACAACAGGAGTCTATCCCGGTACCTGCCCATCAGCAAAGCCCGACACAGTAACGACGGGCAAACATAAGACAGTGGGGATGGATGCCTCACATTCTCAAAGAATGGAGAAACAAGGAAGGTATCCCAAGCCAGTTAGGAACACCATATTCTTTTCTAGTACCGACACTTATAGAGGAACCTTCGCAAAGAACGGTCCCTCTATTGGTGGCAAGGGTCGCCAGACACGACCTTCAATTTCAACAAATCCACCAGGAGGTCGGTGGGATCTCTGCAAGGATTCAGGAGGAGACAATACAAATCACCAATATACCTTGGGCCAACCAGAATACCCAGGTGATTCAATAAGACGGAATCGACGAATTGTGACAGCGCCTAGCAGAGCGCAAAGCTCGCATTACAGAACTAACCCAACGACTTACCGTCTTGGAGTACGAGGAAACCCCAGAGGCAACTCATACTTAGTACCCTTCCACCATTTTATGGTATTTATGTAGGCTATACTATCTGATATATCTTAGGATAAATAAGGCTTAAGAATTTATCAGAAAATTATGACCATATCATATGCAAAGATTAAGTATCAAGAACTTTTATGAGGAATTATGTTTTAACTACAACTCTGCGTAGGAGAAGATAAAGATGTGACTATCTGCCTAAGAAATTTCAAACCCGTAGACTTATCCTCTTACCCCATTAGATACCACTTATGCATTTCTACTATTTGATACTGGTGCTGATAGGAGCTTTATATCCATTAAGTTCACTAAGCAGATAAATTCCATTCTTACACCATTAAGTGTCACTTATGCCATTGAAGTTGATGACAGTAAGAGGCTTAAGACAAATAATATAAGTCGAGGATGCTCCTTAGAATTAGTAGGCCAACTCTTTGAAACAGACTTGATGGCTGTCAAACTAGGAAGTTTTGACGTGGTCATAGGCATGGATTGACTATCGAAAAATCGTGCGGAAATAGTGTGCCACAAGAAGACGGTTCATATACCTTTAGCCAATAAGAAGGTTCTTACTATCCAAGGCAAAACAAGAAATACCAAAGTAAGCATCATCCCTAGCTGAGAGGGAGCCAAAGGAAAAGCAGCTCGAAAATATTCTTATTATTGGTGATACCCCAAGGTTTTGCCACAACACATACCTGGACTCTCACCATCAAGGCAAGTCGAATTCCAAATTGACCTAGTGTCAGGTGCTGCACCAGTGGCTCGAGCACCATGCCGATTAGCCCCATCATAGTGTAAGAATCGTCCAACCAACTGTAGGAGCTCTAAGATAAAAGGTTTATCAAACCGAGTTCCTCGCTTTGGGAAGCTCCAGCTTTGTTCATAAAGAAGAATGATAGAACCTTCAGATTGTGCATCGATTACTGGAAGCTAAATAGGCTAATCATAGAAAACTGGTATCCACTCCCAAGGATCGATGACTTGTTTGATCAAACTCCAAAAATTAAGCTTCTATTCGAAGATCGATCTAAGGTCTAGTTATCATCAGGTTAGAGTTCGCAAGAAAGATATTCCAAAGACAGCATTCAAATTTAGTTACGATCATCATAAATTACTATTAATGTCGTTTGGATTAACCAATACCCCAACAGTACTCATGGACCTCATAAACCGGGTGTGCAAACCATATTTAGACAAATTCGTAATTGTCTTCATAAATGACATCTTAACCTAC
>JAANYP010004066.1:360135-418860 GCA_020465985.1 Centrapalus pauciflorus
TAGAGTTGTTGAAGAAAGAAACAACTATATGCCCTTGGTGTTCTAAAGTTTGACTTTTGGCTAAGATGGGGTCTAAATTCTTTCTGATCACGTATCCATAGTAAAGGCGATCCAAATCACCTCCCGTAAAGATCGGAGGCTTCTGGAATTGGGCAACCCTTAGAACCCCTAGAGATAGACATCTCTTAAGACTCGCCACTTATTATTAGGCAATTATTAAAAATTTCTCAAGGATCACCGGAGCTCTAACAAAACTAACCCGAAAAGACATTATCATGGGGGGGCAAGATCAGGAGACTAATAGACGTTATTAAAGCATAAACTGTGGGCACGCGCTTATTTATCCAAGAGAAGCAAGAATTTGTAGATTACTGTGACGCTTCACACAATGGGTTGATATAGAAAGATAGGGTCATAGCTTATACTTTATGAAAACTTAAGGATTCACTAGGTGAATGACACAACACATGATCTAGATTTTGGAGCAGTAGTCTTATCTTTAAGACTTGGAGACATTAGTTGTACGGTAACAAGTAGTACTACATCACAGACCAATAGAGCCTCCAACACATCTTGAACCAGAAAGAGTCGGATATGAGAGTAGTGCCATTAGATGAAGCTAAGATGATTGTAACTGATGAAAATTCGTTATCACCTAGGAAACTAATGTGGTTGCAGATGCGCAGAGCCGAAAGGAACGAGCTAAGCTGTTAAGAGTACAAGCCCTAGTTATAACCATTCAACACAACCTCCTCCCTTAGTTCATGATGCACAAGTAGAAGTTGTTAAGGAGGAAAATATGAAAATGAAAGCCCCTGCACGGAATGCATAAATAGTTTGGGATAAGGGCTAATAAAAAGCGATATTTCATGAATAGAATCTGATTACTGTCTGGTGGAATAGAGAAGTTGGCTATGGATGAATGACACAAATCAGGATATGCCGTTCACACCCGGGATCCGATTAAAATGTATCATGACCCCAAGGAGCTATACGGGTGGCCTAAACTGAAGGATGACGTTGCCAACATATGTCAACAAATACCTATCATGCTCCAAAGTTAAGACCAAACATCAAAAAACCATTTGGGTAATAGTCGACCGCCTAACAAAATCCGTGCATTCCTACCAGTCACGGAGAGCAACAGGATGAATAAGCGAGCCAAACGTACCTTTCATAGGAAGTCGTCTCCGACACGGAGTGCCTATTTCAATCATTTCGAATAGGATAGCGATTCACATCTAGATTTTCGGCAAACGCTACACAGCAAGCATTTGGGTACAACTTGGACATGAGTACACCCATCTTCATTAGACCGATGGTCAAAATGAAAGAAAGATTCAAACCCTAGAACTATGTTAAGACCCTGTGTATGGATTTGGGAAGTGTTGGGATACTCAATTACCATTAGAAGAATTATCATACAACACAACTATCACAACGTTTTAAGGTTGCTCCATTTGGGCCCTGAGAGGACAAAGTGTCGATAACCCTTGCTGAGCCAAGGTCAGGGATAGTCAAGCCTTTGGCCCGGAAACCATACTTGAGACAACACGCGAAAAGATAGTACAGATACGGAACGACTAAAGCTACTCCCGATCGTCAGAAAAGTTATCTGGCGTAAGAAAAGTCCCTTAGTTTCAATTAGGAAAAGGGTACCGATGAAAGTCTGCCATGGAAGGGCGTGATAGCGATTAGGAAATCAAGGATACTGAATCCTCGTTACATTGCACAATTCAAGTCTTAAAAAGAATTGGACTAGTAGCTATTGTTCAAAGCTACCACCAGAGCTTAGGCAGCATGCACAATACCTTCCACGATCGAATCTGAAGAAGAATTTGTTAGAGGAAACACCTGTTACCCTTGGAAGAATCCAGCAAACTTATAATTTTTGCTTCATCAAATGCCGGTTAGAATCATGGACCGTAAGTCAAAGGATTAAAAAGCGCCAGTCAATACTCATCCTAAGGTCAGAATGGAATTCTATACAATGGACCAGATTTCACTTAGGCATGCAAAGGCCAGCCTAAGCAAAGATAACTCTTATCTATTATTTAGTAACAATACCCCTGAGGAAACAAGATAAAATTTTGGGACGAATTCCCTTAACAGGGGGAGACTGTAAGATCCGACACTAAACCAGGTTTAGCAACTATGACCTATCAGTGTTCATTAGAAATTTATACCTAATAAGTGGTATTAAGCATTAATCCATGGGATAACATGCTCATAAGGAAATTCCAACTCAATTGAATCAATTTCATCGGTGCGATGAATCGGCAAATCAATTAATCCGATCGATTGCGATTGGATGGATTAATTCAACTAAGTATATAATTAAACTATGATTGGTGGCACTAATCGACACTAATACAATTACTTAACACTAATTATGCAATACTAAGCATTCATTAAAACAATGCATCCAAAAGTATTTATGAATTTACAAAAAAAGTGAAATACAAGAATACATTTCTAAATACTCTTATACAAAAAAAAAATAGAGATACCTTGAAATACATCCTCATTAGGCCGGCCCTGGGTGAGTACAAAAGGACGTTGAAATAATGTTTTTACTCAACATATCAAAATCAAATCCTCTTTCTTTCAACTCACCAAGATTTTTCACTATTTTCATCATTTCACCACCATTTTCTCCTCTATAAATAAGACCCCAATTCTTCATTCTTTTCCACACATTTCACAAGCCAAAAACTCCCTTTTTCTCCCTCTAAAAACCGGCCTCATCATCTAGCACAACCAAAAATTGTGTTCTTCTTTGTTCTTCAAGAAATTCAATTGTTTTTGGTGCAACTCTTTCAAGATTTCAACTCCTACTCATTTTCATTCTCCTAAAACATCAAACTAAGTAAATACTAACCTATTTCATCTTATATTTATGTTTATATAAGTCTTTCATAATATATATAATCACCAACAACAACAAGTTTCATAAAAACTCAAGTTTATAAATCACTAGTTTTTGTTTTTAAGTTGTTTTCTTCAAATGTGTTTATAAATATATAAACACATCATGTAAGTGTAAATGTTATGAAAATAAGTTATATAAATGTGTTTTATAACTTTTATACAAGTAGTCTTTGAATAAACAACAAGAATCACAAGTTATTTCAAGTTTATGAAATACCGAATTTCGGCAGAAAAGTTGCATCAACTTTGAAAAATCATAAGTAATTCATAACTTAACAAAATGAGTTTATTCTTGTCTCAAAAGTTAGATCTATGTCGTAACTAAAAATCTGAAAGTTTTCATAATTTATTATGGAGTTTAGAACCCCCAGATATTATTTGGGAACCCGGAAGTTTGACAGCTCAAAAATGGCCAACATAGGGTTTTTAACTAGCTTTTTCACTAACCTAAACACTTCGAAAAATGGTTGTTCTTGACTTTAAAAATTCTTTGTATATAGTAGTTTAATGTCTAAGAAAACCAAAGCCTAAATCGTTTTGGAGCTTGGTAAAAAACAGCCTCAAAGTAGGCCGAAAAACCTTCGAAGAGCTGGAAAATTATATCTATATATATATATATATATATATATATATATATATATATATATATATATATATATATATAGGGTTGGGTTCCGGTAAGAACCCTTGTTACCGTGAGAACGTGAGAACCACTCCAAAATGCACAAATTTGTACATCAAATGCACAAATTTTAAAATTAAAAGTTTTACTTAAAATCATTATTAGTCTTAAATATTAATAAATATCATAATTTAACACTAAAATTACATTCAAAGCTTACATTCATTAAATTATAAACCAAATGCACAAATTTTCTTAAATGCACAATTCGCACATAAAATGGATAAATTATAGCAGGAGATGCGTAAATTTTTACATGAAATGCATAAATATATCGAAAACATTTAATTTTAGTATCAAGTGCACAATTTTATACAGTGGATGCACAATTTTTAGAGTGGTTCTCACGTTCTCACGGTAATGAGGGGTTCTCATGTGAACCCAATCCTATATATATATATATATATATATATATATATATATACACACACACACACACACACTTTACGTTTTAAGTGAGTTTTATTTAAAATTTGTAATGTTGGGTGATTTAAAACATAACAACATTCTTACATATTATCATATATGGGAGTTATTAAATACCTTATATCATTTAGGACTCGGTTAAACGCCTCCGGTGTCATCACTCATCAACAACGTAAATCGTCGTTTTTACGATCATTTTGCCATCAACATGCAGTGAGTCCTCATAGCCCTATTTTCACTATCTATTGGGGTGGAAATACATGCACTATTTTCATATGGACATCAAAACTGTTTATTTCTTATATGTATTACATGTGTGGATCCATCAGCCCTCAAATCATGAACCGTTAATTGCATTTATTTGCAAGCGCGAATATATTGTGGATAGATCTATCGGGAGTCATGTCCCCCATTCGGGTTAGTCTTAATCGGCTAATGGCGGGATGCATATATATTCAACACACAGTATTACGTATGGGAATACTGCACAGGGAAAACTCATTTAATTAAGTTTCGGTTGCATGATGGTTTGTGTAATACATACATGGAATTTATGCTTTATAAATTCAACTCATCTGATAATGTCCATACAATTGGTCTTTTCGCGTAAACCTATGAGCTCACCATTAATTTGTTGACGTATTTTAGCATGTATTTTCAGGTGATTAAGACATGCGCATTTATCGGAAGCATTCCAAGGCTTCCGTTCCTTTTGGAGTCGCATCATTTTCAAACTCAGAGATTTATTTGCATCTTTCTAGATAAACTAAATTGTGTAATTAAACCTTGGTATTGTAAGAACTACTCACGCTGTATTTTGGATATCTAAAACAATATTTATATTTGAAGTTAAATCAATGTATATTTGAAAAACGTCCATATAGTGGTCGTTCGTTATGATTATGGTTACGCTTCCGCAACGTCACGCTTCGTTGCCAACCGGTGTAACGGGGTGTGGCAACCACCGCCCTCAATCATGAACCATTAATTACTACGTAAACGTGAATGTTGTGGCTAGATCTATTTGGGTTGACGCCCCATACGGGTTGATCGTGCCAATTGTAAACGGATGCATAACTATTTAACATTTCTTGGTATTATGGTGTTGGATACCACATAGGGCACTCAAAAGTGAAGTTTCGGGGTCATGAGACTTATAGTAATACTTAAATTATTGATTCGCTTTTGTTTATAAACTCAATGAAATCTTGTGTTTTCCATACAATGGCTTTACTTATCGAGTAAACCTATGAGCTCACCAACTTGACATATTTAGCATGTTTTTCACAGGACCATAAGGGCTAAGGTAGTGCATTCACAACATACTCACCAGATTTTTCAAGATATCGGAGTCACCACACTTTTCTATCACTACGGAGATCAATTTTCATAACTTAAACTTTTGCCATGTATTTTAAATTTCCGCCCTAGTAAACTCTGTTATTATAATGATTGTAAAACGATATTTTTATCTATGTATTTCGAAAACGTGCCATTTAGAGGTCATTTATTATAATTGTGACTTTGTTTCCGCGACGTCACGCCTCACAGGGTATCGGGGTGTGACAAATTGGCTTCAGAGCCATAGTTATAGTGAACTAGGATGCATAAGTACCATAGACTATAACTGCTACAACTAAACTTTATTGATTCAAGTAACTGAAATGACTCTAAAACTATGTATGGACCCTGATTAAAGAAAATGTCAGACAATACGATCATTATTCTCTCTGATTCCGAGGACGAGTATGTACCCATAGACCAAGAGGACACTGAGTTGTACTTTGAATCAGAAGACCACCAAAACCCGACTGACGACGAAGAAGACCCTTCTGAACACGAGGAGGGTAACTCTAGCACTGTAGCACCAACTATTCCTCCACCACCACCATGTGTCTCATCATTCACCCCATTCCAAAACCACCCCAACGGACCACTGATGATGTGCACGCCCCGAAAAAGGGTACGAATGGCACAAAGGGGGTCTATCCCAGTGCCTGCCCCCCAGCCAAGCCTGTCGCAACGACAACGGGTAAACACACGATAGTGGTGATGGAGGCTTCACACTCTCCAAGAATGGAGACACGAGGAGGGAATCCCCAGCCACTTCGAGGTCGGAGGACCATCCACCGAGCAAGTACCACCACTCACCTAATAACCTATAACTCAAACCGTACCTCTATTGGTGGCAAGGGACACTTGACACGACCTCCAGCTTAGGCAGCTAAGCCAAGAGGTCGGAGAGGTCACATCAAGGATGGAACAAGAAGAAATGCAGAACACAAATATTTACTAGGCCAATCAGCATGTTCACTCGGTTATCAAGACGGGTTAAACGAGCTCCGAAAACGTTTGGCGGAGTGCAAGGAACGTAACGCCGCACTAACCCAGTGGCTCAACGCCCTCGAGTACGGAGAAACACTGGAGGCATCCCACACCTAGTGCCTCCTCTATCTTTGTAGTGTTTGTATTTTAATGCTTAGTGTACCTTGTAGTTAAGTAGGCTTGAAAATTTTTCAGGAAAACCCCGACCCCATGTTGTAACAGATTATGTATCAAGCTATGTTTAATGAAAAATTAAGTTTATCTATATATCTGTGTTGATGATATGTAGTATGACTATCTGCCTTAGTAAATTTCAAACCTATAGACTTATCTTCTTACACCGTGTTAATTTTCTCTAAACTTCAAGGTCATGGCTCCACGAAGGATGAAGAACGAGGAGATTGAGTGACTAGTGGCTCAAAGGGTAGCTGACGCAATTGCAACCCTCGAGAGTAACCGCCAAAATGGTTCCGGAAGTAGTGGAGTTGCAGGAGGGGCAGAAAATAACCTGCGGGGTTGCAGCATAAAAGGTTTCTTGGGTTGTCAGCCCAGGTATTTCAACGGCACGGAAGGTGCTGTAGGTCTCACCCGTTGGTTCGAGAAATTGGAATCCGTCTTCTGAGTCAGCAACTGCACATAAGAGAATAAAGTGAAGTTCACCACTCACACGCTGCAGGATGGAGCCCTCACCTGGTGGAACTCCTACGTTCAGTCGGTAAGCATTGACGTGGCCTATCAACTCCCATGGGCAGAGTTGAAACAAATGATGATTGATGAGTACTGCCCAAGAAGCGAACTCCAAAAGATGGAAGATGAGTTTTGGAACTTGTCCATGAAGGGGACGAACATCACTGGATACACCAACTGATTCCATGAGTTAAGCCTCCTATGTCCCGGGATTGTTACCCCGGAATACAAGAGGGTTGAACGATACATCTGGAGACTCTCTCTCCCCAGATCCAAGGGAATGTAACCTCCTCTGACCCAATGACAATCCAGAAATTCATCCGAATGGCAAACAACTTGATGGAGCAAGTGATACGCCAAGGGGCAGTGACTGCCAAGAGTTCAGACAACAAGCATAAATGGGAAGACCTCTCAGGAAAGAATTCGGGGAACCAACAGAAGAAACAAGAAACAATCAAGGCCTACGTAGCTGGGTCTAAGTCAAAAAAAAGCTACACTGGCAACAAACCTTATTGCAGTAAGTGTAATTACCATCACAACGGCCAGTGTACAATTCCTGTGGTAAGGGCAAAAAGCAAGGTCACCTGACCAAGGATTGCAGAGCTTCCAACTTAGGAACCAATAATGGGCCTCAGAAAGGATGATTTAAGTGCGGGGTGGTTGGGCATTTTAGAATAGACTGCCCGAAGTTCAAGATTGTTGGGGGAGCTCAAGGGAGAGCTTTTGTTATGGGTAGTGGATAAGCGAGGCAGAATCCCGACCTAGTCACGGGTACGTTCCTTCTCAACAACATTTACACTGTGTTCCTTAAACCATTTTATGTGGTGGAAAGGAAAGATTCAGAAGGAAAGTGGGTTTTTTTGTGTTCCTTAAAATTTTAGAGGAGAGAATGGAAATGGAAAGGAGGGGAAGAGGCCTTATTTTTGGCTCCAACCTTTCACTCCCAAAATGGGGAAGAAAGCTGTGGAAAAGAGAGATAGCTTTTTTGCATGACCAAATTGCCCCTCGAGATCTTTTTTTAGCAAACTCGTGAAAATATTTTTCCCATTTTTTGCTTCTCCTTTTTGTGGCTCTCCTCTGCAACTTGCTCTCCTCTGCAAAATAGTTTGAAATATTCTCACCAACAATCCCACCACTAGGTTCATTTCTCTCCATCTTCTCTCGATCTTTAGTAGCAAACCCATGAAGAATATTTTTCCGAAAAGGCTTGAAATATGCAAAAATATGTTGTATGTGTGTCTCGTTTTGTGTGTATGTATATATATATATATATATATATATATATATGTATATATTGCATCGTTTAGTTATGTTTATGCCTTGTTTGTGTGTGTGTGTGTGTGTGTGTGTGTGTGTGTGTATATATATATATATATTTATTGCTTGCCTCGTTTTGTGTGTGTGCATATATATATATATATATATATATATATATATATATATATATATATATATATATATATATATATATATATATATATATATATATATATATATATATATATATTGTCCGCCTCGTTTTGTGTATATATTGTCTATATTTCCTGCCTCGTTTTGTGTGTGTGTGTGTGTGTATATATATATATATATATATATATATATCGGTATTGCCTGCCTCGTTTATATATATATATATATGTGTGTGTGTGTGTGTGTGTGTGTGTGTGCGCGCGCGCACGAGTGATGCCTGATGGTTTCTTATCTTGATATATATATATATATATATATATATATATATATATATATATATATATATATATATATATATATATATATATATATATATATATATATATATATATATATATATATATATATATATATATATATATGTTGTATTCCTTTGTATTGTTCTTGAATCTTGAAATTTATAGAATAATAAGTTGCAATTTATTGTTATATGTGACTACATTTACAATGGATGAGGAACGTCTTTTCATGAGAAATCAACAATCAGCTGCGATTTATGTGGTTTGTTTATTAGTGGCTCTCATTACACATCGTAGACTTCATTCTAAAAGATTAGTTAGTTTCCCAACTCGAGATTTGTTGTTGCATAGAAAAAGAGTTCGAGAAGAAATGCTATCAAACCTCTCAACAAGTGGAAAATGTCGTGAACTTATTCGTATGAGTGAGGATGCATTTATGATATTATTTCAAAAGGTAGAGCATGAGGGTGGTCTTCGACCAACTCAACGTATGTCAGTTGAAGAGCAAGTTGCGAGATTTTTGCATATTGTAGGAAATGACTTTAGGAACCGTTTTGTCTTATGGTTTTATCATCGATCCGGTTCAACTACAAGTAGGGCTTTCCATAAAGTTCTCAATGCAATATTATCATTAGAAGATCAATATTTTAAACAACCCACTGGTGATGAAGTTCCTAAAGAAATTCAAGAAAAAAGCAGATTTTATATATTTTTTAAAGATTGTTTAGGGGCCATTGATGGAACTCATGTTCATGTGAGAGTATCTAGTAAAGATGCTCCAAGATATCGTGGCCGTAAGGGATATCCAATGATAAATATATTAGCAGCATGTACTTTTGATTTAAAGTTTACGTACATTCTAAGCGGTTGTGAAGGTACGGCGTCAGATTCGAGAATAATGAAAAATGCCTTAACTAGAGAAGATAAATTAGTCATTCCCGAAGGTAAGATTTTAATAAAAAATTAGTTATATGAATAGTCTTATATTATTATGTTAATTTTAGTTTATATATAGGTAAATATTATCTTATTGATGCTGGCCTACCTCAAAGAAGTACACTTTTATCACCTTATAGAGGAGTTAAATATCATTTGAAAGAATACTCATCACGTGCACCTCAAAATCCAAAGGAATTGTATAACCTTCGTCACTCATCGTTACGAAATGCCATTGAACGAGCATTTGACGTCCTAAAGAAAAGGTTTCCTATAATTAGAAGTGCAACAGAACCATTCTACTCATGTGAAACACAACCAGACATATTTTTGGCATGTTGTATCTTACACAACTTTTTACTTAACGAGGATCGAGATCGAGACCTTGAAGATGAAGTGTTGCATGACGTACTAAATGAAACACAAGAAGAAGAACCTCATGGTTCAAGAGATATGGATGATAGAGGAGAACAAATAAGAACTTCAATTGCAAATGAAATGTGGAGTAATTATTTGTTGCACCCAAACAATGAAATTAATATGTTTAATTAGTTGTTAAGTATTGTATGTCGCTATTTCAATTTAGTATTTGTATGAACATCTTTGAATTTAATAGGACATTATTAGAGTTCACTTGTTTTAGTTTGTTTATATACTTAAAGTGCTTGCAGTTTATTACCATGAGCAAAAAGGGAAATGATGGTAATATTATCACAAGAGAGAAATTTATCTGGACACCTCAGATGGATGATGCTTTCATCCAAGCGATGTTACAAGAACAAGATATTGGTAACAGGGTGGATGAGACTTTCACTTCACAAGCATATACCAATATGGTAGAAGATTTGACTAAAAAACTTAACAAAGATATCAACAAACCACTTGAAGAATCGATTGAAGACACTTAAAGAGCATTTTTCCCAATGCTATGATATTTTTCGTGGCGTTTCATTGAGTGGTTTCGCTTGGAACCCTGAAACAAAGTTGTTTGAAGCGGAAGATGAAGTTTGGGAAACATTGATAGCGGTTTGTAGCTTAAATTTGGTACTTTATAGTTGTATATATTGCTTATTATTATAATATAATCATTGTTGATATTTGAATAGAAAAAGCCAGAAGCTGTAAGATGGAAGACAAAACAAGTTGCTAACTATGGTAAGTTGTTAGAGTTGTTTGCTAAGGATAGAGCGACCGGTACTGCTGCTGAAACCGCTAAAGAGAGGAGAAATCGAACGAGAACAAGCAATGAGCCAAGACTAGAAACAACTGATGAAATTGATCAATTGTTGTCTACTAATGATATAATTCTAGAAAGCTTCAACACCTTTGAGCCAGGATTTACCACTCCGTCATCTTATATGAAGTCCACGAAAGAAACAACATTAAAAAGTAAGAAAAGAAAACTTGAAGATGATACATTTGTTGCTATGATAATGAAATCTGTGGATAATGTAGCTAATGCCCTCAGGGAAGGAACAAAGGTATTAAATCTATTAACCTTCTTTATTATACATACTTTTTATGTTGATCGCATACTTAGATTGTGTCTATTTAATCCCAAGGCTTTTGAAAGTTCTTGGCCGCCGCCTCCGCCTCGTGTCTACTCGGCATGTGAAATCTATAATGAATTGGAGCTTATAGGTGTAAGCACAGATGCGATAGAAGATGCATATCTTTTTTTGATTGAAAATCAAGAAAAGGCACAAGGAGTGTTTGGTTGTCCTCTTCCGATGCGGATGTCTATATTGACAAAAATGATGAACACAAGGAAGTGAAGTATCATGCCATTATTTTCTGAGTACGTTGAAAAAACTTAGATGTGTATGTTTTGTTGGCATACATTGCCAGATGAAAGGGTTTATTACTTCAACGTACGATAGATATCTTTTTATTGATAGACATTTTTGTTGGTGTACATCACCAAAATGTGTATGTGTCAAGTAGATATCATAGGTGTAGTAACATTTATAAACTCGGAGCTGCATTTTGTTTTTAAAGTATTTGCAGGATCATATGAATTATTCCTTGCCATGGCATTAATTAAAAATGTATGTTTATTTAATTTATCATTTTTCTTTTGTAGTAGGAAAATCTAGAAGTTCTATATGATTTTGACATGTTGTAATCTTGATGAATAATAGTAATAGAAGGAGGATGAAAGAAAAGGGTATAATGGTAAAATCTCAAATTTCCTTTCTTTTTTTTTTTTCTTGTTTAAGAACATAAAAAACAACTTTCTTTTTTTTTCTTTCCATCCAAAAAGAACACATTAAATTGTTGCTTTTCCATTCTGTTTCCTTCCTTTTAATTTCTTTGCTTCTCCATCCTTTCCCTTCCCTCTTGTGGAACACAGTGTTATGCATTTATACTATTAGATACCAGTGTTGATAGGAGCTTTATATCCACTAAGTTTAGTAAGCAGATAAATGTCACTCTTATCCCATTAAGTGCCACGTATGCTATAAAGGTTGCTGACGGTAAGACACTGAAAACAAATAATATAATTCGAGGATGCTCCTTAGAATTAGTAGGTCAACTATTTGAAATAGATTTGTTGTCCGTCAAACTAGGGAGTTTTGACGTGGTTATATGTATGGATTGGTTATCGAAAAACTGTGCAGAAATCGTGTGTGACAAGAAGACGGTGTGCATACCCTTGGCCAATAAGAAGATCCTAACTGTCCAAGGCAAAAGGATAAACACCACAGTAAGCATCATCTCCAGCCTTAGGACCCTGGAGTGTCTGCGAAAGGGTTGTCAGGCTAGTCCACATGACGGAGAATGAGCCGAAGGAGAAGCGGCTTAAGGATATTCCTATTGTCTATGATTACCCCAACGTCTTTCCAGCAGACCTACCTGGACTCCCACCATCAAGACAAGTCGAATTCCAAATCGACTTAGTGCTAGGTGCGGCACTAGTGGCTCGAGCTCCATACCGTTTAGCCCCATCAGAGATGCATGAATTGTCTAATCAGCTGCAGGAGCTCTTGGATAAATGGTTTATCAGACCGAGTTTCTCACCCTGGGGAGCTCAAGTGTTGTTCGTAAAGAAGAAGGATGGAACCTTCACCACTTGTATCGACTACCGGGAATTAAATAAGCTTACCATAAAGCACTGGTACCCTCTCCCAAGGATCGATGACCTATTTGACCAACTCCAAGGGTCGAGCTTCTATTCGAAGATCGACCTGAGGTCTTGTTATCATCAGGTCAGAGTCCGCGAGGAGGATTATCCAAAGACAGTTTTCAGAACCCGGTACGGTCATTATGAATTCCAAGTGATGCCATTTGGACTGACCAATGCACCATCCGTATTCATGGACCTTATGAATCGGGTGGGTAAACCGTACTTGGACAAATCATGATTGTCTTCATAGATGACATCTTAATTTATTCACGAAATAAGGAGGAGCATGAGCAGCATTGAAGCTAATTTTGGAGCTGTTGGAGAAAGAACAACTATATGCCAAACTTTCAAAGTGCGAATTGTGGCTAAGAGAAGTAAATTTCCTCAGTCATGTGATCAACAGTAAAGGAATTCAAGTTGACCCTACGAAAATCGAAGCCATCAAGAATTGGGTAACTCCTAGAACCCCCACAGAGATACGACAGTTCCTAGCTCTTGTAGGGTATTACAGGCGATTCATCGAAAAGTTCTCAAAGATCACCGGATCTCTAACAGAATTGACTCGAAAGGACGGTAAGTATGATTGGGGTGATGACCAGGAGACGACATTCCAATTATTGAAGCACAAGTTATGCAGTGCGCCTATTTTATCCTTACCCGAAGGAAGCGAGAATTTTGTAGTATACTGCAATGCTTCACATAATGGATGGGATGTGTGTTAATGCAGAAGGAAAAGGTCATAGCCTACGCTTCATGGCAACTTAAGGTTCACGAGGTGAATTACACAATACATGACTTAGAGCTGGGAGCAGTAGTTTTTGCCCTCAAAATTTGGAGACATTACTTGTATGGTACGAAGTGTACTGTATTCACCGATCATAAGAGCCTCCAACACGTTTTGAACCAGAAAGAGTTGAATATGAGGCAGCGCCGTTGGATGGAGCTATTAAGTGATTACGACTGCGAGATTCGTTATCTCCCGGGGAAAGCTAATGTGGTTGTCGACGCTCTGAACCGAAAGGAACGAGCTAAGTCATTAATAGTACGAGCTCTAGTCATGAACATTCAGTCAAACCTTCCTTCCTTAATTCATGATGCACAAGTGGAAGCTGTTAAAGAGGAAAATGTGAAGAATGAAGCCCTGAGAGGAATGGATAAACAGTTTGAGATAATGGCTAATGGGAATCGATACTTCATGAATAGCGTCTGGTTACCCAACTTTGGTGGAGTAAGAAAGCATGTTATGGATGAAGGACACAAATCAAGGTATGTCGTTCATCCCGGATCCGATAAAATGTATCATGACCTCAAGGAGATATACTGGTGGCCTAACATGAAGGCTGACATTGCCACATACGTTAGCAAGTGCTTAACATGCTCCAAGGTTAAGGCAGAATATCATAAACCATCTGGGTTGTTGCAGCAACTAGAGATTCCCCAATGGAAGTGGGAACGGATAACCATGGACTTCATAACGAAACTCTCGAAGACATCCAGTAGGTGCGACACAATTTGGGTAACATTCGACCGCCTAACGAAGTCTGCACATTTCCTACCGATCAAGGAGACCGACAAGATGAATAAATTGGCTCAAGTTTACCTGAAGGAAGTCGTCTCCAGACACGGGGTGTCTGTCTCAATCGTTTCAGATAGAGACAGCAGATTTACATCCAGATTTTGGCAATCGTTACAGCGAGCTTTGGGTACAAACTTGGACATGAGTACCGCATATCACTCTCAAACTGATGGTCAGAGTGAAAGAACGATCCAAACCCTAGAAGATATGCTAAGAGCCTGTGTAATTGATTTCGGGAAGAGCTGGGTACTCATTTACCTTTATTGGAGTTCTCGTACAACAACAGCTATTACACGAGTCTCAAGGTTGCTCCATTTGAGGCACTATACGAACGGAAGTACCGATCATCTCACTGTTGGGCCGAAGTCGGGGATAGTCGAGTCACGGGGCTAGAGATTATACTCGAGACCACCGAGAAGATAGTGCAGATACGCAATCGATTAAAAGCTGCTCACGATCGTCAGAAGGGCTATGCAGACGTGGGGAGAAAGTCTCTGGAGTTTCAAGTGGGAGAAAGAGTACTGCCGAAAGTTTTGCCATGGAATGGCGTAATACGATTTGGGAAACGAGGAAAGTTGAATCCTCGTTACATCGGGCCATTCAAAGTTCTGAAGAGGATTGACCTTATAGCCTATCGGTTAGACCTACCACCACAACTTAACAGCATGCACAATACCTTCCACGTGTCAAACCTGAAGAAGTGTTTGTCAGATGAAACATTCGTTATACCCTTGGAAGAGATTGAACTTGATGATAAACTTCGTTTTGTTGAAGAGCCGGTAGAGATCATGGACCGTGAGGTGAAAAGATTGAAGCACAGTCGCATTCCCATTGTCAAAGTCAGATGGAATTCCAAACGTGGTCTAGAATTCACTTGGGAACGCGAAAAACAGATGAAGCAGAAGTACCCTCACCTCTTCTCAAAAAACAAGACCCCTGAGGAAACACGATAAAATTTCAGGACGAAATTCCTTTAACAGAGGGAGACTGTAACAACCGGCACAAAATCATGTTAGCATTTATCACTTAATCCATAGTCATTAGTAATTAATCAAAGTGATTAACAAGTTCATCAGGTATTTTCTTACAATTAGAAACAATTTCATCGGTGTGATCCGGTGAAACAACAAAGTAATTAATCCGATCGATTTACCGCAAATAGATTAAATAAACTAAGTGTATGATTTAATTAAGATTAGTGTCATTAATTATGCATTAACAATCTTACATAACTTTACTTATGCAAGACAAAAATAATTCATTAAACTAGTGTATTTCGTAAGTATTTATAAAATTACATAAAAAGAAAAATACAAGAATACATTTTTAAATACTTTTATACAAAAAAAATATAAAATTTTATAAATACCCATAGAGTGCCGGCCATAGCTAGTACACTGGCTTTTGACTTCAATTTTTTTTCTATTGCAACACCTATGCACAATCAATATTAAATGTCTCCATCTTTTTCACCTCTCTTTGCAAGATTTGCACTCAACCTCCAATTGCAAGACCACTTCTTCAGGCCCGGTTTTAAAGAAGGGCACAATGGGCCTTGGCACAGGGCCCACATATTACTAGGGCCTCAAAGACTCTTACCATGTGTTTGTACATATACAAAAAACTGGCCCACTTGTCTATCAATAATCAAGCCTGTGAAGAGATGATTGTGAGCGAATGGTGAATTTGTGTTAAAAAAAATCGGCCCACTTGTCTATTTATAAAAAACTGGCCCACTTGTATATAGTGATGACCCACCCCCATCAGTGGGTCCTGGATTTTTTCTCCCCTCTTCGGCTCCTCCACCTTTCCACGGCTTTATTTTATATATATATATATATATATATATATATATATATATATATATATATATAAATATATATAATCATAATTTCTTTATTTTTATTGTTGTTTTTTATTATAGTTTCTTAATTTTTTTTAGTTCCGTAATTGTTGATTCGTTCGTAATTTCAGTTTTGTATTTTACGTTCGTAATTGTATGTTTCAGTTCGTATAGTAAGCTTGTTGCTTGGATTTGTGCTTCATGGTTTGAGACCTTTAATCTTTTAATTTATAATTATTAAGGTCGGACAATAAGAATTTAAACATGAATAAAAAGGTAAAAAGAAAACAAAACATTTAGCAAGCTCGTTAATACAAATATGGTTGCCTTACTTGTAGTGTGTATGAATTTCTTTACATATGTACGTTATGAATTTTTTTCAAGGCCTAATTTATGATAATGGCATAGGGCCTCTAAAATCTCCGAGACGGCCGTGCACTTATCCATCTATAAATAGAGGTTCATTTCCTCATTTCATTCACACCTTGAAAACACAAAAATCCCTCCTTTCTCTCCTCTAAAAATCGGCCAAACCCTCACCAAAAAGCCAAAGTTTCATCTTTTCTTTGTTCTTCAATATTCAAGAAAGTTTTTGTGCATCTAGTTCAAGAACAATTCTTCTACTCATTTGCATCCTTTTACTTCATCAAAGTAAGTAAAAACCTAAACTATTACTTCTTTTATTTATGTAATTATAAGTCTTGCATGATAATATATAATCACCAACAACAACAAGTTCATTAAAAACCAAGTTCATGAACAACTAGTTTTGTTTTAAAGTTTGTTACTTCAAATGTGTTTATGAATATATAAACACATAATGTAGACATAAATGTTATGAAAACAAGTTATAAAAATGTGTTTCAAACCGTTTATACATGTGGTTTATGAATAAACAACAAGAATCACAAGTTGTTGCAAGGTTGCGAAATTCAATTTTTTCGGCAGAAACATTACATTAACTTTGAAAAATTATAACTAATTCAAACGTTAACGAAATGAGTTGATTCTTGTTCCAGAATTTAGACCTATGTCTTAACTAAAAATCTGGAAGTTTTAATAATTTAACTCGGAGTTTTGAACCCCCAAATACTGTTTGGGAACTGAAAAGTCTAACAGATCATTTATGGCCAACATAGGGTTTTTAACGAACCTTTTCCCTAACCTAAACATCTCGAAAAATGACCGTTTTTATCTTGAAAAATTCCTTGTATATAATAGTTTTATGATTATAAATATCAAATCCCCCAAATCATTTTGCATCTTGGTTAAAAACAACCTCAAAGTAGGCCGAAAAACCTCGATAAAACCTGGAAAATCCTTATAAATAAACTTGAACTTTTAAAATGGGTTTTTGTTTATGCACTTGTTAAGTTGGGTGCTTTAATGCTTAAAAACCATAATACACACACTTTATCATTTATAGACATTATCAAGACTCTCATATCATTTAGGACTCGGTTAAGTCCTTCCGGACGCGTTTGCAAGCATACTCTCAATCATCACTTTTTGCCATCACTTTTACGGTGAGTTTTCATAGCCCCTATTTTTACTTGTTCGTATACTTTGGGGTGAGTATACATGCTCAAATTTTTATTTTATATATATGGACACAAGTACTTGAATCATTTTATGTATTACATATGATTGTTACGTCACCACCACCCTCAATCATGAACCGTAAATTACTACGTAAACGTGAATATTGTGGATAGATCTATTTGGGTTGACGCCCCCATCCGGGTTGGTCGCACCAATTGTAAATGAATGCATAATTATTTGACATTTCTTGGTATTATGGTGTCAGATACCTCATAGGGCACTCAAAAGTTAAGTTTCGGGGTAATGAGACTTATGGTAATACTTAAATTATTGATTCGCTTTTGTTTATAAACTCAATGAAATCTTGTGTTTACCATACAATGTCTTTACTTATCGAGTAAACCTATGAGCTCACGAACTTTATGTTGACGTATTTAGCATGTTTTTCTCAGGACCATAAGGGCTAAGGTAGTGCATTCACGGCATACTCACCAGATTTTTCAAGATATCAGAGTCACCAAACTTTTCTATCACTACGGAGATTTAACATAAACTTTTGCCATGTATTTTAAATTTCAGCACTAGTAAACTCTGTTATTGTTATGATTGTAAAATGATATTTTAATCTATGTATTTCGAGAAAGTCCCATTTAGAGGTCGTTCATTATGATTGTGACTTTGTTTCCGCGACGTCACGCCTCGTTGCCAAGCGGGGTATCGGGGTGTGACATTTAACATGGCTACGACGCGTCTTGCAATAAATATATAAATAGAAACGAATGGAACGATATATTTAAATAATAATCACACAGAAAACTAAATAAAACATATCGTTCGTTACAATAATAAACTAAGGAAAAACATAAATACTTAGCTAATAAATAAACCCTTGAACGATAATGGTATGATCATCAACCAACTTGTACGGAACATTGAACTTGTCAGGAACATGTTTCGTAGTTGTCGGATTGATGGTTGAAACAATGGAGAGTTGAAGAAACCAAACCCTAACCCTTCGCCGTTGGTGATGGATCTGAGCCTTTCCTCTTCTTTCTTCCTATTTTTTCTTGTTTTCTCTCCCTTAAATCGACTCCATTCGGCCCATATTTATAGGGGTCAAGTTATGTAGGGTTTTGGACGTCAAAAAACGTATCTAGGGTTTTTAGTCCGCACGGGTGTAGCTCTGCCCCCCCCCCCTAGGGCACAGTCGGCCTGCGCTGGGGTAGGGCTTCGCCCCTACCTGCACATCTCAAGCTGACTTTTTCCAAGCTACTTCTAAATGACTTCCTAACCCTGATTGGACTTGTGTTCTGCTCTTTTACTCACTTTAACTCCATTTAAGCTTTAATCCTTCAATTGATATATAAACGATTAAATGTAGCATATACCAAGACTTATATATATATATATATATATATATATATATATATATATATATATATATATATATATATTAATAATATCATTTAAACACATTAAAGTCTATGTAAATGACCCTATCAAATATTCCCAACTTAAACCTTGATCATCCCGAGCAAGTAAACTAAATTAGACTTTCATGTTTCAGATTTCATTACCAAGCATGTGATAAATCAGTGACTCTTTAATTAATTATCAAATTGATAACAGTCTTCATACTAAATATCCATGCATGATCATAACTAATAATTGATTTCCCGTTACACCCTGTTAAAACCGCTATCAACACTTTACCTCCCAAATATTTATCACCATAAATCACATTATTTGCTCAAGGTTACATGCATGCAATTTTACCGGTTTTGACGTTTATAATGAACTCACTTATCATTTGAAAATTTCTTCTTTTTTATTTAGCACACTTATGAGTTATTTTATTAAGGGTTTGAACATGACTTTCTAACGAGTCCATGTAACGGAAAATTGATCAACCGCTCCCACACCAGTTGGCTTTAGGGGGTTAGGCATAGAATACCCCCTCAGACTTCTTTTCCGAACTCGTTAGGCCACCCCTTACAATTTAAGCACATACGTCTCACGGGATTATTTGCAACACTCCACCTAATTGCTTAGGTGTATCGATGTCTTTTGAAATGTTGGTTTTGATAAAGTGTTTTTTGTTTAAAACCTCACACAATTGTAACATACTTAAATTCTTTTATTAATCTCATGCATGCATATTTGTTATGACTCGTTTTAATAATTTTCAAATTAACTCGATTATCACCGATATCACTTGGTATTAATCTATTTCCTAACTAGAATCATCATTTTAAGTTACTTGCTCAAACCAAAAAAACTTAGGGAGATAAGACCAGTGCATTTCTACTTTTAACTAGTTAATCAATCAACCATTATCCAAGAGTGAACACACAATTGTAAAATAAAAACTAAAAACTAAAAATGCAAAACTAAACTAACTTAAATGAAATAAATTAAAATGTAAATGACCAATTCATATCATGATTTACTTAAAAGGTAGCTAAATCGTTTTAAGCAATGATAATTAGGGTGAGGGCAAACCTCCTCAACTTAGTTCCCTAATACACCTTTATTTTCTTTATAAATCATGAATACTATGTAATGATAAACTATAAACTATAATGCAATAAAATAAAAATAATCGGAACCTAAAATTAAATAAACATAAATATACACTAAACCTCAATTTCGTAGGGATCACGATTGCACTTAGCTTGTGCAACAAGGCTTTAAACCCCCGGTAGCCCGAGTGGACAAGTTATAGTCTCGTGAGGGATTCTATTAAACACACCCACAAAGTTCATTGGGTTGTCTCCCAAGAAGCGCTAAGTTTTACGTCTTCAGCCAGACGGTACCTCTTCAAGGTGGTTTGTCACCTTGTCCACACACATTACCCGGACAGTTGATCGGTTTTCCCCTTCGTGCGATTCGTACTCCATAGGTACCTGATATCATGAAAAACAATTAACATTGAATTGAAATAAGGGAGTTCGAAATATGGAGTTGTCTCTGTTAATGGTTGTAGAAGATCTTTTTCACTTTCGACTCTCTCTTCCTCGTTAGAGTTCAACAATTCTGAGGACGTCTGTTGATGCTCGCTCATCATCAAAGTCGTCATCCGGCTCCATGTACATCTCCCTCTCAGATTCTTGTTTAAGAATAATTTGGTGATTTGTCCCCATGTGTTCACAATACCTTGGAGATGCTTGGTATTTTCCTCCATAATTGTCATGCATTATCTCATAAAATTTTCTTGACAATACCGATTTTCATCATATGACTGTCGCTGAGATGGATAATAATCATCATAATACTCATTAAAAACTGGATATTGTTCCCATGGATTGTACAAATCATAACTCGAGTGGTAAGAATCATGATTATCATTATAATCTGAGTAACTATATTTGGATGGATAATACCTTAAATCATTAGAATAATTATATGCAGATTACATTCCAAACAATTAAATAAACAAATAAAACACAAAAAAAAACTAAATAAAAATTAACAAAAAACTAGAATGAAACAACATAAACCTAAAGAACTACCGTAAAATAAAATTAATAAGTGCACTAGCTTCCCGAAATTTGATACGTTCGTCGTAAAGCGTTCAAAGATATTATAAAAACACCAATCACCTTAACTTATAGCTAAGGTAAGTAGGATCGTCTCCTCAGGGAGCATGTGGATCAATATTATTTTATGATAGTTATTGACTAGTAATGAAAACGAATAATTGGAAGGAAATGATTGAGCGGAACTTTGGAAAAACAATTATAGCTTTAACAAGAAAACTTAAATAATGAAGTAAGAACACCAACGACTTCGGATTTAGGGTTTGGGTGGAATTATGGATAATCGACCTAGGGTTGCTAATAAATTAATTATTTATGATTCCAATTAGTTATCTTTGTAACCTAACCACATAGACATGGTTACGAAAATCAAATATATCGCAATCCGTATTTTGGGCACGAATAATGTCATGTTCACAGTCCGCCTTAACTCCTAATCTAATGAGCTCGACACGACATGTAACACGGCTACGACGCATCTTGCAATAAAGATATAAATAAAAATGAGTGCAACAATATATTTAAATAATAATCACACATAAAACTAAATGAAACATATCGTTCGTTACAATGATAAATTAAGAAAAAACATGAATACTTAGCTAATAAATAAACCCTTGAACGATAATGGTATGATCATCAACCAACTCGTACGGAACATTGAACTTGTCAGGAACATGTTTCGTAGTTGTCGGATTGTTGGTTGAAACAATGGAGAGTATAAGAAACCAAACACTAACCCTTCGTCGTTGGGTCTCGTACCGACTACATCATGAGTGATGAATCTGAGTCTTTCCTCTTCTTTCTTCTTGTTTTTTCTTGTTTTTCTCCCCCTTAAATCGACTCCAGGTGCCCCATATTTATCGAGGTCGAGTTATGTAGGGTTTTGGATGTCAAAAAACGTATCTCGCCGCACAGGCGTAGCCCTGTGTTGCCCCTGCGCTAGGGGTACGGATAGCCTGCGCTGGAACTGCTCTCTAGCTCTGAAAACTCATCGTTTTGGCAGCCTAGAGCGGCATAGGCATGCGTCCCTACCTGCACACCTCGAGCTAAATTTTTCCGAGCTTCTCCTAAATGACTTCCTAACCCTGGTTGGACTTGTGTTCTGCTCATTATACTCACTTTAACTCCATTAAAGCTTTAATCCTTCAATTGATAAATAAGCGATTAAATGTAGCATTATATCAAGACTTATATATAACATAAGATCAATTAAACATATTAAAGTATATATAAAATGACACTATCAATACTTTGAACGTGGTTAGCTTTACAAATAGCTGTGAATTATGATAATTGCTCATAGGGTTCCTCACTAGGCATACCACTAAAGATATGAAGAATTTGGAATAATTGATGTCGAATTTCAGATTTGTTCTCATTTTTCGGATATCGAAGAGGTGAAGGATCGGGCACATCACCCGGGCGATAATATGACTCGACGATCCTTCTTAATTGTTCACCCATTACGACAATTAAATGCTCTGGTGCTTCGACGTCAAGACTTCCGACTAGATTCGGCTCCTCAAAAATTGGAACTTCTTTCTCTTGATTAATTTCGTCCTCTGCGCACCTTAGATTACTAGAACTCTCCATAGTTGCTCCTTGTTGTTTCTTCACCCTAGCAGTTTTCCGATTGGATTTGGATACTTTTTCGATCTCAGATTTGAATCGTAAAGGTGATACCCTACCCGAACGACGTGTGTGCATAAACTATGAAGGAATTTACTAAACTAATTATTTTTGGTGGTAAAAGTAGTGTGACTACAATTACCTTTTTGGGATTTCTAATTTAGTAATAAATAGAAATGAAAATACGAATATAATAAAAACAAAGTACTAACTTAAACTAAGGCAGATACTAGTGTAGGGAGGCAAGGATCGAATCCACAGGGAGCTTGGAGGTTTATTAGGGTTAATGTGCCAGTTAATTTATGAACTAAGAAAGCGAGTAAAATGTTGGATTGATTATTCGGCGAGGTGATTAAAGCTAGGCATGGCAAAAAAAAACTCATACCCGACGGGGAACCCGTAACTCGACCCCGATTTGAACGGGGAATCCCCGAGTTGACCAGGATGGGGACGGGGAATCCCCGATTTAAAATAATGGGGATGGGGCGGGGATGGGAGACACTTTAATCCCCGACCCCGATTATGTTTTAATATAGATTAATATATATTTAACTTTACAATGTAAATATTTCATTACATTTTATATAATATATTAAGGGTTTATTATGAAAAAAACCAACATGTTTTCATGTTTTTTGCGTTTTCGTCCCTCCATGTTATTTTTTTTACATAAAAAACCTTAAATTATTCTTTTCTTTTTTGTTTAGTGAAATTTGGACATTAGAACCCGGTTTTTTAGTTTTTTTAAACCCGGTTCACAAATTATAACCGGAACCTTTCACTAAACCAAAAAGAAAAGAATAACTTAAGGTTTTTTATGGAAAAAAATAACATGGAGGGACAAAAACGCAAAAAACATGAAAACATGTTGTTTTTTTCATAATATGCTCATATATTAAGTATTATTGTATATGACTTTTCTATAGTTTAGAATACTATTGTTTTTTTTTTTTTTCATTTTAGTGGTTTTTTAAATATTTTGCAAGCATTTCTTTGTTTTAGTTTCATTATAAATTATAAATTATATATGTAAATAACTCAAATATGTTTGAATTGATTCGTTTTAAAGTTTATTTACATAAAGTTTTCTACTAAATTACTATTTATAGTTTAATTTTAATAATCTTTTAGAAACTTGAAAAACCTGATTCCCCGACGGGGATCTCCGATCCCGGATTGGGACGGGGATGGGGAAAGAAACTCATTCCCCGACGGGGATGTGGGAGATGATTCAAAAGTGGGGATGGGGATGGGAACTGAAATCCCCGCCCCGCACCACTGATGGACCCAGTCGTATGAGTATCAAAAATAACCCAGAAACACTATATAGATAGGGTAAGTGTGATCGAATCCACAGGGAAAGTCAGGTCGCTAAACTAGCTTCGAAGACTGTTTGGATTGGATTGAAATCATTTGCTTTGAATTAATTTCCTAATGTAAATTACTACTGTCGCAATGTAACACACAAAAATTAGATTAAAGAAGTTTCACTGGAGGAGAGAGGGTGTTTGCTCTCTTGCTATACATACTATGGCAATTCAGAGTGTTACGGACACCATTTACATGACTTCATTTAAAATCACAGCTTATGCTCTGAAGACAACGTATACCACTCTATTAGTTGTCTTCCTCCCCTATAGAAAGTTGGCACAACCAATGACATGAATATCAACCGTTCCAGATACACTCATTGCTCATTCACGTTCATTCATGCAAATATAATCCAATTGCCAGTTTCCATATAAACGAATTAGCTTTCACAACAAATATTCTTTAGACAACGTATGCAACTCTATTAATTGTCTTCCCCTTTTTAATGAGTTGGCACAACTAATGACATCACTATACCCTGTAATATACAATACCCATTATTTCACAACCATTCATTCATTCATAAATAAGATCCACAACCCCTTTTAGCACAAATGGAAACTGAAACTAATTAAACATTCATTCACACCATAGTATGCAAACTAAAGAACAAACACCACAAAGTATTTAGCCAAGCATAGCTTGAACTAGCATACTAACAATGATAAACATAGATGAAAACATTCAAACAACCAATAATGTGTAAATACAATGGATTCGACGCCAAATGCTTGATCCGTACTTGATCTCATTGTTTTTCTCCTCTGGTTCACCTCCTAGAACTCCCTTTCTATGTGTGTAACTCCAAAATTGCGAACCCCTCAATTGTGGTAACCGTCTTCCCCGAAAGCGCCGTCCTCTCAGCAACTGCCGCACCAGCGTCTGCAACGCTGGGAAGGACGCCGCATCAGGCCTCTGGGACGCTCAAACTCTGTAATGCACTGCTTCAGACGCTACTCTGGCGTCTGGGCTGGACGCCATGCACGAATTCAGCATTCCAGTCACCATTTTACTTATTTTCTTACCAAACAACTGAAATCATAAAACTTACATTAGCAGTACCAATTTTTTCACATTTACACATTAAAACACAGCAAAAACACATAAAAATAGAAGTGATATATGTCACTGATCAAACCTCCCCAACTTACACCTTGATCGTCCCGAACAAGGCATCAAAACACAAACAACAGAATTAAACATCCGAGTTTTCTAACCTTAAAAGTGTGAACTCATGACATGAGAAAAACAGTGAACGGATAGAGTTCAAATGCTAGCATGTTCAAACTATGGACCTTTTCCCACAATAGATCCTTAGACATTGATCTTTAGCTCAAGGTTATGAATTGCTTCACTTAAAGCCCAATTGCACCCTTTGTATCTCAGCACTTTTCTGCTCTTTTCTTTCGAGTTTATACTAACACTTGTAATCATGACTTTCTAGTAAGTCCATGTAACGGGAGTTAGGTCAATCAATCCCAAACCAGACGGTCTTAGGTGATTAAGCATGACGGTACCCCACAGACTTAATTTCCCGAACTCACTAGGCCACATGTTAGCTTATTCAACTTTTCTTTCTTTCTTTCTTTTCTTCTTTTTATTTTGCTGTGCTATGCATACATTACTCTCCCCCTTATTGCCATCAATACCAAAGATTTATTAGAGAAGGATTTGACCAATATCTCCCATGCTAAACACTCAACTTCTATCACACTCACCTTTTATCAAACCAAAAGTTACTTCCTTTTTAAGCTATCAAACCCACTATGCTTACCCCCTCTTGAACTCTTATTTTCACACTTTGCACAGGACAATTCATGCACAAGCAGTTAAGGAATGATCATGATACTATCACTATAACACACATTTGCAAAAATAAACTAAACACCTAAGAATATTGCTAAAACTAGAAATGCAATAACTTAAACAAACGGAAATGAAACGAAAGTACCAGGCAGTAGAGCATCCTCTCGTCTATGATGGTGGCCCAAAGATGCCACTAAAGGACGTTGCAAAACCTTGTTGATCTCGAATTTGAGGTGTGGATGGAGGTTGATGAAATGGTGCTAATGCAGGATGTAACACTGGATTGCCCGTGCCCCTTTGCAATAGTTTCATAATTTGGAGCCTGATACCACTCAAATGGTGTGTAGGGCAGCTTAGCCCTATAATCGGCGTAATGCCTCATCTCATCAGCATACTGCCACTGCTGGCTGTATAAGTAGGCATTCATGAACGTGCCAGCCCTCACACCCAGGTAGATGTCATCCAGTTGCCTCCTTTGTGCTCCTACTTCCGACTGCAACCAGTTGATTTGCCTCTGCTGTTCTTCCATCAATCCATCCTGCCTCTGCCACCTCTCTCGCTGCTCATTCCTCATGCCAGTTACCTCTGTGCTCAAACTAGATAGCATCTGCACAATATTACTCAGATCCCCTGCTTCACCTCTTCTGACAGCAATGCTCTGTTGCCTTTCTGTCCTCTCCTCTTCAGGGTACGGTGTCACTACCCCTTTGTTGGTACATTCTGTGTGACGATAGCAGTATAAGTGATCCTACATTGTGATTGTAGCAAGTGTTTGTTATATATGTTTATATATGGTTGATATTTATTAGTGTTTGTATGTTTGAACTTGATGTAACGTATTACAAGAAGTTCAAACATAAAGTACAAAGACAAACTCAATCATAAGGTAATAACATAAGTTTCAACACTTAGTTGTTTATGTGAAATGCTAGATTCGAATTAATTAAGGCTTAGCATTCGAATCTGTGATAGATTCGAATGTAGCCTTAGATTCGAATGAGCCCAGATTCGAGAGTGTCTTTATGGACAAACTCGAATGGGCCTTGGGCCAGATTCGAGTTTGGCCCACATCAGACTCGAATCAGGGTCTATAATTAGGGATAGACTCGAGATATTATTAGACTTTTTGCAGAATTCGTGAGGGATTAAGCAATAAGCGATCTCGAGTTTATCATCAGCCTTAGTGACGTTTCGGAGAGAATCAGTTCGTAGGATCGTTCGTGTGTCGTTCGTTCAGCCTCTGGTAGTCTCCATGTTTCGTAGTTGAGAGTTGTTTTCGTCTACCCGTTAACGAGGATTCCGCACTCGTTGACGGCTCCGCGTCTAGATAGATCTCGTAGTGGTAGACCTTACAAGTGGTATTAGAGGCTACGGAGTGTTCTTGGTGTTCTTCGTGTTCATCTAGATACATTCTAGGTTTCTTGACGCTAGTTGGACGGTTTTTCTCTCAAAAACGTATTTTCAAGCTTAGCAAATTCTTATTCGGAAAATACTTTGTGGTTTTTCACGTTTTTGATCGAAATCATTATTTTTCATTAGAAGAATACTGGTTTAATCTGAACAACGTTAAAAAATCAAAGTGTTAGCCGTTTTTCGAGTTTGCGGCGCTCGGATCTAATTAGGGTAATTAGGGTTACACTTAGTCTCGAGTCTAACCAAAATCCGCTCCTTTCGAGTCTGTTTCGGAGGGTTTCAAATCTATTTCGAGTTTATGCTACATTCGAATAGGATCTCGAGTCTATATAGTTTCGAGTTTATTTCGAGTCTAGTTTAGTTTCGAATAGAGGTTTCGAATCTGCTGTTACTTCGAGTTTGCTGACCTTCGAATCTAAGGACCTTTCGAATCTGACATAATTTCGAGCTTAATTGAATTACAACACTTAATCAAATTTAATCCCAAATAAATTGGAATCTGATTACATTCGAATCTACCTAGCTTCGAAAGAATTAATTCTCATTAGTTTCGAATTAAATTAATTAAGGTCAATTCCATTACTTTCGAAAAGATGTCAAACCTTCAGAAATTCCTAGAAATGGACCACGAGGCCGGGAAGGCAAACGCTCCGCCTAAGCTGATGAAAGTCGAAGATTATTACTGGTGGAAAGATCGGTTTACCGATTTCGTGCGCTTTAATGACATTCGCATGTGGGTGTGTATCGACGAAGGGTATATTCCACCAGTTTCCGAGGTAGAAGGCCGTCAGAAAGTCTTGTCATACCAAATGATGAAGGAGGATGACAAGAAATTGTATGAAGCCGAAAACAAAGCTTTCTCGCTAATTAGAATGGCATTGCCGCAGGATATTCTACACACATTTAGGACTCAGAAGACATCTAAGGAACTTTGGGAGTCTCTAGAGAAGAGGTGTGAAGGTAATCCTAGGGTTCGTAGAAAGCGTACAGAGCTGTTGAAACAACAGTTTGCCATTTTCAAGGCGTTAAAGGATGAACAGTTGGATGATATCATCACCCGGTTCTATCATCTGTTGACGGAACTTGAAAGCCACGGGATTGAGTTTACTGACACTGACAAGAACAACAAGCTTCTTGATGCCTTACCAGCCAAATGAGCTATGTACGTGGCAATGATCAAGCTGAATGAGGACAAGTACTATACTCAATCTCTGGATGATATTGTGGGAACGTTGCGGGCATATCACTTCGAGCTACTGAAGGCCGAGACTGATTACGAACAAGTCCAGAATCCAACAATGTATTTTGGAAAGACATCAAAACCTTCAGCGGCAGCCGAATAGCGTTTTTCACGGGAGAAACGTCGTCACCAGCAGAGTCTGATGACACATTAAATCGCGCGTTCTTAGGATTAGGAAGATCGGAAGAACCGCAGCCTCAAGTACAACAGGCATCGACATCTCAGAGCTATTCAAAGATGCCCATGAGCGCAAAATCAGCGGAAGAACATCTGAATCTGCTTGCTTCTTTTGTGGCCGCATACGGGAATTGTGTTCAAGGGAAGATTAATGATCATGCTCTCTGGGACGAAGACTACGATCAGGTCGACCCTGATGATATTGAGGAAATGGATCTTAAATGGCAACTGGCCATGGTAACCCAAAGGGTTGAAAGATTCATTAAGAGAACTGGGAGTAATCTGCAGATGAATAACAAGGGGATAGGATTTGATAAGTCCAAGGTAAAATGCTACAACTGTCAAGGACTGGGACACTTCGCCGGGGAGTGTCAAAGACCGAAGGTGGAGACATACCAAGGGCAGAGTCAGCATCAGGGACAGTTCCAAAATCAGTCCCAACAACGATACCTTCCAAGTTCATCATCTGGACAAGCCAATCTAGCTGGTCTTCTATCCAATGTCACTTCAGACAGACAGCTAGATGGTACGTATGACTGGAGTTCACATCCTGAGTCGAATGCTAGAGCCTTCATGGCTGAAGTCACAGAAACGGGGTGTGATGGGGACGAGCAGACCACACGGGACAGCAGTCCGATGTGGGTAGAGAAGGCGAATGATCAGAGAGTGCTGGAGTTTGCTGCTCAGATGGCCGACGTGGAATCTGATAACTCAAAGGTTAGTCTGACTTATTCTCTCTTTCGTGAATTATGTGCATTATGTGTTAATTCTAACGATAGGTTAAATCTAGTCTTAGATTCACATAAAACCATAACTGCTCAAAATGAAAATTTAAAAATTGAAAACGCTAGCCTAAATGATATCAAGCAAGATCTTAAAGAAAAGCTTAAGGCTGATGCTCAAGACGTAATAGTTCTAAAAGACAAACTCAGTGAACAGTGTGTTAGGATAGAGCTAATGTATGAGCACGTAGAAGCCTTGACCAAAAGTCTTAAGGACAAGGACATAGAGCTAGCCGAGACAAAGGTAAAGGTAGCAGAGGCAAATAGCAAGTTGGAGAAGTTTAGGAATTCAAGCCTTAACCTAGGGAAAGTTTTAGATGCCCAAAGACAGTCTAAAAAGCCCGTAGGTCTAGGATTTCACGAAATTCCTCCACCTTTCAATGCAAACTATGTGCCTCAGCCTCAGGAGAAATTTGACAAATCAGAGGACTTAGAGGACCTACCTACACCGACACCAGAGCCTATAGTAGAAAATACACCAAACGTGGCTGACTCAACCGTCAAGGTTAAGAAAGTCAAATTTGTGTCTTCCTCCAGTGAAACACCTGCAGGAAAACTATTAATTGCTTGGGCTGATCAGGTCGATGAGCCAGTCGCCATAGATGTACCAAAGGAAGTAGACACTAGTGAGACACCTAGATCTAAGGGAACACACAAAAAGTCCATAGATAAGATGTCTTGCTTCAGATGTCACGAGAAGGGGCATGTTGCTTCTCACTGTCCACTTAGGAAAGCCGATGTTACATCTAAGACAGTGAACCCAACACCTGTCAAGCCCTCAGCCAGTGTGGCAAGCACCAGTAGTTCTCAAAGTACCGAGAAAACTGTGCAGGCCACATCCAAACAAGTTGTGAAAAACACACCGGTAAAGGTTGGACCAAAGGAAGTGATTAGGACAAATTCACCGAATCGTGTCATTAATCAATCTAGGTCAGCACCACAACAAGTCTATAGGAGCACAACACCTAGCAGGTCACACACTCCAGTTAGGTCTCATACTCCAGTTAGACAGTATGCACCGGTAAGAGCTCAGGGATCACAGTCCGAATTGCCATATAATAGGAATTATTCTAGAGCTCCACAACAAATGCCTACTCCAAGGCAAAGAGTGAACTTAAATCACTCGGCACCACAACAGAACCCAGTTCAAAGGCCTAAGTCACCTGAAAGGCGAGATGGGTATTTGAAAGAGTTCAAGTATGTGGACGAGAATGGTATTACCAAGTCAGTTATGGCTTGGGTTCCCCGTGATAACTAACCTATTTTCTTTCATGTGCAGGAGATTACCATAGGTCCAAACAACAAGTGGTTCGTCGACAGTGGCTGCTCCAGGCACATGACAGGGGAACGAGGTCTGCTTACAGACTTCAAGGGTGGAAATCGGGGATTCGTATCATTCGCGGGTAACAAGGGTGGAAATATCACGGGTACCGGAGTGGTCACTAATGGGACAATCAAGTTGGACCAAGTTTATCACGTTGATAAACTGGTTCACAATCTCATTAGTGTATCTCAAATCTGTGATAAGAAGAACTCGGTGTTATTTACTGACACTGAGGCGTTAGTGCTAAAGCCGGGATTCAAAATTCCTGAAGAATGGGTATTGATGCGGGCGCCAAGGAAGAACGACTTGTACATGCTGGATATGAACAAGCCGGAGACTTCGATGGCGCCAATTTGTTTATTATCCAAAGCTTCAGAGACGGAATCGGTACTGTGGCACAGACGCATGGCTCACCTGCACCTAAGAAAGATGAACTACATAACGAAGAATGGACTGGTGCAGGGTGTGCCTTTGAAGAGCTTTCAGTTCGAGGACAAGTGTCTACCATGCATGAAGGGCAAACAACATAAGAAGACACACAAGTCCAAGACGCAGAATTCCATAACCTCAACATTCGATTTGTTGCACATGGACCTTTTCGGCCCAATCAACAAAAGGAGTATCGGAGGTAGTTGGTACATCTTAGTTATCACTGACGATTACTCACGGTTTTCATGGGTTTTCTTTTTAGGTACGAAGGACGAGACGGCTACAAAGCTCATCGGGTTCTTAGACCAAGTGGAGAACTCCTACGGAACAAGGGTTAAAAAGATTCGCAGTGATAATGGGACTGAGTTCAAAAACACTGTAATTGGTGTATATTGCCTATCAAAGGGCATAGTGCATCAATTCAGTGCACCATATGAATCTCAACAAAATGGGGTGGCCGAACGTAAAAATAGAACATTGATTGAGGCTGCAAGGACTATGCTTTCGGATTCAAAGCTTCCTACCATGTTTTGGGGGGAGGCAGTGAATACCGCGTGCCATATTTTAAACCGAGTCCTTACAGTCAAATCTTTGAACAAAACATGCTATGAAATTTTGAATAAACGGCCACCTAATTTAACTGGATTCGAACCATTTGGGGTACCATGCACTCTTTTACGAACAAAACATCAACCGAAGTTTGCTGAAAAGGCTGACGAAGGATACTTCCTAGGTTATGTGCCGAACTCACCAAACAAACGGGTTTTTAACAAAACAAATGGTACTGTGGAGATTGTGTATAATATTGAAGTCACAAGTTATACACATGAACCCCAAACTGGTCCGGAATGGATATTTGACTATGATAAGTTATTTGAGTCATTTAACATTCCTTTGGATGATAATGCAGGTACAATCGAAAAGGACATGGCGACGTTACATCTGAATGACGATGGCCATATCTTTCCGAGGACTACGTTTGAATCCACATCCGAGCCTACTGCGACTGTAGATAGATCTCCAGAAGTTGATGTTCCTGAAGCACCTACCACTGAGAATCAGACTCAAGCATCAAGTTCCAACTCTGAGGAAAACGTCCATGAGGAGGAAAATGTAGAAGTTGAGCCTGTTCCCCCATTAGGTGAAATAGGATCTAACTTAGGAGATAATCTAAGGGTTGATGAGATAGAGACCTCTAGGATTAATAAGAACCATCCATTAGAAAGCATCATAGGAAATCCTAACGAGGGTGTGAGGACTAGGAGTAGTGTAAATAACAACACAGTGTTGTTGTCGATGATCAACGACTCCGAGGCATATCACACATGTCTCTATTCATGTTTCATATCGCAAGTAGAGCCTAAGAATGTGCAAATGGCACTTAAGGATAACTCCTGGGTTGAAGCGATGCAGGAAGAACTTTCGCAATTTAGGAAATTAGAAGTGTGGGAGTTAGTTCCATTACCTCGAGGGGAAATTGCCATAGGAACCAAATGGGTTTTTAAGTGCAAAAGGGACGATCGGGGTATAGTCACGTGCAACAAGGCTAGGCTAGTTGTAAAGGGTTTCAACCAAGAGGAGGGAATCGATTACAACGAGGTATTTGCACCAGTAGCAAGGCTGGAAGCCATTAGGTTGTTTCTAGCTTTTGCCTCCTTCAAGGGCTTTAAGGTATATCAATTAGATGTTAAGAGTGCTTTCCTGTATGGGAAAGTGAAGGAGTTGGTGTATGTAGAACAACCGCCCGGATTTACAGATCCAAAATATCCTAATAGAGTATATCGCTTAGATAAGGCTCTATATGGACTGCATCAGGCACCTAGGGCGTGGTATGAGACTCTATCCAACCATCTGTTAGAAAACGGTTTTGAAAGGGGTAGGATAGATAGTACTCTGTTTGTTAAGAGGAAGGGAGAACACTTTATCTTGGTACAAGTGTACGTCGATGATATCATCTTTGGATCATCAGACGAACAGATGTGCAAAGATTTCGAGAAGGTGATGAAGTCTAAGTTCAAGATGAGTGCTATGGGAGAGTTAAATTTCTTTTTGGGGTTACAAGTTGACCAGAAGAAGGAAGGGATGTTTATCCATCAGACTAAGTATGTCTATGACATATTGGAGCGTTTCGGGATGGAAGGAACAAAGTTGACTGCCCATTTCAGCACGCCGATTCAAGTGAATCATAATCTCGGACCGGGTACTGAAAGTGATACCGATGTGGATCCGACTTTATATCGGGCCATGATTGGATCACTTATGTATTTAACTGCTTCAAGACCTGACATTATGTTTGCTGTGTGTATTTGTGCTAGGTTTCAAGCGAATCCAAAGGAGATGCATATGAAAGCTGTGAAGCGGATTCTACGATACCTCAAGTCGAAACCGAAGCTGGGACTTTGGTATCACGCAGAGGGAGATCTAGAGTTGGAGGCGTTCACAGATTCTGACTACGGAGGATGCAGCTTGACGTGCAAATCAACGACTGGAGGTTGTCAGTTCCTAGGAGGGAGATTGGTATCCTGGCAATGCAAGAAACAAACATCGGTAGCCGTGTCAACGTGCGAGGCCGAGTATGTTGCTGCTGGTAGTTGCTGCTCACAGGTTCTGTGGATACAACAACAATTGCGGGATTACGGTTTGACTTACACTCAAACTCCAATTAGGATAGACAATCAATCTACAATTGCTATAACGAATAATCCAGTTAAACACAACAAAACGAAGCACATAGACATTAGGCATCATTTTATTCATGATTGTGCTGAAAAGAACCTAATTAAATTGGTAAAAGTGGCAACAGAAGATAATAATGCAGATTTATTTACCAAAGCATTTGATAAGTCACGGTTTGAGTATTTAATTCAACTGAATCGAATGCGCAACCCAGAGTAAATTGACCTTAGTAGTAGTAGTTTATTTTCTTTTGTAGTCGTAGTATTTCTTTCTTTACAGTAGTTTGCTAATTTAGGAAAGTTTCTATTTTTAGTAAGTTTCTATTTTTAGTAAGTTAGTAGGTTATCTTATTTTATTGCTATTTCTTATGAAAAACAAAAGAAAAAAGAGAGAAAATCATAAAAATACAAAAAAAGAGAATATCAGAAAAGGAGTTAAGTCTTAGAAGCATAGGTTCAAAGTGACGAAAATTAGCACAGTCGTTACAAACTCTAAGTGTTTAGGCTTTCACACATAATGCAACTAAATTCTAAGTGTTATACTTTAGTTTAGTTTGATGTGTTGGTAGGCATAATACATATAGGGAGTCTCAAGGCAAATAAAATATTCAAGAAAAAGTCAAACGTGTCACTAACTTAGATGTACGACCAATCGGTCTTAATTTTTATGTACAAGACATACAAACTTTGAGTCTAAATGAGGTATGCAAACTTTTTGGGGATGTATAGCAACATCAAATACATCTTAAAATGGAAAGAATAGAAAAATCATACAAAATTGAGAGTCGAAAACATGTAACTCTGTTGTACGTAAGTACAGACCTGTTGCCTCTGTTTAGATTCGGGTTAGCAGATATGTCGCTCTGTTGTACGTCAGTACAGACCTGTCACCGTTGTCTTGCTAACTTTAAGAATAAACCTTAAGTCAAACTAAGACACTTTGTTGTATGAAAATACAGACCTGTGTCCGATGTTTGTCTTTTAAAGAAAGTTTGCAAATACCAACAAGTTAGAATCTTTGTCTGTGTGCCTTGATCATAAAAGTATGTCTATGTCTGAGTCGCGTAAGATAATTTCCTGATAAATAAAAATGCCAAGGGATATTCCGAAATGTAGAATGTTTAAAGGGGTAAAATACCAACAATCGGCTCAATGAGTATGTCACGACAAACAATCAGAGGAATCAAAAATTCCTAAGTGTGAAAGTTTAAGTACTGAAAGTGAGTATCAGACATCGCCATCTGATTGAACCTTTCTTAGACTATACTCATCAAAAAGATTTTGTTTAATATTTAGCTTAGGTTGTAAATTTATAAGTTTAGCTTAAGTCTAGATTAAATTTTTGGTCAAATTTTTATTTTTATTTTATTTTATTTTACCTTAGTTTATTTTATTTTATGTTATTTTAGTTAAATTTTTACTTAGGTAAAAGGTCAAAAATTATTGAGGGTGCATTCAAAGTTGGATAAAATAATCATTGCGTGAAATATCTTGTGCTTAGGGTAAAAGATTTGGCATAGTTTATCTTGTTACACAATACCGTAGAAAAAGGTTGAAAAAGTTGAAGTTATTTCAAAAATTTTCGAAATTTTTCTAAGTGTTTGGTGTTTTCGAGTTTAGGACAGACTCGAATGTGGAAGGCTTCGAATCTGTCAGTAGATTCGAGGCTGGCCTTAGACTCGAAGGTTGGTAGTATATATAGGTCAACAGTGAAGTCATTTAATACTTACTGTTCTCGAATCTATACTCTCGAATCTAATCCGGCGATTTCGAATCTGTTCTCGAGTCTATCGTTTCTCTCCTAAACGACAATTTGTCGAGATTATTGCTAAAGCGTTCGATTCTACTCTTGTATCTAGGTATAATCAACTTGATTGTACAAGATTCATGTAGTTTTATACACCATTTTAGGCTAAATCATCGATTTTTGAAGGTTTATGGGCCGAAATAGGGTTTTTACAAAATTACCAAGTTTGGACCGATAAACAGTCAAATTAAAGGCATATATCTGTGATTAGTAACTAGTAGGACTAATGAATGTAATTTTCTAAGTCCAAAAAGGTTAAAATCAAGAGATTTGGTCTTTGAATAAAATCGGCTGTTCGAATCTGTTCATGGGGGTTTCTCGAATCTGTCATTAGACTCGAGAAGACCAGGACCTTCGAATCTGTCATCAAACTCGCAAAGGGACTAATTCGAATCTGTTACATTCGAATCTGTATTTTATTTGCATTACTTAATTTAAATTTTGTTAAACTTGTAGAAATTTAATTGTGTTAGATTTTGTACTTAAACAAGTTCAAAATAAAACAGATTTGAATTTAAACAAGTTTATTGATTTTTAATGATTCTAATAGTTTTGTTTATTGTGCAGAAATGGCTGTACGAGCTTTTGTGCCTAAGCACAATATGGTGCTTCATCCTGATCATAATCTCCCTGAGGCGCAGGGATTCCGACAAATGCTTGATTTCCTAGTAGAATCTAGGATTGGTTTTGCGTTGTCTCATAATGTGCAGCTAGTTTTACGTTACATTCGCCAATTTTACGATCATCTGCAGGTAGACTGCTCGGTAACACCGACAGTGCTACGAACTCGTATTGCTGGACAACCGCTGGTATTCTCGGCAGATACGCTGCGTCAAGTGTTGCAGCTGGGCACTCAAGAAGAAGAGTCTGGACCGGTCGAATTTCCTCTGAACATCAGGCAAGCGGCCTTTCAGAGGATGGGATATAGTCTTGATGTGACTAAAGTTTCATATATGAAGAGTGGGTTAATTGGACAATGGAGGTTTTTAGCCCATGTGTTTATGGTGTGCTTTGCGCCAAAGAAAGCAGGGTTTGACTATATAGTTGCGAATATTCAGTCTGGGATAGTCGCGATGGTTTATAATCGACCATACAGCTTTTCGGAGATGTTTTTCTCTGAATTTGTTCACCAAATAACCGCTCCAGAAAATCAACAGTTCTTGTTATATCCGCGGTTCATCATGATGCTTATAAGGCACTTCTTGCCAAATCTGCCGCCGTCGAATGACATTCAAAGTGTTGCTGTTATGGATAAACGGATTTTCGCTGACTGTTCCTCACACAGAGGAAGGTTAACTGTTCCAGTTGAGCGTCCATTATTTGGAGCAATCTTGGACAGGAATTTCGAAGCCCCAGATGTTGCCAACTGGGCAGGGGAAGTTGAATTTCAACAAAAACAACCACAGCCACAACAACAACAACAACCACAACCACCGCGTGCTCCAAGGCGTAGACAAAGATCAGCTGCGAGTCAAACTCAGGCGACCAGGCCTTCCACCAGTCAGCAGCCGGAAGTACAGGAAGCAGGGCCTTCTAGTGCCGTTCCAGAGTCTGAGCAAATAGCACAAACATTAGAAGAAATATGGTCGTCCGGACCCCATGCAAATGAAGATATAGCGGCAGAGTTAGTGGGTGAATTACTTGAGCCTCCAGAAGGAGAGGAAGATGTTTTGAGAGATGTTGAAGAGTATGAGCCAGAGCAGGCTGATACTGTTTTGTCATCATCTGCTACAGAATCGGAGGAAATGGAGGAGTTAGAGGTTGAGGCTCCTGAGTCAGCATCAACTGATCCAACTGTTCAAATTGGAACGTATGGATCAAGGTTGATAGTTAATGAAGAAGCTTCGAGGAGGAGAGTTATAAGGGAATCTGATGATTCGGATTTTGAAGAGGAGGCTTGCTCAATTAATGACGCGGCAACGGGCCAAACGTCATCGGTTTATGCAAGGTTCATCATCAGCATCTGAAGCCCAACCAGAAATCCCCCAAACTCAATCTCAATCTCAAGAATCTCCACCAACACCACCACCACCACCACCTCAACATGAACCATATATTCCATCACCAATCCGCCCAACTCCGATACAGTCCATTCCTTCAACCTCATCATCATATACCGACAATCAACGATTTCTGCAGCTTAAGGCTCGCGTTGACTTCCAGCATGTCCAAATCTTAGGCCTAACAAAGGCGATCGGTGAAATCCAGGCGCATAATGCAAAACTTGATAAGGATAATGCCGAGTTGAGAAAGATTGTGGAGAACGTCCGGGAAGAGAACACAGAGTTAAAGTCATTTGTAGCGGATCAGGCCGCAGAGATAAGGGCGATGCGCTCCCTAATTGAGCAGTTATTGAAAAATATACAGGCTCAGGGGGAGACGTCGTGCCGTGATCCGGATGCACAAAGGCCGAGAGAAGATGATGATGAAAGACAATAGAGGCAATGATCCCAGCCCTAATAGTCAGAATGAGCCAGTAGATTTTTCTGCTACTCAGACTGCTCAATCTGAGGGGGAGCCAAGTCTAGCAGGAGGTGAAGGAGGAGAATCGAGTTCATCTAAGCCGACAGATTTTGAAATCAGTGAGATGATCGATGCTCTTATGGATCTTGATGATGATCCGTTGGATTTAGGTTTTGATTATGAAGACGAAGAGCTAGAAGAGGGTGAGTTTGTGCCAGAAGAGATAGTTGACTGGCAATCAGATGACGAAGTAGTTGCTGATGAGGATGATGAAGCCGATGAGATAGTTGTACAGCAGAATCCTATCACGGATACTTACATGATAGATGGGAATAATATTGTTAACATAGATGTAGTGAATGCTGCGTTGAATGCTCAGCCATCAACAGAAGAACCTGCTAGAGAGCTATCAAATGAAGAGAAACGAAAGTTATGGTTCAGAGCTGAAAAGAAGGAATTAGAGATTAAAAAGACAATGAGGGTGCCGGGTACTGGGAAGCTGTCTGAACGCATATTAAGCTGGTTCTTTGATCGAGAACTGCAGCTATTTGTAATTAAGAGGAAAGACGGGCTTCAGTATCTGAGGCGAACTTTAAAAGCTTTCAACTCCCTGCCAAAGATCGAAATCACAGCGCTAGCATGGAAAGATCTGATTAACATTGGCAATGATCCCTACGCGAACGTAATTGAAAGAATCATAAGAAAAGAGGGAAGATCAAGGAAGTTCGAGCGATTGAATCCAAGGGTCGGGAGAAGAGTAGAAGATCCTTCGCGTATCGATCCTCTAACTGGACGACCTTGGATGAGGATTCACTATAAACCAGCTAGATGTCTTAGGAAGGTGCCTCTCAAGCCTATGCCACAGAATGTATTGAAGAATCTGCATTGGTGGTACGCTGACACTCAGACTGGGGAAGCGGTCATGGAAGATTTTGAAGAAAACGTTATTCTTAGAGTCTACGACCCTCTTCACCTGCTAAACCTCTCTAAAGATGATCTTCATATTTTGTATGCTTGTAAGATTTCCAGTGATGCACATATGGATAGTGAAGCTAGGAAGTATGAAAATGTAGTCAAAGTATGTGTTGAAAAAGGGTTGTATGCTGGAAGTATTTTGAATCAATAAATAAACAAAGTTCTTAAGTCAAATGTGTGAATTATTAGAAGCTATCGTCAAGGGGTAGTCTATTGGTACATCCTGTGTGACGATAGCAGTCTAAGTGATCCTACATTGTGATTTTAGCAAGTGTTTGTTATATATGTTTATATATGGTTGATATTTATTAGTGTTTGTATGTTTGAACTTGATGTAACGTATTACAAGAAGTTCAAACATAAAGTACAAAGATAAATTCAAGTATAAGGTAATAACATAAGTTTCAACACTTAGTTGTTTATGTGAAATGCTAGATTCGAATTAATTAAGGCTTGACATTCGAATCTGTGATAGATTCGAATGTAGCCTTAGATTCGAATGAGCCCAGATTCGAGAGTGTCTTTATGGACAAACTCGAATGGGCCTTGGGCCAGATTCGAGTTTGGCCCACATCAGACTCGAATCAGGGTCTATAATTAGGGATAGACTCGAGATATTATTAGACTTTTTGCAGAATTCGTGAGGGATTAAGCAATAAGCGATCTCGAGTTTATCATCAGCCTTAGTGCCGTTTCGGAGAGAATCAGTTCGTAGGATCGTTCGTGTGTCGTTCGTTCAGCCTCTGATAGTCTCCGTGTTTCGTAGTTGAGAGGTGTTTCCGTCTACCCGTTAACGAGGATTCTGCACTCGTTGACGGCTCCGCGTCTAGATAGATCTCGTAGTGGTAGACCTTACACCCTTTCTTCTTCTCAGTGTCATAGATCTCATATCCGTCGTCTGCTTCTCTCAGTATTATGTCCTTCATTGAGATGACCTTGATCCACAAACTACTTTCCTTAATGAACCTAGCTGGGGTAGTTTCAGCCATCGCACCTTTCACTTGCAAAAACCTAGACAGCAACCACATATGAGGTATCACACGTCTCTCCCGTGTGTTGTACATATACCACATATCATCCATCACAACCCAGGCAAAGGACAGTGGCTCCTCTCCTGTCAACAGAGCATGAATGATGCTCACGTCCTTCAACCTCACCTTGCTAAGATCCCCATACCTTGGCAGAAATATTTGTGATCAAAATCTTGTGGAGTACTTTTGCCATCGGCTGCAAGTCACCTCTCCTAAAATCCTTGTACCTGGATACCTGTTCCCGCTGAAGATCAAAAGTTGTCATCATCTTCTTCTGCCAAACCTCAGAATACATCATTCCCGTCCCAGCCAAATAACCTTCAGTCCTGTACACGTATGCTTGCCTTTCTCCGTCCTTCATGCAACCAGTGTCCACTTCAAACACTTCCGTCACATCCGCGGCTGTCATCCTAATTTCCTAATTGCCGACTCTACCAATCAGTGTGTAGTTGCAGTCATCAACACCTCTTCCTAGCCTCAGATTTGAGATCCATTCCGCAACAACGAACGGGTACAACTCCTCTCCTCCCATGTCTAACACTTTCTCCCATCCTAATGCCTTGAATAATTCTACAACACCATAATTGCCAAATTCATCTCTGTCCAACTTCTTCTCGTAAATGTACTTCGTATCCTCCCCCCATTTTTCCATGAACAACTCAGCACTGATCCTTTTATCATGTTCAGATAACGACTTGGTTGGATCCCATACAACAGGAGGGCGAACATCTTGTGTTGCTGGTGCTGTCTTCTTTCTTTTGGCTATGCTTTTCACTCTTTGTGATGATGATCCAGACATGGTGAATCCTGAAATGCACAAACAACAAACGCAACCATAGTAGTGAACTGTTAGTATCAACATATTCATTCTCACACATATAATCTGCAGTCCATAAAAAGGTTCCCTGTCACACATCCATATGTAAAGCATACGCCAAAAATCAAAAAATTGGACACCCCCTCCCCAACTTAGAGAGAAGTGATATCCTCATCACAAAAATAAGCATATAAGCAACACAAAGAAGCACTAATTAAAGCAACCACATAATTATATAGCAAAAGGTACCCTAGCATTGCATAGAAAGGGGGGAAAGAAGAAGAGAAATTGTTAGTAGTTAAGTACAGAAATTGTTTCATCGCCACATGCGGTGGAAAGAACCAAATCACCAAAAAGAAATTAATTGTTTATCACACAAACTTTCAATCCTACCCACACAAGAACATCACATCCTGAAGTACTGCAAAGTTTCACCAAGACCAATCATGAAACCACGTCCACCTGGTGGTGAACGCTCCTTGGATTCTCCTTCTTGGTCTTCTTGTTGTGGCACTGGTGCTGGTGGTGGTGTTACACTCTGTTCTCCCTCTCTGGTTGCCGTCACCAAGGCTGTCAATTTATCTAACTTCTCCGTGTTAGCTTTCAGCGCTGGTAACACCACATTTTGTAGTGTGTGGTGAACCTTAGCTACCATCATAGCTAACTCCTCTGCTGCCTTGATAAAGTCTTCCGTGAATGTGGATGGGAGAGAAGAATTGGCACCAACATGAAATCGTGGTTCAGGAGTGGGGGAACGTGGTCTGATCAGCTTGGTCTCGAATTTATTGGCTTGATCCCGGATAATGGCAAAGTCACCTGCACGGGTGAAAGACATCCTACCAAATAGTGCCCTGGTGAAATAACGTTCATTATCTGGGATTGACAAATAAGCAGGGTTCTGTGGAATGGCCCCCATTAAGTCAAATAATCGGATAATAGTCTAGCATGAGCCAATTCAGTTCGGTGAGATGATAGAACCAGAATGCAGATGTTATGCAGGCACAGATGAGCTAAAGATATCCTAGGCTTTTCGGCCAGTAGAGCATTAACAACAAAAACTTCATTCACATTAATGTGCGAGGCAAGATGTTGTAGAGAACAAGTTTCCAGACCTTTGTAAGAGGCTTCAAGTCCTTCCTATGAAATGTTGTGTATGTTCTTGCTTAGGTTGGTGTCAACTTAAAGATGTTTGTAAGATAATCCTGCCACATCTCAGGATCAACTACAGGTATCTCCTTCATACTCTCCTCGTCCCAAACCTCAAAATGAACAGGATCGTCCTCACAATCCACTCCATGGTCAAAACCCATGAGCTGTTGTAGCTTCTCGGCAGTGAGCTCAATCTCATGCCCCCTACTATGGCTTGCAAAGTCAAAGACCCTTGTGTAGCATCTCTTTTTCTCTTTACCGTTGCACAATATTCCTTCAATGCTTCAGGGTAAATTACATCCTTTTTCCAATCAAGGGCCTCCATCCATCCCATTTTGCTAAAGCAATCAATTACACCATAGTCCTTGAATTCCTCACAATTAACGTCTCGCTCTAAGTAAAAACATACGTCATCGTCCACCAATATAGTCTCAGGTTGAGTGGGTGTGGGTATGGAACAGGTGTTGTGTGAGAGGAGGACGAAGACACTCGCTTTGCCCTCTTTCTAGTAGCTGGGGTAGCTGCCCGTTTCCTAGCGGATGCTCGAGTCATGACTAAAGAAAAAGATACGAGTAGTATCAGATGTTATGCACAAAGTTGTGGATTGCGTGAACACCTCATGAATGCACATTTAGAGTGGTGAATGGGAGTGCAATGCAATTTAGTACCAAACTAAGCCCTTTGCTCTCTAAAAACTATACCTGATGTGGGTTATGACCGTTAATACCTCAAAATCACTCACCATAGTGCTTGGTGCAACTATCCACTTCGCTCAATAGATCACCCCTCCCCAACTTAGTTGTAAAGAGAGAAGTTACCACTTTGGTTCTTGAAACCCTTTAGACATGACCATCAAATAACTCCTAGGCTAGAACACCCACAATAGATACTTGAACACACATACATAACTACCATTATGAACACACATCGACAGGTATTACAACTCATAGCCCCATTCAACCCATTACACACAATTATCAAATAAGCCCTAGTTTCAGAAATAGGAACCCTAACTTCCCTAAACCGCAAATATGCATGACATACATGAAATACATGAAGAATGTAACTATATACACACATGATCGACACACAATGTCAAGAATCGCACACAAGCCTACCAAGAGCCCTAATCAGTTCACTAACACCACAAGAACGTCACAAATGCAAGGGATGAACTCGAGATGGTTACCTGATCGATGGAAGATGAGAAGTGAGCAATGAACGACGACAACTACGGTGGAAACCGCTTGGCGTCCGCAAGAGAGTCGAGAGCGTTTATGAGAGAGAAGGGGACTGTAGGTGTGAATTAATGACGTGGAAAAGAGGTTTAAATGAGAGAAAATCGTACAAGTGTCCTACCTAGCGTCTAAGACGGCATCACGGCGTCGGTGCGGCTGAAATTAGCGTCTTGAAGACGCTTACCTATTGTCTTGTAATTTATTTCAGCGTCTAGGATGCTCACTAGGACGCCGCTTTCTTGAGTGCCCTTATGAACTGCATCCCAGCGTCCTCCTCAGCGTCCTCAACGCTGCCTTGGCGTCTATGCCCCTTCTTGAGCGTCTGCCCTACGCTCACACACTGTTTCGTAATTAAATTCAGCGTCCCAAACGCCTACTTGGACGCCTCTACTTCAAATTCGCTCAACACTTGCGCCAAAAACTTTCCAACTTCCACTTTCTCAATAACGGTCACTCTGCTCATTTCCAAATTGAAAACACATAATAAATTAACTATACATAACTTTAAACAAATACAAAAACAACCATTTTCGTAGGGAACACGACTATACTTAGTACGTATAGCAAGCCTTTAAACCACCCAATTACTTGGATGGACGAGTTTAGTCTCGTGAGGGTTTGCAGTGAATATACCCACAAAATTCGTACCTGCTTTACTTACAGAGATGAATAAATTGGCTCTTTGAGAGCCACTACCTCAATTAAAGTTGCTTGATCACCATCAGTTCCAATAGGACCTTAAACATACATCTTAAGCCTATGACCATTCACAGTAAAGGAATGTCCATGCTTAAGGTCCTTGACGTCCACAGCTCCATTCTCATATACATGAATAACTTCATAAGGTCCCGTCCATTTACTCCTTAACTTACCTGGAAACAGTTTAATACGTGAGTTATAAAGCCAAACCTTGTTACCAGATGCAAAAGTCTTCCTCCTTAAACACTTATTATGGAAGTGCTTAGTCTTCTCCTTGTAGATCCTTGCACTTTCGTATGCCTCCAATCTAATCTCCTCTAGCTCTTCCAGCTAAAACTTCCTCATTTTACCTGCATCAGCAATATCAAAGTTAGCATTTCGAATAGCCCAAGTGGCCATATGCTTTAATTCTATAGGTAAATGACAAGGCTTCCCATAGACCAATCTGTAAGGTGACATTCCAATGGGAGTCTTATAAGCAGTCCTGTAAGCCCATAATGCATCATCTAATCTCAAGGACCAATCCTTGCGACTAGGCTTAACAGTTTTTTCTTAAATCCTTTTGACTTCCCTATTAGACACCTCAACTTGACCACTCGTCTGTGGGTGATAAGGAGTGGCAACACGGTGGGTTACCCCATAATGTTTCAACAAAGTGTGGAACTAAAAATATTTAAAATGAGTTCCCCCATCACTAATAATAGCTCTGGGAATCCCATGTGTTAGTACATCCTGTGTGACGATAGCAGTCTAAGTTTAGATAGCATTTTGTGTAAGTCAATTACTTGATATTGAATATAAACAAGTGTTTGATATATATGTTTGTCTATGTATGTTTGATATTTATTGATTGTATGTTTGAACTTAGGGTAACGTATTGCAATAAGTTCAAACATAAAGTACAAAGATAAATTCAAACATAAGTTAAAACATAAGTTCAAATATAAGTTTGAAAGATTAGGTTCGAGTTTAGGCTAAGTTCGAATTTGTCTAGGAGGACAAGTTCGAATAGGCCTTGGGCCAAGTTCGAAATTGTCCTAGACAAAGTCGAATCTGTCAGTATAATTAAGGGTTAATTCGATTAATTATTAGACTTTTTGCAGAGACTTGTCAGATTTCAGAGAGTTTAAGCAAAAGGGCGATCTCGAACTTGCTAGCATTTTGGAGAGTTTCGTTCGGAGAGAATCATCGTGTTGGGGCGTTCTAGTTGTTTGTCTATCACCGTGGTAGTCTCCGTGTTTCGGTGTGCGTGGTCTTACCGTCAAGCCACTAACGAGGATTCCGCACTCGTTGGAAGGTGTCGAGTCAAGATAGATCCGTAGAGAGCAGACCTTACAAGTGGTATCAAAGCCATTGGGTGTTCGTGGTGTTCTTCGTGTTCACTAGAAACATCTGTGGTTTCTTGACGTTTTGGACGGTTTCATCACACTTTTGGACGGATTTTCGAGTTTATCAAGTAAGATATCGGAAAATACTTTGCATTAGTTCAAATTTTTGATCGAAATCAATATTTTTACTCTTAAAAATATTGGTTTAATCTGAAACTTTGACAAATTTGAAGTATTAGCCGTTTTTCAAACTTGCAGCGCTCGAACATCAAGGGGGTATTAGGGTTTACTCAAATTTCGAGTTTGTCAGAAAAATACGCTCCTTTCGAAGTTCCTTAGGGTTTGATTCGAGTTTGGCCACTTCGAATTTGCTCAGTTTCGAGTTTCCATTAAACTCGAATTTAGGGATTTCGAATTTAGTCTTATCTTCGACTTTGTCATTTGTTTCGATTTTAGTTGGACTTCAAACTTAATCTCGAATTTAATTCCAAACCAGTTTAAAATTAATTAAATTCGAACTTACTCAGGTTCAAAAGAGTTAATTTAAATTATTTTCGAATTAAATTAATTAAGTTTTAAATTCAAAATTTTTGAAACAATGACAAGTTTACAAAGGTTTATTGAGATGGACCACGAGGTCGGAAAAGCAAATTCTCCACCAAAGTTGATGAAATTGGAGGATTATTATTGGTGGAAGGATAGGTTCGCCGACGTCGCTAGATTTAATGACATGAGGATGTGGATATGTATAGACAAGAGATATGTTCCTCCTACTACAGAGGTTGAAGGCCGGCAACGTGTCTTGTCATATCAGAAGATGAAAGATGATGATAAGAAGCTTTATGAGGCCGACAACCGAGCATTCTCGATCATTAGGATGGCCTTACCTCAGGAGATCCTACACACATTTCGCAATCAACGCACAACAAAAGAATTGTGGGATGCTTTGGAGAAAAGGTGTGAGGGTAATCCCAGGGGTTAGGAAAAACAGAATGGAAATGCTCAAGCAGCAGTTCGCGATATTCAAAGCTTTGAAGAACGAAAAGCTGGATGCGACAATTACCAGATTCTATCATTTGTTAACTGAGTTAGACAATTGATATGCCGCTAGCACACCTTGGTTTTAATATAAAATAAGAACAGGATTAACTAAACTGGAACTAGCGGACAAATAGGCAAGTATTACCTATCGTTTGCTAGTATAGCTTAGGTAAGTCCGGGTTGTCGAACTCAGGGACAGAGTTGGTGGATAATGATAGTAACCGTCAGTTAATGGTTAGTGATGATTATAGGTGGATAGTTTTGTAAAGTAAACTTAGATTCAAGAACAAATAACACACTTCAACAGTCAATATACTATTAGAACAAGAAGTTTTGGAAAAACAATCTTGAAAAGGGTAATCATGTGGGAATGCGCCCCCTAAACATTGGATGACCAAACAATACAATCCATTGGAATAACTATCTTGTGAATATAAGAAGTAAAACCATAAAGATCACTCAAATATGAATCAACTCCTTAAAATATACAATTAATGATAAGTAAGCAAAGATCACTCAACTACCGACCTATCACAAATTGCAATGCAAGTAATGACAATAAAATTATAAAGATCACTCAACTATAATTTCATCATCCCACAATCAACAATAAAAATATAAAGATCACTCAAATATATTCTTATTACCGAAAATGCAATCTGAATACTTACATATAGTTTCTTGCTATGAAAGGTGTTTATCATCTCACAAATCAAAACACTGTCTAAATCGAGACTCACATCAACAATATAAACGATGTTATAACATTAATCAAATACATGCAAGTTTTACCTTTTTACTCTCACAAGCTTAAAAGACTCAATGAAACAACCACAGTATTTCATTAAGAACAAATACTAGTTAAACCCAACTCACATTGTGGAAAATCAAGTATTTATGGTAAACACAAGCAAATACATAATCAAAGCTATAAATCTTCTTTCAAAGCGAGAAACAACAATGATATTCATCCAACAAAAATAAAACCATCCAATGTTTAGGGTTTACATATCCACATGATTACAAAACAATTACTCCATAGAAGTGGAGAAATACAACTTGTTCATCATAAACATAGAAAGATTACACATAACCAAACGAGTTAGAGATGTGAAAACTCCCCTATCGATGATTCCCGACGTTGTAGAGATGTTTCCCTTCAAGATTTCTTCCCAAAATGGCCCAAATGAGCTTCCTTCCTCTCCCAAAAGTGTATTTTTACGTATGTGAAGTGGAGAAATCGTCCAAGAATTAAAAAATGCAAAGGTTCATGAGTTTTTATAGCCAGAGGAGGGCACGCCGTGCCTAAAAGTAAGGCACGCCGTGCCTATGTGTTGTCGTCCTCTAATTGGCTCAAAAATATCTCTGAAATGATGGTTTCCAGGAGTGCACGACGTGCCTAAAAGTAGGCACACCGTGCCTTAATGCTTGGAGCTCTCGAAAACATGTCATGAAAAACGAATTATGGTGTGCCTGGGAGGGCACGCCGTGCCTATCACTTTTTTGGCGAAAACTCAAAACATGAAAGTTGTAGCCCCATGTCTCCTCTTCATCTGGGCTTTTGAATCACCTGAATCCGAGTTCGTATGAGAGATATATGGCCAAAATACGAAACAAACGCATGACAGCCAATTTCTTTCATTTCTTCCTGAACCTAGCCAAAACAAGAGACGAACAATAAATATACGTTTAACCATAAAAACCATCAAATCCATGCAAATATTATACGTAAAAGTCCATGGATATCGCCAATAAAATATACATATAATTGGCGATATCAAATATTCCCACACTTAACCTTTGCTTGTCCTCAAGCAAATTCGGCCATTTAACACGCTTACGAAAAGAACTCATTGGCTTTTTAACGTGATCATCATTTCACAAACATTTTAGAGATCTAAAAGCATTAAAGACTTAGTGGCGGAAAGTGCAAAGCATTAAATAATAGGAACAAAACCTTGAATTCTCGACTGGCACCGAAATAGCTACATAAAACAATCTAATCAATCCAGACCAAAGCGAGACTTAAACATCTCACTAAATGAAGCTCTCTACCCTCGGTGTTTAGGCTTAACAAAACACTCAGATGCAAAATTTGTCATAATTACTTACCATAAGCTTGCCAAAAGATCAAAATTCCAACACTTGAATTGAAACGACGCAAACATCAAGAGGACTTCAAAACGGGGAAAAATTGGGTAATAATAAGGTGAGAAATTTTTGGAAATGTGGCGTGAAATAGCCTTAAGTTCATACCCTCAAGAAATGTCTCTAAAACACAACATAGATAGGAGTGAGCAACCTTTGATTTTTATTGAATTATGAGACTACTTTGCTAGAAGCTTTTTCCACGAATTTGTCTTTTACGAGTTGGCCTTAAGTAGCTCAATTATTGTTGGTTTTTTCTATCTCTTTCTTTTCTTTTCTTTTTTTTTTAATATATGCTCCAAACTCAACTATTCTTCTCATGAATTCACATTTTACTTGAAATGGGGGCATGAACGTAAGCTAGGGTTAACTAAAGAAAAACGGATATATATGGCTAAACAAAAAGATGAATCATAAAAAGAAAAAGCTAAGGCTCAAAAGTGGCTAACTAAATGATATGAGGTGTAAAGGAAAAAAGAAAAGGCTGATGTTTGGATAATCCTAAAATGCCTCTATCGCACGACTGCGTCATCTCAAAATTGTGTTTTCAAAAAGAATCTTTATGGCAAGTTCTAGAATAAGAATAACAAATGGCATGCACACATAATCAATCGAAACATGAGCAATAAAATATTCATGAATGCTCGAAACGGCTCAAAACTCACGAAACGAAATGACATGTAGGGCTATAATGTGCAAAATCCAACTTTAGTCCAAACAACAAGGTCATGTAGGAATATCAAGTTCATAAGAGAATTCAAACTAGAGGTCCTACTTTAAGCTTTCAATTTAACTCGCAAAAATCAATTATGCAAATAGATCTAAAACCTATTCGAGAATTGAATTTTTAAAATTTTCGGCCAAATTGAGCATATAATAAACATGTCAAGCAAAATTTCCCAAGGGACAAGCAAAATCACTCATTGGTTAGAGTTCTAACCCATATTCTCACACTTAAGTATTTCATTGTCCTCAATGAAACAAAATGGACAATATAATCGTGCAAGCATGTAAGTGGAAAGAAGGAAAAAGACTCCCTGAGTGCGTGGAAGAGAAGAGCTCAAGGATAGCCAACCAAAATTTTGCAAGCGTGTAGAGTTGGAGCGAAGTGCACAGCCGACTCTGAGCAATGCAATATATCCTTAGAGGAAGGGATTGCCAAAACTATCAAAACAACAACATCAATACAAGCTAAACTAAACTACAATGACAAGAAAAAGTAAATCGCTTGGGTTGCCTCCCAAGAAGCGCTTGTTTATAGGGTCCCTAGCTTGACCCTATCCCACTTAGCTTAACTTTCAAAGGAATGAAAAGGGTAAAAGGCGTACCTTTTAGTTGAGTGCAAAATATAATTTTAAACGGTTTAGCCTTGCACTCCTTACCCTTACTACCTCCATCAGTGTGAAAATGCGTAAGTTTCGGCACTGGAGGATTATAAAGTTCCTTTAGCAGTCGTAAGTCAAGACTCCTAGCATCACCAACCTGTGACTCCAATAGATCCATCCAAGAATTAGTACATTCAAATACAGGCGATGACATCACAACATCAACATATATAAATGAAAGCTCGTCAAAAAGGGTAGAGTCAACTCCCTCATTCTATATAGGAGGAGGCATATCAACACCAAGTAGCCGAGCAAGCTCTTCTAAATCCCTTTCGGGATTGAAGTCATCTTCAGTCTCATCATCGAAGATCGGAGGTGGGACGTGTGCAAGACTTTGTGGGCTTGGGATGTGCACCTTGTCCATTAATGTCTCCGAAGTTTTGATGATCGGAAGAGCATGTAAAGAAGTTTCATCATAGACACACTCAACATCATCATCCGAATCACAAAAATCGGCGTCATGGATGCGGATGTGCTCTTCGTTTTCTTTGCCATCCTCCACCTTGCCTGAACTACTTTCAGATGGCTCTTCCGTACGCAATTCATCCATTTGACTCCTTTGTTTCATGAGGTTGTCAAGGATTTCTGAAACGCTTTGTTGGTAACGGAGGCTCGTCTGACACTGATGAAATAGATCCTCCAAGCTTGACTCTATCTCGGGTATATGTTGTGATGGAGTTTGGTAGGGATATTGGGTGTCTTGACTTTGGTAGTGTTGGGTGGAGGATAGGTATGAAGATTGATATATGTTCTCATTTTGATATTGGGAAGAGGTGGGATCGGTCGGGTAGTTAATGTTGACCTCCTCTTGATAACACCATGCTTTGTAGTTACCTTCAAACAACTCAAATCTATGATCCATCCTACACAAAACACACCAAAAAAAATACGACCAAATAAAGATAAATTAAACTAAGGAATAGACTATGAAATAAACAAAACAAAAAAATTGAATATAGGAATTCTATGAACATGAAAAATAATTCCCACACTTGAAATTTTAAATAATTTTTTTTTCTTAACTAACGAGAAACTTAAGGTTGTTCTCAAAACCACACAGCTTGTCCCCGGCAACGGTGCCAAAAACTTGATATGCCGCTAGCACACCTTGGTTTTAATATAAAATAAGAACAGGATTAACTAAACTGGAACTAGCGGACAAATAGGCAAGTATTACCTATCGTTTGCTAGTATAGCTTAGGTAAGTCCGGGTTGTCGAACTCAGGGACAGAGTTGGTGGATAATGATAGTAACCGTCAGTTAATGGTTAGTGATGATTATAGGTGGATAGTTTTGTAAAGTAAACTTAGATTCAAGAACAAATAACACACTTCAACAGTCAATATACTATTAGAACAAGAAGTTTTGGAAAAACAATCTTGAAAAGGGTAATCATGTGGGAATGCGCCCCCTAAACATTGGATGACCAAACAATACAATCCATTGGAATAACTATCTTGTGAATATAAGAAGTAAAACCATAAAGATCACTCAAATATGAATCAACTCCTTAAAATATACAATTAATGATAAGTAAGCAAAGATCACTCAACTACCGACCTACCACAAATTGCAATGCAAGTAATGACAATAAAATTATAAAGATCACTCAACTATAATTTCTTACATATAGTTTCTTGCTATGAAAGGTGTTTATCATCTCACAAATCAAAACACTGTCTAAATCGAGACTTACATCAACAATATAAACGATGTTATAACCTTAATCAAATACATGCAAGTTTTACCAATTTTACTCTCACAAGCTTAAAAGACTCAATGAAACAACCACAGTATTTCATTAAGAACAAATACTAGTTAAACCCAACTCACATTGTGGAAAATCAAGTATTTATGGTAAACACAAGCAAATACATAATCAAAGCTATAAATCTTCTTTCAAAGCGAGAAACAACAATGATATTCATCCACCAAACATAAAACCATCCAATGTTTAGGGTTTACATATCCACATGATTACAAAACAATTTCTCCATAGAAGTGGAGAAATACAACTTGTTCATCATAAACATAGAAAGATTACACATAACCAAACGAGTTAGAGATGTGAAAACTCCCCTATCGATGATGCCCGACGTTGTAGAGATGTTTCCCTTCAAGATTTCTTCCCAAAATGGCCCAAATGAGCTTCCTTCCTCTCCCAAAAGTGTATTTTTACGTATGTGAAGTGGAGAAATCGTCCAAGAATTAAAAAATGCAAAGGTTCATGAGTTTTTATAGCCAGAGGAGGGCACGCCGTGCCTAAAAGTAAGGCACGTCGTGCCTATGTGTTGTCGTCCTCTAATTGGCTCAAAAATATCTCTGAAATGATGGTTTTCAGGAGTGCACGCCGTGCCTAAAAGTAGGCACACCGTGCCTTAATGCTTGGAGCTCTCGAAAACATGTCATGAAAAACGAAGTATGGTGTGCCTGGGAGGGCACGCCGTGCCTATCACTTTTTTGGCGAAAACTCAAAACATGAAAGTTGTAGCCCCATGTCTCCTCTTCGTGTGGGCTTTTGAATCGCCTGAATCCGAGTTCGTATGAGAGATATATGGCCAAAATACGAAACAAACGCATGACAACCAATTTCTTTCATTTCTTCCTGAACCTAGCCAAAACAAGAGACGAACAATAAATATACGTTTAACCATAAAAACCATCAAATCCATGAAAATATTATACGTAAAAGTCCATGGATATCGCCAATAAAATATACATATAATTGGCGATATCAACAATTATGATGTCGAGTATAGTGAGTCAGAGAAGATTGTCAAAATTCTCGATGCTTTACCAGCCAAATGGAAAATGTATGTGGCGCTGATAAAACATGATGTAGAAAAGTTCTATACTTTAACTCTAGAATATGTCATAGGAACGCTGAGGGCCTATAACTTTGAATTGCTGAAGAAGGAACGGGATTATGACCAGGTACAGGATCCGCATATGTATTTTGGGAAATCCAAACCTTCAGGGGCAACTGACGTAAAGACGGCTACAACATTCTTTTCAGGAGAAACATCGACTCCGGTTGAAGCAGAAGACTCAGTGAGCCGGGCTTTCTTAGGTTTTTCTAGACCAGAAGAAAAGCCAACTCAGTCTACATCTACATCTCAGGGGTATTCAAAGATGCCGATGAGCGCAAAATCCGCTGAAGACCATCTAAATATGTTGGCTTCATTTGTGGCCGCCTATGGCAATTGCGTTCAAGGGAAAATCAACGATCCTGCGCTATGGGTTGAGGATTATGATCAGGTGGACCATGATGATCTAGAAGAGATGGATCTGCAATGGAAACTGGCCATGGTAGCTCAGCGAGTTAAAAGGTTCATCAAGAGAACGGGCAGAAATCTCAATGTCAGTAACAATAAGATTGGGTTTGATAAATCCAAAGTTAAATGTTACAACTGCCAAGGGTTAGGACATTTCGCTAGAGACTGTCAAAGACCTAAAGTCGAGAACTACCAAAACCAGTACCAGAATCAATCTCAAGGGAGATATCAGCAGGGTAGTTCAAGCAGTCAGGCAAATATAGCTGGTCTGTTATCCAATGTCACATCAGACAGACAGCTTGATGGAACATATGACTAGAGTACACATCCAGAGTCCAATGCTAGAGCCTTTATGGCTGAAGTAACGGAGACTGGAAGTGCTGGAGCAGAGGAAGAAACAAGGGACATCAATCAGAATGATATTAGTCCGATGTTGGTAGAAAAGTCAGAAGATCAAACAATTCTGGAGTTCGCCGCACAGATGGCCAACGTGGAATTAGATCACGCCAAGGTAATTCTGAACTTCTCTACATTCCATGATTTATGTGCTTTGTGTGCTACTCTAATGATAGATTAAACTTAGTGCTAGAATCACATCACAATATAACTGCTCATAATGAATCCTTATAATTAGACAACGCTAGCCTATTAGATATAAAGAAGACCTTAGGAATAAGCTTAAGGCAGATGCACAAGATGTCATAGTTTTGAAAAACAAGCTGAGTGAGCAGTGTGTTAGAATAGAACTGATGTATGAACATGTTGAGGCATTGACCAAAGAGCTTAAGATCAAAGAGGTAGATCTAGCTGAATCTAAGGTTAAGGTAGCCGAGGTGAATAGTAAACTTGAAAGTTTAGGAACTCATCACTCAACCTAGGAAAGATCTTAGATGCACAACGTCAGTCTAAGAAACCTGTGGGTTTAGGATATAATGAGAGTCCTTGATGCAACGCTTATCGGATTAGTTGCAATTGCTCTTCATCATTTTTAATCACTTCATACAAGTCTTTGATCGGGTTGAAATCCACATCCCCTAAACTTCATGAGATCCATCTGTGTCCGAATATATGGTTTTTTTGTTCATCCATAATTCCTGTCACATGATCTTTCTCAAAAGACAAGTTAATGTATCACCGAAATAACAAAGTCATCATTAGTAGACGTAGTGACGCATAGACTGATCGAGGTCAAATGTGACCTCCTCGTCACACACTTTTAAAGTTAGTTTCTTGTAAAACATCGATAAACAGCCTTGAGGTGGCCAAAAATGGCACGGCCTAAAATGAGGGGAACTTGACTATCCACGGGCCTGTCATCACCACAAAGTCAACGAGAAAAATGAATTTATCAACACGCACTAATAATTCTCCACAATACCTCTCGGATTACTTTACCGATCATCCGCTAGTTGGATGCTCATTCTCGTTGGTTATTCATTAAACCCAACTTTGTTAAATAACAGCGAACGCATCACAATTGATGCTAGCGCCTCTAAATCGGCAAGTGCATTACGAATGATGAATCCACAATCAACAAGGGTACAAGTAAAGCTACCCGGGATCATCATCTTTTCGGATCTTACTTTTGGAGAATGTCCGAAATTTCCCTCATTCATCGTGACGCTTGAAGGTCCTCAAGTTTCTTTTGTTTTTGAGAGACTTTGAGGAACTTTGTCGTAACTTCGGCCTCTCCCTAAGAGCTTCCAACAACTGGTAAAATTTATAGTAATGGCTTGAAACGACAATAAATGTACCCTACTGCTCTCCATCTTCTGCTTTCCTCAAAGCGTTGAGGTATGGAATCGTGGCTTGATAAAGGCGTCACCGTGTGCTTTGGACTTGACATTTGACAGCAGGAACGGTGACTTGCACGGTACTCACTGACATTGATCTTGTGCTTTGCCGCGCACTGTCTCCTCTTCAATTTTCATCATCCAGAAAAACACATTGTTAGAAGCAAAATGTTAGGTTTTAGAGTCGTTTACCACTTCTCACGTGATGGCGTTGACATGACCCCTCGGGTTGTCTTCGGTTGAAGATGGCAATTTCCCTTTCTCATCGTCCGGAACATCTCTTTTGTAATTGACCATTTGTTAACTATGTCTATGGGATGGTAGCTTGTTGGTTTCCGCATAAGACCGATCTTGCTTCGGTGTACCATGAAATGAAAAGCTGCTTTCCTTTGATGGCTTATTCGCGGATGATGATGGGGGCGTTGGGAGTTCATTTGTTGGATGTTGGTTTGAGGAACTAGCGTCTCCCATTCCCGATGATGATACTTGTTGGTCATGTGGTTGCCTCCATCGGAAATTGGGATGATTCTATTGTTCGGATGATAATTACAATTGGGATGGCGCCGGTAATCGTACTTGTCCCCTTGAGACCACATTGCTTGCCCATGCATCGCATAGATCTCCTCATTAGTTGCAATCCCTAGCCGAATGTGGCCCACCACATAATTGACAAATCTCTTGAACAACGTTGGCCGAAGATGGTCTTTGAAAGAAGACTAATCTTTTGTTGGCAATCACTTGCGGTGTGAGTGAGGACCACCGCATAGTTTGGCATGTAACCTCCACATTTTCGCCCGATTGGGGTTTAGCCAAGTTGCAATTTGTTTGCCCATATCCGCCACGGTTGTGATCAATTGTTCAAATGCAGCGAGTTGACGAGATGCCACTAGAGGCCCTTCGTCGAGCGGCATTGTAATGGCTCCCATTTGATGCCATTTTCTCTCAATCAACCTTTTAGCTTCCTCGGGGGTTTCATCCAAAATTGCCCCCTTGCCGCCGCATCCAAAGAATTTTTGTGCCCACATCAAGGACATCATAAAATGTTTGGATTTGATCATCTAAGTCCAACCCATATGTGGGACATCGCCTCAAAGATTTGTACCTTTTCCATGCTTCGTGCAAAGTTTCATCCGTCATTTGAACAAAATGTTGATGTCCACTCGTGAGCTTTGAAGTCTTGGAAGGCGGAAAGAAATTCATCAAAAACTCATCCACTCGTTTTTCCCATGTCGTGATGAATTTCGGATCCAATGACTTAAACCATCTTTAGCTTCACCCCGGAGCGTGTAAGGAAATAACCTAAGTTAAGCGCCTCCTCCGGCATTTCGCCATCTTTATCATATCACAAACATCAAGAAAAGCGGTTATGTGGTCATTAGGGTCTTCCGTCTCATACCCCTCGAATGGTGCATTAGCATTGGTTAAGATACGTGAGGTAGTGAGATTTAACTTCATAGTGAACCGCTTGAACGCCGGTTTACAATTGCGGATCTCGTACCCGCATTTGATGGTTTCTTTCTTTCCCGAATAGATGGCCTATCGCCATTGAGTAGCTGGAGGAGATTCGGGAGGTGACTCCGTTTTGGGTCCGAAAAAGGGTGTGACGGGAGTTTGAGGTTCGAACACCCTTCTTTGGAAGTCCTAGAAGATGCACTTATGGTGGTCCTTCACCGAACTAGGGCCAGGTATATCTATGTGAAGTTGGTCGGTTCTTTCTATGAATGATCCTTTCCGGGTCGGAATATGGCTCGACAAGGTCCGGATCCGAGATACGTTTCATACACACCTACAACACACGAGAAAGAAGAAGACAAGTGAGCTTGTACAGAAAATTAACAAAAATATAACTTGCTTGATGATAAATCAACACGCAAGGATCGACTAAATAGAGACTAAGAGTTGTTCTCAAAATCACTGTCCCCGCAACGGCGCCAAAACTTGATGTCTTAATGGTTATATAACACAATAAGAACAATAGACAATATGGCAAGTTACCTATCGTTTACTAGCATATAAATGGCAAAGAACCGAGTTATCGATCTCGAGGACACATGTAAAATATGATAATAAACTCGTTGTCAATATAGCTAAATGAAAATGATAGGATTTTTTTATAAAACGAAACACCAAATTTAGAAACTATTACTCAATTAAAGACTATTCACTAAATGCTACTTGATATAAATAATTCACTAAGATGAGACGATTGCAAATGTATAAAATCAGAGATAAAACAGGTAATCATTCAAGTTTACTCCCCCCCCGCCACATTAGTGGTGACTAGAAATTAAGCATAGCGTAATTGAAGGATAAGAAAATATAATCAAACGTCACAAACTCCTCTTTCAACTTGTTGCTTTTAAATTAAAGAGTTAGATAGTCGGAAATCTCCTAGTAACTAACCAATTAATTACACAAGATAATATTTATACAAACTAGATTCTTGAAAGGTGAATTTACTTTCTGCAAATACACATAAACTAGACTTTCATCTAAGCAAAATATTCCCGTTGATGTGCTAAAATACATGAAATAAATCCTTTTACTATTTCTAGCTCAAGGCCAAAACAAATCCATAGACAAACTCGTAAAGAATGACTAACAAATTAATTTTAGCTTTCGCTTTAAACAACTCATTAATCACTAACTAAACATGTATTTAAGCATCCATCACGAGATAAGTCTAACAAGGAATCGAAACGTTAAACACCTAAAACTTGCTAAAAATGTGCTCTAATGTTGGGGGTGTGACAAACCCAATGATTACAAGAGAAAACTACTCATAGCCATAGAGGATGAACTAAAACACAAAATAATGAGAGATTCATCTAAATAACAAAGGTTATAAAGAAAACTCCCCCAATGATTGTCAAACTCATCACCACTGCAGCAACTTTAACTTCTTCCACGTGCTATCCACATGGGAATTTTCGTAGCCCCCACATACAAACCCTAGGTATTGATTAGACCCCTCAATTTCAGAGAAAAAGATGCTTAAATAGCAACCAGATCTGCTGCTTGGCTCGCGCCGCGAAATGCAATAGTCGCGTCGCTACTGTCACTTGTACGATATGGTCAGATCCTGCAGCTGAAGGTCGCGCGCGCAGCAAGTATCATGTCGCGCCGCGATGATGTTTCTGCTTTAAATCACCATGCAGCCACGAAAGTCACGACGCGAAGCTTGGATGGCGCGGTCGCGACCACCAACAACCTGTTCGTGAAATGCACAGCATGCTCATCTCTTTCCTTTTCTTGTCACGTAGAGAAGGGAAACTCTCCGAATCGGGAACAACGGCTTCGAATCACCTGAAAACACGAATTAACGTAAATAGATGCGAAATAAATGTTTTTTGAGAGAAAAACCGAGGAAAACTAGGGGCAAAAGTGACGTAATATATATCCCG
>JAANYP010004068.1:0-116251 GCA_020465985.1 Centrapalus pauciflorus
AACTGATCTTTTACTTTACTGTAATGTTGTAATTTTATTTCAGCAAATGTACTGTAAAAATATATAGTGATTTTTGATAAGACCAGCTTGGACTGGTTATTGCAAATAGGGGGAGATTGTTAGGCACAAAAAGGCCTCAGTCAAACCTGTTCTACATCTGAGGGGGAGATTTATAATCAAACCTGTTGATGCATTTGAATGTTGAATTTAAGGCCTGTTATATGCCTTATTGAAACCTGAAAATGATTTGCAATATCAGTCTAAAGCTGTTCTATATGTTGCATGTGTTGCAACTAAGACAGTTTGTCCAAGCTGCTCTGTCTGCTGAACAGGCTGGACATAAACTGTCTACGCTGGCTCTACAACTGGTTGAGCAGCTTGGGCAATTTTTAAAGTGTTCTGCTTCTTTGTGAACAAACCTGTTCGTTTTGTGAACATGGGGGGGTAAAAACTTTATGGAATATGGTTTCGCAAGTCATCATGTATTGTTTTTGACTACAAGATCAGTTTACAAAGTCGAAGACAAAGTGGAAAACAGAACTGCTCAGCCTGCCCACGCTGTTCTGTAACATGAAGACAAAAGGTTATTTGAAAAAGGGTGAAAGACCTTTTTCTTATATCAACATAGGCCTTTACAAGGAAGAAAGACGCAAAGTTGACATTCCTAAATTAGTTAAAGCCAATGCAACAGTAGACAAAGTAAAAGACAAAAGTTCTGCACATGTGAAGTCAAGTCTGCTTTTCAGAAAAGTGCAGAAAAGGTTATGTTGTCTTTTCAACAAGACTTCTCCTTTTTCATTCCGTCCAATGAAGATGTTTCTCTTAGATCCTCTTAGTGAGTATAAAAGGAAGCTTCTAAGGACAGAAAGAAGTGTGAAGAAAGCTAAGTGCTGAAACCAAGAGTGAACGTGCAAGTGTGATTTTCATGCATGCAAGCCTTCTGTGTAAACCAGCATCTGTGTGTCTAAGCTGTTTTACATAAGCTGTTCCCTTAAGTCTTGTAAACACAGTAAGTGCTTCTTAGTGAGTGTATTCATTGTATACTAGTTTGAGTTTGTCTTAGACTAGTGAGCATACTGTTGTTTCTGTCATCTCAGCTTGAACTATTCCGCATTCAAGCTTGTTTGTAATTAACAAATTGTTGATAATACATACAAACATTGAGAAAAGAGTGTGTAGTTTTTAAATTGCTGTATTCACCCCCCCTCTACTGCTTATAACTATATACTTTGGGAACCTCTCGGGACCTACAATAATCTATCAAGCCCTTGGCAACTTGATATTGAAAAAGACGTCATGGACCCAGTGACGCATGCACTTAAACCCACCAACCACTCGGTTTTCTCTCAAAAGATTTTTGTTTCAAAAATCACGGAGATATAGTGCATTTCTATTGATATATCATTTGGTTATTTATGATATTGAAATTAGGAAGACATTTACTCTGGTCTCCTATTTCATTTGTTTAACACCCTCTAATCCCAGCTAAAAGCCACGTCATTTACAATACACATGTGGCATTAACGCAATCACAATCCATCACACATGTCAAGGGTTTACACAAACACTGATTAATTAAAACATTTTACGCACATTAACCATAATATCCAAAAGTCAACCCGACATACAAGACCCGACCCGGACCCAAATATTCACATACAACCCAGTATCATTTGTCCCAAAGTTTCTAGCAAAGTAATCACATACAGATAACAAAAGCAGAATCTCCCGATCGCAGCAAGTCAAGCTCCTATCGTCGCTAAGGAGCTGGCGGTCCTATCTTCGGTCCCCCTGATACACACATCAGACTCGAATACGTAAGCTTCGCAGCTCGTGAGTACACAAGGGTTAGACACTGCACAATTCACATAATCACACATCGCATGTCACATGGCAGCCCTACACTACGTGGCATAACACATGCCAACGAGCCTCTAATCAGAGACCCTAGAGATCCAATACAGAAAGAGATACTCATCTCGATTGGGGATCCCTCCCCCCCTGGAGCCAAACCACGCCCGTGGAAGCTAACAGGAATAACGGCCACATATATATATATGGGAACCCTTCACAGGGTCAAACAGAGCTACACAGCTCCCACGATACTCATCGCAATATATAGTAATGGATCTCAAATATAACACATAGTAAGAAAGAAAGATCATACCTGAGGGGCAACTCGCAGTGCCCAAACAATTCATATAATCACATATGAAATATTAACACAAAAGACTCGAAAGACAACGACTAGTCTTTGGAAAAAGTCTCGCGTACTCACCTGGATCACCCTGCACAATTTCCCTAACTGTCTGATCCGAACCCGGCCCGTAACAATCTCTGGGAATCCCTGTACACAAATTAATTCTCTCAGATTAATCTCGATTATCCCATAACTGTTAATATACCCAAATGAACCCACAAAACAACCCAACGGACCCCCAAAGCCCAAACCGACCCAAGCCCGCAGAAGCCCGATCGCGGCCCGCGCTCAAGGAAGAACATCGCGGCCGCGCTAGGCGCGTCGCGACCGCGCTCACGACGAACAGCAGTCCCCTGTTTCTGTTTCAATTCTGTCCAGGGGTTATTTCACCCCCACAGCTCGATTCCAGCAGCTAGAACTCACCAAAACTAATACCAAAACACTTCTAACACATATATACACCAATTCCCATCATATCACATGATTAACATACAAAAATCAGATTCAATTCTAGAGGTTTACTCACCTTGAACTCAAGAACACCTCAAAAGGCTCCCAATCTGATTTGCAGCAATTGAAGTATGGATTTGGCTCCAATTCAATCTCCAACAGCAAGGGTTACACACACACACACTTATCTCTGAGTATTGCATAAAAGAGAAGATAAGAACGCACGTCACACACACATATATTACATAAACGGATCCCGTTATATCGCGGGTTCGACACCGATACCCGATCCCAATATCAAAAATCCACTATTTATATCATTAAATCCCATTTAATCTCGTGAATCCATAATTATAATTTATCCACTAAAATTATATCCCGAATCCACGTAATCCCCCGTCCCGACACGTATAATCCACTATACGGGACGCAATTGGACCAACGCAATACTCAATAAAATAATTGGTCAATAGGATAATTACACGTACCTGCTCGGGAGTCGGGGTGTTACAAATCCTCCCCCCTTACAAAGATTCCGTCCCGGAATCTAACTCTGACTCTGGAACAGAAAAGGATAGCGACTCCGCATCTCAGATTCGGGTTCCCAAGTTGCGCTGGTACCCTTATGATGTCTCCATTGAATGAGTACCAATGATATCTCTTTATTGCGCAATTTCTTTACCTTCCGATCAGTAATCATCTCTGGCTGTTCAGCATATCTCAACTGATCATCCACGGATATCTCTGATAAAGGCACATACTGATCCTCCTTAGCTAGACACTTTCTCAGATGGCTCACATGGAATGTATCATGAACACCGGCTAACTCTGGCGGCAATCTCAACCGGTAGGCCTGATCTCTGACCCTGGCAATTATCTCAAACGGCCCTATATACCTCGGACTCAACTTGCCCCGGTTCCTGAAACGAATAACACCCTTCCATGGAGACACTTTCAACAACACCTGATCCCCAACACTGAATTCGAGCTCTGAAGTACGGCGGTCAGCATAGCACTTCTGACGGCTCTGTGCAACTCGCATATGTTCACGGATCACAGCTACTTTATCACTCGTCTCCTGAAGTAGCTCGGGCCCACTGATCGGTCGCTCACCGACCTCACCCCAACACACGGGGGTTAGACACTTACGGCCATATAATGCTTCGAACGGTGCCATCTTAATCGAGGCATGGTAGCTATTATTATAAGCAAACTCTACTAATGGGAGATGCACATCCCAGCTACCTCTGAAGTCTATGGCACATGCTCTCAACATGTCCTCAAGTGTTTGGTTGGTGCGCTCGGTCTGCCCATCTGTCTGAGGCCTGTAAGCTGTGCTCAGCTGAACCCGGGTACCCAGCTCTCTCTGGAAACTCTGCCAGAACCGCGAGGTGAATCGAGTATCGCGATCAGAAGTAATCGACTTCGGAACCCCATGCCGCGACACCACCTCATTAATATACAGCCGCGCTAGCTGGTCCATCGTGATCGTACCCCGAACAGCAAGAAAATGCGCACTCTTAGTCAATCGGTCCACAATGACCCAAATCATGTCGTTCCCACGCACCATACGAGGAAGTCGGACGATGAAATCCATCGTAATGTGGTACCACTTCCACTCGGGAATCTCAAGTGGTTGTAGACGGCCGTGCGGCTTCTGATGCTCACTTTTGATCCGCAAACACGTCATACACTGCTCGACGTAACGGCCCACATCCCTTTTCATACCCGGCCACCAGTAGAACTCTCGGAGATCTCGGTACATCTTAGTGCTCCCAGGATGAATAGACAACCTCGACTTATGTGACTCATCCAGAATCAACTGTCGCAAGTTCCCAACTCTGGGAACCCAAACTCTGCCTCTCAGCGTATATATCCCTCGGTCATCCCTGACCAACGACTCTGTCTGCCCAACTAACCTTTCCCTCTTCACATTCTGCTCCCGCAGACCCTCTATCTGTGCCAATCTCAGACTGTCAATCAGGGTAGAGGTGATCTCGAGTCTCACAGCTCGGGAGGTAATCGTCTGAACGCACGCCTTACGACTCAAGGCGTCAGCAACTACGTTCGCTTTTCCAGGATGATATTGTATCTCACAGTCATAATCTTTCAGAAGCTCTAAACTGCGTCTCTGTCGCATGTTCAACTCCTTCTGACTGAAAAGATACTGAAGGCTCTTGTGATCCGTATAAACCACAAACTGGGACCCATATAGATAATGTCGCCATATCTTTAGCGCAAAGACTATGGCATCCAACTCAAGATCATGGACAGTATGATTCTCCTCATATGTCTTCAGCTGTCTCGAAGCGTAGGCAATCACCTTGCCCCGCTGCATCAACACACAACCCAGCCCTGTCCCTGATGCATCACAGTACACAGCGAAATCATCCGTACCCTCGGGCAAGGCTAACACCGGCGCCTGGCACAATCGAGCTCTCAATTCAGCAAAGGCAGTCTCCTGCTCGTCATTCCACTCGAATGGTACGCCCTGCCGTGTCAATCTCGTCAACGGCATGGCTATCCGCGAAAAATTCTGAATGAACCGTCTGTAGTAGCCTGCTAATCCCAGGAAACTACGAATCTCTGGCACGGTCTTAGGCTGCTCCAAACTCATCACAGCCTCGATCTTCGCGGGATCCACTTTGATGCCCTCGCTGCTCACAACATGGCCCAAGAACTGCACTTCTCGGAGCCAAAACTCGCACTTCGAAAATTTCGCATAAAGTCTCTCTTTCTGCAGCACGCTTAGGACCTCCCTCAAGTGCTGCTCATGCTCCTCAGCGCTCCTCGAGTAGATCAATATGTCGTCTATGAACACGATCACAAATCGATCCAACATAGCTCTACACACCCTATTCATCAAATCCATGAAGGCTGCGGGTGCGTTAGTCAGTCCGAATGGCATGACTAGAAACTCATAGTGTCCATAGCGCGTCCTGAAGGCTGTCTTGGGCACATCCTCTTCCCTGACCTTCAGCTGATGATATCCAGATCGCAAATCAATCTTCGAGAAGAAGCTAGATCCCTGTAGCTGATCGAATAAATCGTCGATTCGCGGAAGTGGATATCTATTCTTCACTGTCACTTTATTTAACTCCCGATAATCGATACACATTCGCATGGTACCGTCTTTCTTTTTCACAAACAACACCGGTGCTCCCCACGGTGATGAGCTCGGACGGATAAATCCCCTATCCAGCAACTCCTGCAGCTGAGTCATCATCTCTCGCATCTCAGTGGGTGCCAGCCTGTAAGGCGTCTTCGCAATCGGCACCGCTCCAGGGATAAGGTCGATCCGGAACTCTACCTGGCGATCTGGCGGTAGCCCAGGTAGCTCATCTGGGAATACCTCAGGGTAGTCTCGCACTACAGGTACATCCCCTACCTTCGTCTTTTCCTTCTGGGCGTCAATCACAAAAGCCAAGAAGGTTTCGCAACCCTTGGTCACATATCTCTGAGCTCTAATCATCGAGATAATCCCAATCTCGCCCTTTCGCCTCTCCCCGTAAACTGTCACGGCCTCGGTCTCAGAAATCGGTATCCTGATCATCTTCTTAGCACAAAGAATATCTGCCTGACGGGCTGTCATCCAGTCCATACCGACGATCACATCGAAACTGCTGATCTCGATAGGCAGTAAATCGATCAAGAATCGGTGGGTATCGATCTCGAGTACACACTCTCGATAAATACGGCTCACTAAAGCGGTACTGCCGTCTACCCTCTCGACAATCAATGGCACAGATAATACAGTAGGAACAACAGTAAAATAAGCACAGAAGGACACTGACACATAAGAGCGATCGGCTCCAGAATCAAATAAGACTCGCGCACGCAAGCCATTCAGAATATACGTACCCGTAACAACATCTGGAGCATCTCAGGCCTCCTCAGCTGTGGCCTGGAACACCCGGCCTCTGGCTCTCGGAGCTGCATCCCTGCGGGAGGTGGAAGAAGAAGGCTCGACTCTAGCACCGCTCGTGCTCGCTCCCGGTACTGCTGGTGCTGACTCTGGGCAGTCTCTCATGCGATGGCCCGGCTTCCCACATCGGAAGCATAATGCCTCTGGGGCTGTGCAGGCGGTAGCTGTGTGGCCGAACTGGCCACATCTAAAACACCGGAACTGATCACTGGCACACGGTCCGGCATGCCTGCGGTGGCATCTCGGACAATCTCGCTCTCCGGATAAACTGTCAGCTCTACTCCCCGATGCCCGGGACCCCTGCCCAACACTGCTCTGACTGGCCGCATGACTGCCTCTCTGACCCTGTCCCCGGGATCTCTCATCCCGACCTCTATCTCTGCCTCTGTCCCTGCCTCGGTCCCTACGCGGACCTGAACTCTGCTCCTGCTGACGGCCCTGCTCGGGCTGCTGATCCCTCGGCTCGCGCCAGTAACTAGACTGCTCAGTGGCTCCCGTACGCTGTCTCTGAGTAGGCGGCTGCTCTCGCTGCCTCTCGATCTCTCGCTCTCTCATGCGAGCTAATTCTAGCGCCCTAGCAAAAGAGGACGTCTCCTGTAGTCCCACAAACTCCCTGATATCTGGTCTCAGGCCGTCAACAAAGGCATCGGCCTTGCGCCTCTCTGTACCCACATGCTGCGGCGCGAACTAGGAGTACTCATTGAAGCGATCCACATACTGCTGCACGGACAGATCCCTCTGCTGTAAGTGGAGGAAACGGCGCTCCATCTCTCGCTGCTCATCACGGGGTGCATACTGAATTTCAAACATGTCCTTAAACTGAGCCCAGGACATCGCATATGCACGAGAATCAGACATGGAAGACTCGATAGATCTCCACCACTGTGAGGCTCCACCCCTCAACTGATACGTGGCATACCCTACCATGTCTTTCGGGTCCACATGAGCAACCCGAAATGCAGACTCAATCTCGCGCTCCCACGCGAGTGCCATCCCTGGCTCACCCCCGCCTCTGAACTCTGGAGGATTCCCAGTCATGAAATCCTTAAATGAACCCCCTCGCTGAAATGTAGAGGAAGAGGCACCTGCACCCGTGCCCGTATCCTGACCATCCCCAGAACGTGGCCCCGTATCATGCCTCTGCTCTCTCTCCAGCTCTCTCTGCTGTTTATAGAACCCTGTAAGAACCCCAAACAACTCTGACTTGCGGATATACTCATCATGACCCGGCGGCTTACCCGCGCCAGAACCCTCTCCCTGGTCTGCCATACTGATCTGCACAAAACAAGGCAATTAAGCACAAAAGGTAAGTCTCCCAGCGTTATACACTAAGCCAGGATAGTTAAATCCTCTAGTATCCGTCACCGGAATACTCCCAAGAATCTGAACACGGTCTAAGCTCAAGCATCCACTGATACTCAATACTAAAACCACAAGCTCTGATACCATACATGTAACACCCTCTAATCCTAGCTAAAAGCCACGTCATTTACAATACACATGTGGCATTAACGCAATCACAATCCATCACACATGTCAAGGGTTTACACAAACACTGATTAATTAAAACATTTTACGCACATTAACCATAATATCCAAAAGTCAACCCGACATACAAGACCCGACCCGGACCCAAATATTCACATACAACCCAGTATCATTTGTCCCAAAGTTTCTAGCAAAGTAATCACATACAGATAACAAAAGCAGAATCTCCCGATCGCAGCAAGTCAAGCTCCTATCGTCGCTCAGGAGCTGGCGGTCCTATCTTCGGTCCCCCTGATACATACATCAGACTCGAATACGTAAGCTTCGCAGCTCGTGAGTACACAAGGGTTAGACACTGCACAATTCACATAATCACACATCGCATGTCACATGGCAGCCCTACACTACGTGGCATAACACATGCCAACGAGCCTCTAATCAGAGACCCTAGAGATCCAATACAGAAAGAGATACTCATCTCGATTGGGGATCCCTCCCCCCCTGGAGCCAAACCACGCCCGTGGAAGCTAACAGGAATAACGGCCACATATATATATATGGGAACCCTTCACAGGGTCAAACAGAGCTACACAGCTCCCACGATACTCATCGCAATATATAGTAATGGATCTCAAATATAACACATAGTAAGAAAGAAAGATCATACCTGAGGGGCAACTCGCAGTGCCCAAACAATTCATATAATCACATATGAAATATTAACACAAAAGACTCGAAAGACAACGACTAGTCTTTGGAAAAAGTCTCGCGTACTCACCTGGATCACCCTGCACAATTTCCCTAACTGTCTGATCCGAACCCGGCCCGTAACAATCTCTGGGAATCCCTGTACACAAATTAATTCTCTCAGATTAATCTCGATTATCCCATAACTGTTAATATACCCAAATGAACCCACAAAACAACCCAACGGACCCCCAAAGCCCAAACCGACCCAAGCCCGCAGAAGCCCGATCGCGGCCGCACTGGCCCGATCGCGGCCCGCGCTCGAGGAAGAACATCGCGGCCGCGCTAGGCGCGTCGCGACCGCGCTCACGACGAACAGCAGTCCCCTGTTTCTGTTTCAATTCTGTCCAGGGGTTATTTCACCCCCACAGCTCGATTCCAGCAGCTAGAACTCACCAAAACTAATACCAAAACACTTCTAACACATATATACACCAATTCCCATCATATCACATGATTAACATACAAAAATCAGATTCAATTCTAGAGGTTTACTCACCTTGAACTCAAGAACACCTCAAAAGGCTCCCAATCTGATTTGCAGCAATTGAAGTATGGATTTGGCTCCAATTCAATCTCCAACAGCAAGGGTTACACACACACACACACTTATCTCTGAGAATTGCATAAAAGAGAAGATAAGAACGCACGTCACACACATATATTACATAAACGGATCCCGTTATATCGCGGGTTCGACACCGATACCCGATCCCAATATCAAAAATCCACTATTTATATCATTAAATCCCATTTAATCCCGTGAATCCATAATTATAATTTATCCACTAAAATTATATCTCGAGTCCACGTAATTCCCCCGTCCCGACACGTATAATCCACTATACGGGACGCAATTGGACCAACGCAATACTCAATAAAATAATTGGTCAATAGGATAATTACACGTACCTGCTCGGGAGTCGGGGTGTTACAATTTGATGCAAATTGTGTCTAGAGCTGATTATATACTTTTTAGGACACATCGAGTCTAACAATCTGCGTGACTATAAACTTCTTGTCCAAAGTGCTAAGCTGGAACAACTAAGAGTGATTCTTTCATAATAAAGGATTTCATGATGACTATTTACGACTTCTACCAGTCTTAACGTCACGCCAGTGCCGAAAGTAGGTCACATAGATTATGTCTATTGTGCAAACAGGAATCCTATGTGTACCTGGACTCTGTTACTTTCATTTTTCTCTCAAACTTGGAAAGGTTTGTTTGTTTTTATAAAGAAAGAGTATCAATTTGAGGGGGTGTGTTGTAGTTGGTTAGTATAGGGGGAGAGGATATCATTTTGAGGGGGAGAGAAAAAATTTGTAATATTTCCGAATTGAAATTGTCATTGTAATTGTTGTGTATTTCTACTACTGTAACTTCAATGCATCTACGACTCTGAAGATTGTGCATAATGTTCATAATTCTTATGATCATCATGAGTGGGAGAGAAGCTATAATTCAGAGACAACAACTAAGTAGTTTGAAGAAAACTACGAAAACAGTTCAAGACAATTATGACAACTTCAGAAGATTTAAATATGAAAGATGATAAAGTTGTCTTTGAATCAAAGAGAAGAGTCAAAAGCTATTCATGTGTCAAGGGGGATGGTGTACTCTTAAGAAAAGAGAAGATCAGAGAAGAATAGATATGAGGATCGGAGAGAGAAAAAGAAGTTCAGCGATCGAAGAAAAGAAAAGATAAAAAGGATTGAAGTTCCTGATTAGAATCTGATTTGAACTTTAATTGAAAAATTGCATTCATCTCTAAGGGGGAGATTGTTGGGTACAAATATAAATAGAGATGAAAACAATTTGTTGTAATATGTTCAGGGTGTAGTTTGTAAATAATCAATAGTTATAATTGTATATAAATAGAAGTACTCATGTACTGTAGTTGGTACGGATGAGATATAGAATCGATCGTGCAAGATTGTCAAGCAGGAAAGCATATGCTCAGTGTAATATTTTCTCATCTCAATATAATCATTTGGTGTGTTGTGTTCATGATTGTTGTTCTTATTATATAATTGTATATTGAATTGTTGAATATTGAAATATCGATCTCCATCAAAGCTTTCTGTTATACTTGATAAAGAGACGGCCAGTAACAATTATGTTATGGCTGATTCTGTGTATCGAAATTGCACTCTTCTTGTCAACGATATCGTGGTCAACCTCGATCTCATTCTGATTCCATTAAAAGAGTTTGACATCATGGTCGGCATGGACTGGTTGATGAATAATGAAGCTACTATCGTCTGCAACCACCGAATCATCGAAATCAGGTCTTCAAACGGCCGTGTTTTGGAAATCAAAGGCAACAGGCGCAAAGGTGCCCATTGTTTTATTTACATTGAGAAAGAATGCAAATTCTTATCTAAGGGTCACGAGTTGTATCTATGTTATGTCTCATCTAAATCTGTCCCCGAAGACAGAGAGAAATTCATTTATAATATTCCTATCGTCTGTGATTCTCCAAACGTATTTCCTGACGATATCTCTGGAATGCCACCAGAACGTCAAGTCGAGTTTGGTATCGACTTAGTTCCTGGTGTGGCTCCAATCGCCAGAGCTCCATATAGACTTACGACTGCAGAAATGCTGGAGATGTCAAAACAGTTGCAAGATTTATTAGAAAAGGGTTTTATAAGACCTAGTTCATCTCTGTGTGGTGCACCTATCCTATTTGATGAAAAGAAAAATGAAACTCTGCATATGTGCATCGATTATCGTGATTTGAACAAAGTCACCATAAAAAACAAGTATCCTCTACCCAGAATCGATGATTTGTTTGATCAGTTACAGGGAGCAAGTTAGTTCTCCAAAATTGATATTCGTTCTGGGTATCATCAACTTAAAGTCAAACAAGATGATATCCCAAAGAAAATTTTCTGAACAAGATATGGTCATTACGAATTCCTCGTAATGCCATTTGGTCTAACAAATGCTCCAGTGGCGTTCATGGATCTCATTAAGTGCGTATGCAGACCGATGTTGGATAAGTCAGTAATCGTGTTCAAGATGATATTCTGATTTACTCCAAAGCGGAGGCTGATCGTGTTATTCATCTGCGTCAACTGCTAGAGTTATTTAGAAAAGAAAGACTTTACGCAAAATTTTCAAACTGTGAATTCTGGCTAAGACATGTATAAAAACTTACATTGTCTCGAGCTATTTCCTAAAAGTTTGTTGTCTCAATAAAAACTTGAAATTCTACTTTGTTACTTTTATAGATCCAATTCCTTGGCCATTGCAAATCTGCGAATGTATTTCTTTTGATCCGTCCAAAGTCGACGCTGTTCAGAAGTGGCAAACACCTCGAAATGCCTCTGAATTCCAAAGTTACCTTGGATTGGCTAGTTACTATCGGTGATTCATTATGGACTTTTCGAAAGTTGCAGTACTGCTCATTATGCTGACACGAAAGAACACTCCTTTCGTATGGTTTGATAAGCAACAAAAGGCTTTCGAAACATTGAAGCAAAATCTTATTCAAGTACCAATCCTAGCCTTGCTAGAGGGAAATGATGACTTCGTTGTCTATAGCGATGCATCTGGTACAGGTTTAGGTTGTGACCTCATGCAAACGGGAAAAGTCACTGCCTACACTTCAAGGCAATTGAAAGATTACGAGAAAAGTGCACTAACTCATGATCTTGAGTTGGTTGTCGTTACCTTTGCACTGAAAAGTTGGTGTCACTATCTCTATGTTATTGAGTGTCAGCTTTATACAAACCATAAAAGCCTTAAGTACCTCTTCACTCAAAATGATCTGAACATGAAACAATGACGGTCCTTGGAGCTCATCAAGGACTATGATTGTGAGATCCTATATCATCCCGGCAAAGCCAACGTGGTCATGGATGCTTTGAGTAGAAAAGTCTATACAGAAAAGTGTTGTTATTCCCTAACTCCAGTTGTATTCTCTTCTGTTCCAATTGAAGACATCAAATCTGCTCAATCTGAAGCACTGAAGGAAGAAAATCTCTGTTCTGAAAATCTTAAACGGGAACATCAGTTTCTATCTATCAATCATTTGGGACTTCAATGTCTCAAGGGAAACCGAATATGGGTTCCAAAGTATGGTTCTATTCGCAACACTCTTCTATCTGAAGCCCACAAGTCCAAATTATATATTCATCCTGGCAGCTCAAAGATGTACTTTGATCTTAAAGCTGATTATTGGTGGCCCGGAATGAAGAAAGACATCGGCTAATTTGTTGAAAGCTGCTGAGTCTGTCAATTGTTTAAGGTAGAACATTAGAAACCCTTCAAGATTATGCAAAAACTACCAGTTCCTGAGTGAAAGTTGGAGCATATAACCATGGACTTCGTGAAGAAGTTGCCTAAAACCAAGAGACAACATGACTCCATTTGAGTGGTCGTGGACCGTCTAACAAAGTCAGCTCATTTCATACCGATGAGAGAGACGTATTCTCTCGATAGATAAGCAAAAATGTACATCACGGAAGTTATTTCTCTTCATGGTGTGCCAAAGTCTATTGTCTCTGATCGTGATAGTCATTTCACTTCAAGGTTCTAGAATGCTCTGCAAGATGGGATGGGTATTCAAATTTCCATGAGTACTGCATATCACCCTAATGCTGATGGCCAAAGTGAACGTACTATCCATACTCTTGAAGATATGCTCCGTGCCTGCATTCTTGATTTGGGTGTGCAAGGTGACCACGTCTACCGAACGAATCAAGGCGCGATGTCGTCCAACGGTTGCGGAATCCTAGTTAGACGCTTAACAGGTTGATCACGCACGAAACACAGAGCCTAACATAATGCCAACCGATATGACACTGACCCTACACGATGTATCGCTTTAAATCACTCTCTCGTTCGTCTGCTAGCTCTCACAAACTCTGAAAATGCATTTCGCCAAAAGTCTCTAAAATTAACCAAATAAGTTGATAATATAACTCTTAAGTTCGTGCAAGGCCCAAGCCCACGAACTTACAAGTTCAAGCCCGTGCAGATACGAACTTAGGTAAACTAAGTTCGTACGAACTTCTGTGACTTAAGTTCGTGGCCTATGCCTTAAGAACTTATTCTCACAAGTTCATTACCTCAAGAACTTATCTTCACAATCATGAACTTAACATGCAAATGTATACACCATACACAATCATGAACAAACAAACATGCAAATTGTATTAATAAAGCTCTATCTATTACATATGACTATATATTACATATCTAGATTGCTATTGTCACACAGTGTGTACCAACAGACTCCCTCTTGACGATAGTTTCTAGTAGATATTCATTACTCAATAGAATTAGGCTTATTTAAACTACTACGTGCATGCAGACCCTGTTCAATGCAAACTTTAACTACTTTCTAGTATTTCTTGCCTTCTGAGCTCCAACCTTCATGAAAGTAGATTCGCTACTCATGAGCTTTCAATTATTGCTTGCCTTCTGAGCTCCAACCTTCAAAATAACTTTCTCATCTTCATCTTCCATTATTGCTTCAGATGTCTCGTTGTCAACATACTACCATTTCATGTTCCTAAGAACGTCTTGTGGCATGATTTTCAACGGAACCTTCTTCAAGCACTTAACAGGTTTATAATACATCTTCATCCATGGCCTACGTGTCAATGGATCAATTCTTGTTTCATCCATGACTCGCTTTCCTATCCTTTGCTTAATTCTCTCAAATCTTCCAGACCGACCCTCTTTTCTGATAATTTTTCCTATAACTTCAGCATACTAGTCGTCTCCCATTTAGGCAATGAATTAAAAACTTTAAGCCTTCTTCGCAAGTACCTTAGCCCGTCTCTTCTTTTCAGAACAAATAGCTACAGTTGTCAAAGAACCAACTTAGAATCCCACCAGATAACTTTCCTGGACTAGGGAGATTCATTTTCTTCTATACTGCCAACTCAGCCTTTTGCTCTTCCTTCTTAAACCACAAACTCATCTTCTCCTCTTTGGTCAGCTTCTTGTCAGTTGCATCGGATTCTGATTCATCATTATCTGCGGATCTCAGCAAATCAATGTCTATCATATTTTGATTTTCATTCGCGTAAAGCTCCGTGACAGGTTGCTTTTTAATGACCACTTCATTCACTTCATCATCTTCATCCATAACTACCTCGTCATCGGATTTCCAGTCAGTTACATCCTCAGGAATGAATTCTCCTTCTTCATTCTCCTCCTGATCTATGTAATCTTCAAACTCAAATCAAATCTCACCTTCATCCAGGTCCAGCAAGGCTCCAATTAACTCTTATTCATTTACATCCGTTGCCTCGGGAGCCTTGCCGTTATCCTTCTCAACCCCATACGACTAACCAGACTCCCCCTGAACTATAGCTTGCTGAGCAGTCTGTTTTGAAAGATCTTCTAGCTCACTTGCTTTTCTGGCACTTGGGTCATCTCCTTCGTCTTCTCTTCTCTTGCCCCTCAACTCATCTTCTTTACAACTACTCTCCCCCTGAGCAGCACGATCCTTCAAAATCTGCTCCAGTAGGGCCTGTAGTGTAGCGATCTGCTGTTGTTGAGCCGCTACAGTTTTATCTAACTCTGCATTTGGTTGATCTAACTAGGCATTATGTTGTTGTAGCTCACTAACCGCCTTGGATAGCTGAAAAATTTGGACTATTTGGAAATCAACTTTAGCTATTAGTTGATTAATGGTCTGGGCTTCTGTCGATGTCGATGTTGATGCTCATGGAGTGATCGTGGTGGTTGATGATGGAACGACGGTTGATGTTGACGGCTCTACTTGATGTAGGCATTGGCGTTTGGCCCTTGAGCGAAAATTTCTTCTAATGTTTCCTGAATCGGGTCAGCCTGAGCTACCGATGTGGTAGCCACAACTGCCGCTGCCGTTTGAGGTGTAGGCTGAATTGGAGAAACCGGTGCTTGTGCCGGTGCGCGCTGTTGGGTCTCATTAACAATTCAATCTTCACCTTCTGGGGCAACAAAATTTGGGTCGAGAAGAGCTCCAAACAATGGAGTCATTAGGGGCCTAACATGCTCAGCCCTTCTTGAATTATGGCTCTTGCAGTCTGCAAATACTCGCTTGTCAATCGCTGCTACCACGACCACTTCCAGCAGAGGCGGCAAGTTCGACAAAAAGTGTCTGATAATCATCATCACAAACCTCGTGTATAACAAAAATCTTTCCTGGTTTGGCGCCATAATTTGTTGCACAAATTCCCCAAAGAAGAATCCCAAAAAGCTAAAGCGCTTGTTATACACCAACGATATCATCCCTGACTGTAATATGGATGTCATTGTGTCAAAACCTGCCTTTTTCGACGCAAAGCAAACGAGCATAACATGCATTAGGTATCGCCACTGTCCAATTAATCCACTCTTCACATACGAGGCCTTTGCCAAGTCTTGTGCATAGCCATTTGTTGGAAGGCTGCTTGCCGTATCGTTGCCGGAAAATCTACCGGGCCATCTTCTTGCTCTACAGTCCTCAGTTGAAGAGTCTCCATTATATTATTTACTGAAAATGCAATTCCTTGCCCGTTGACAGTAGCCCTCATAACCGGAGGCACTACGGAACTATCTACATGCAAAGTTCCCCAAAATTGTCAGATTTATTGAATTATAAGCGTTGTGTTGTGAGTCAACGCATAAGCAATCCTTGATTGTGTCAAGAATTCCAGAATTTCTCTATACTGCAACGCCTCAGCAGCTTGGAGGTCTATGCTTATGACCATATTGTGCTTATTAAAGAAAGCACGATCTGCCATTCCAGTACACACAGAAAATAGTTAAATTCTGAAAAATTAAATTTTAGAAAAACAATTAAATTCATTCGAACTTGATTAAGTTCGTTCGAACTTAATCACCTTCGTTAGTTGTATGTTCGCAGTAATCAGAACTTACGAAGTTAATGGTAAGTTCGAGAGAGGCCTTCGAACTTGTTGGCCTACGAACTTGTAGATATTTTGATCTAAGTTCGTAGGTACCTCAAGTTCGAGACCTGATGAACAAGTTCGAAGTCGACAATATGAAAACCTAAACTTATGATTTAAACCTTTTTAGAATTAAATGACCAATGAGTCTAGTCCTAATAGGTTCTAATCAAGTTTATTGATGTTTTATTTCATGTTTTATAACCATATACTCAGTATTTAAGAACACTTAGTATTTGGTTAATTTAATCCTAAAATACACGATTTTATACCATTAGAATGTCCAAAACAACACTTACTTAGCTTCTTGTGTGATAAATCAACAATAAACACTAGTAAGTTCGAGATGGAATAATAATTTCTTCATGAAACAGAAGCTAAAATTGAGAACCCGACAAATTCGTAGTTGCAGGAATAAGTTCAAGATCGCCTGGATAAGTTCGTGAGTAGGTAAGTTCGAGAGTAGGTGATTGAATTGAATGTTGATGCCCTGTTTATATACTCACTATGTCTCGAATAGAGGTCTTTTAAGTTCGTTCGAACTTATGGTCACGAACTTATGTCCAAATATTGAAAACCTTTGAAAAAAATATTCAACCTTTTCAACTTTTGTGACTTGTTCAACTTTCACAACTTTTACAACTTTTAGAAACACTTTACATTAAGCAAACAGATTATCATGCAATTTTGTTTCTACAACTAAAATGCAACCTAGTAACTGAGCTCGATCCTATTTATTTAAACTAAAATAAAATAAAGTAAAACAAAATAAATAAAGTTAAATAAAAATGAAATTAAATTAAATTGCAATGATAAAAATACACTAACTAAATGTTTTTGCGAGAGTGTCAAAGAAGGTTCAATCAGATAGCTTTGTCAACTTACTTTAGGTGTTGCACTTTCACATTTTGGAATTTTTGATTCCTTTGATTGTTTGTCGTGACATACACACCAAGTCGATTGTCGGTATATTTGTCCACTTAAGCACTCAAAAATTAGGATTTTCCTTTGGCCTTTTTATTTATCAAGAAACTACGTTACGTGTCCCACGCTTAGACATACTTCTATGATCAAGACAGACATGCAATGGTTATGACTTTTTGGTATTTGTAAATCATCTTTAAAAGGCAAGCATCAGACACAGTTTTGTGTTTACATACAACAGAGTGTCTTAGTTTGTCTTAGGGTAGAGCATCCTTCTTTTATTTTAGCAAGACAGTGGTGACAAGTCTGTACTCACGTTCAACAAAGCGACATATCTTGCTAGTTTAAGTCAAAACAGCGGTCATAGGTCTGTACTTACGTACAACAAAGCGACATGTTATGACTTACTTTACGTTTCAAAACTTGCTCTTTGATTAAGATGTATTTTGATGAAGCCATACATCACCCAGATTAATATACATATCTCATTCATAATTAATGTATGTGAGCCTCTAACATAGAAATTAAGACCTTTTGGTCATACATCTAAGTTAGTTACACATATGACATTTTCTTGATTGTTTTATTAGCTTTTAGGAAAACCTTCATGTTTTATGCCTACCAACATATCGGAACATGAACATGTATTTCACTTGGAACTTTTAGTGCATCACGTGTGAAAGTTTAACACTTAGAGTTGGTTAGACTGTGCTAAATTTCGTCACTTTGAACCTTAGACTCTAAGACTTCTCTCATTTTTTTAATATTCTCTTTTTTTTGAAATTTTAATGGTTTTCCCTTTTTTTTCTTTTGTTTTCCCCTTTTTTTAGGGTTATTAACTAAAAAACCATCCGAACTTTTATGATTTTTTCATTTTAACCACTCAATTTTTTTTCAACCGATCAAAACACAAACGTATTCATTTTTTTTTGTTTTGACCATTTTACCTGTTATCATAAGTGATTTGGTGATGTGGCAATTACGTGACGTTTTTTATCATTGAAAAAACCACTCGAACTTCCAATATTTTTTTTTTGTTTGACCACCATCCTCTTAAACTAAAAATTAAAACTCCAAGAACCGATAATTCAATGTAATCAAACATATCTTTTCATATTTTATCAATAACAGTAATATATCAAAATAAAATCATTTTATTTTTATTTTTAACTTTTTTCAAGATTTTATAAAACACCAAAAATAAACCCAATTTAAGTTTCAAAATTGCTTATGAAATTTTATAATAAAATTTTAGTTTTTAATTTTCTATTATTATTTATTTTTAAATTTATTTTTAATTATATTATTACTAACGTTAGTGATTACTATTTAATTTATAAAATTTATTTATTTACGATCCTTTAAAACATTCAAACCCTAACAAACTAGGTGAACATTACAAAACCTTAGAGAATCATGATTAGAATCTGTTTAGATTAACACAATGATAATTAAGAACTGATGAAGTAGAAGATGACGATAATGAAGAAGTAGAAGAGATCAATGTAGCATCGTTGTTGATAAAAGCAATATAATGATGAAAAAAGAGAGAATCAGTTTTCTTGAAATTAATGTTTATTTTAATCATTTGATGTTATGAGCAATATAATAATAGAAATTTCAATAATCTGAACATCAATTAAATTAGAGATTAGATCACGAAAAACTAGTAGAGTGATTAAAGAAAAAGAATTATGAAAGTTCGAATGGTTTTTTTTAATAAAACTCTAATTCATAACAACAATTGACCGGTCAAACAAGTTACCGGTCAAAAATGAATGGTTAAACCAATAAATTTGAAAGTATAGTGATTAAACTATTAGAAAATAAAAAGTGTAGTGATTTGATCAGTTGGAAAAAAAATTGAATGGTTAAACCGAAAAATTCATAAAAGTTCGAATGGTTTTTTCGATAATAACCCTTTTTTTAAGTAAAGAACTAAAAAGATAAACTTATAACATAAAACTATTTAAAAAGAAAGAACATCCACTGAGGTTAGATTACTCTAGATTACGCATTCCGTTTAGTTGAATAACAACTCAAAGCGTGATCTATCAAATGCTTTGTGAACAGATCTGCAAAGTTGTCTACCATTGGAACTTTAACCAATTTTATCAAGTTTTTCTCAGCAAAGTAACGAATAAAATGATGTCTTATATCTATATGCTTAGTCTTACAGTGCTTTACCGGATTATTGGTTATGGAAATTGTGGATTGAGTATAAATCAAACTGTAATCCCACAATTATTGTTGAATCCACAGAACCTGTGAACAGCAACTCCCCGCAGCTACATATTCGACCTCACATGTTGATACGGCTATCGAAGTCTGTTTCTTGCATTGCCAGGATACCAGTCTCCCTCCAAGGAATTGACAATCACCCGTTGTTGATTTTTGGTTCAAGCTACACCCTCCATAGTCTGAATTCGTGTAAGCTTCCAATTCCAGATCTCCATCAGCATGATACCAAAGTCCTAGCTTTGGTTTCGACTACATGTATCTCAGAATCTGCTTCACAGCTTTCATGTGCATCTCCTTGGGTTAGATTGTAACCTGGCACAAATACAAACACCAAACATTATATCAAGTCGAGAAGCAAAGATTCAGGCTCTGAAGCTTTTGATAGTAGACAAATAGATCCCATCGATGAATCTGCTACGGACATGTCCATCATGTACAGATCATTCACCCTTGGGGCTCTCATCATAATCCACTCTTTAGGTATCTTGAATCCCAACTTTAGCACTAACGCTTCCTTTCCAGTAAAGAGGACTGAATTTTGTTTATCACAGATCTGAGAGACACTAATGAGATTGTGATCAATCTAATCTACATAGTAGACTTGATCATGAGTGATTGTCCCATTAGTGACTACTTCTGTTCCAGTGATATTGCCTCCTTTATTCCCGGCAAATGAGATAAACCCCTTGTTCCCACTCTTGAAGCCCGTCAGTAAACTTCTTTCCTCAGTCATATGACGAGAGCAACCACTATCTACGAACCATTTGTTGTTAAGAATTGTAGTTAACTCCTACACACAAAAAAAAAACACAGTAGTTATCACGGGGAACCCAAGCCATGACTGACTTGGTAATACCATTCTCATCCACGTACTTGAACTCTTTCAAATATCGATCTCTCCTTTCCGGTGACTTGGGTTTTATATTAAGAACCTGTTATGGAGCTGAGTAATTAATGTTCACTCTTGGCCTTTGGGTCATCATTTGCTGTGGAGACCTAGAGTAATTTCTATTATAATGCATTTCATTGTTATAACCTTGGGCTCTACCTGGTGTCTGATGTTTGTTAAGAGTATGAGACCTAACTGGGGTATAACTCCTCTTAGGGGTATTATTCCTAATGACAGGTTGTAGTCCAGACCTTGATTGACTAGGGACTCTATTTGGTGAGTTAGTCCTAAGTACTTAGTACCTACTCGTGAGGTTGCAATCGAGTTCTTCTAAGAATTTTGAGAACTACTCGAGCTTGCAATACTAGTGTGAATCTATGATCCTATCAAACAATCAACAACAACAACAATTAATCAAGAACAGAAACAGTAATACTAACCGAATGATTAGATTGATGACTGAAATGATTACAAAGGAGAATGAGAAGTTTCTATCATTGTTGCCCTAATTCTCATAATTCCGTGCGTATACCAAAATGCAGATTGTCAGATCTAATATTCTATTACAAACTCAACCTATTATTTATATACTTTTTACAACTATGAACTAATTAAAAAATATACCCTAGACTTTGTATTTCATCAACAGAACATATTCCAACAATCTCGCCCTTTGATGGAATAAGCAAAGTCTTTATCTTGAAAGCCCCAGCTTCATCTCAAAATGTCTAACACTTTTTCTGTTTGCTAGTCTCCACTTTATCTTTGAAATAACTTCAACAATGAGCTTCTTGTCATTTGCACAGAGGGCTCCTATTTTAGTCTTTCTTTTCTGATCAGCAGCTAGATTTCATTTAAGCCCACTCATAACTTTCTGGAGAGTTCCATCACAAAACTTATTCAACTCAATGGTCCTCATAGCTCTCATCCTTCGATTTCTGTCTTTGTACATGACAACTGGACGCTTGACCATGATAACTTGAAACTCTTTCAACTCTCCGGCAAATTTGATTTCTCTGTTTGGTGAAGTTACATTAATCTTTCTCATGCCCCTTTCAACTCCAATTTTAAGATCTTGGATTGACATCAGAACGAGCTTTATATGCATGAAATGAAACAAAGTCTTTAAAGCAAATCTGCAAAGCTCAATTCTTTTGTTTCGACATAATTATTCAAACAAATCTTCAATGTCCACCAAATTCATCCAAAACATATCTGCTTTTGTAAACTTATACGTATTCCCATCCGATCTTGTTACAGTGAATGTGGGATAAAATATTTTAACAAATCTATCCTTTTCAATCTTTACTAAATCCACTATCAGAAACTCACTTCTAACTTTGTCTGCACCCTGAGCCTTGTTTTGAAGGAAACTTGCATAGTTCACCAAATTTGGTCGATTTAGTTCCAATACTCTCAGCAGCTTCAGGAATGTACAAGGCGCTTGCTTTTTGCAAAAAATCTTTTACTCTAGATAGTCTTCAAGATACGGCAACTTATTCCTTTTACTAACGTATTCAGCCGATTTCTTTGAGGTAAGCTCCAGACCCCTTTTCAATTTCTTTCTAACTTCTTCTTCGTTCAGAAGGCACAACATATCATCAATGTCTCACTGAACAAGCCTTTGAACTTCAAACCTTAATTGATGTTGTTTTTGAGTCTCATCAGCAAGCACAGACTCATTAAAAAATCTCTCCTTAACTTCAAACTCATTCACATCCTTCACAACAGGAGGAACAAAACTTTCGATCAGAAACGGTTCTGTCTCTTCTTCTTTTATATGTACTGTAACCTCAGGCTTTTCAACCGTTGGTATAGGTATATCATCCTTTAATATCTCTTGAACCAATACATCTTCTTCTTCAATCCTCTCAGGTCTAACAGCAACATCTGTAAGCTCAATCACATCATCGTCTTCTGATTCTTCAATCTCAATATCATCTTCAATCATTAAAGGTTATCTTTGTTGCTTTCTTCAGATTCTTCATATTTGTCAAAATTGTATAACTATGACTGAATGTTCAATGGACTAGGAACATCTTCATAAAGAATCAATTCCTGTTCTTTTAGGACATGAGCAGGTTCTTTTGAACTTCCTACCTCTTCTTTCTCTTTAACCTCCGCTTCCTTCTCTGGATAGGTTATCATCAAAATTTCCCGTCGTAGGCTCGTCAAGCTTCCTTCTCTTCTCCCCCTCATGAGGAGCATCATCAGAGTCATCGTCATGCTCATCATGTTTACGTTTTGGCGTAGAAGCTAGAGCCTTACATGTCTGTTCTACAGCCGCCACTCTTTCTGATAAATTTCCTAACGCAGTGATCACGGTACATTCCAATCCTATCATTCTCTATCTCATTTCATCAAACTGCTCAAACACTAAGTCCCTCAGTTCTTCAATGGCTTGATTCGGATCAGGTTGCTTCATTGACTCCTCGGCTACGGACTTTCCTTTCAAAAACTTGTCAGTGTTATTCATTTGAGCCATAATTTCAGATAGTTGAGCAGAAACATGATTGTTTACTCCCACAACAGCAGCATTTAATGCTTGACTCAAAGACATTTCAGTGACGAACGGGGAAAGATTAATGACTGGATCACTTAGACTTCCAGTTAACACAACAGTGGAACTAGTAAAAAGAACCTCTGTGTGGCAAGTGCTCAGAGTTGGCAATGACGTAGCTCTGACTGGACTTCCATCCTCTTCAAGTGACGAAGCAACGAATGCTTCCGTGACTGAGTTGCACTTACTTCAACAAATGAAGCAGACACAAGTGTCCTATCGTGTATTGGTTCTAGACACGATGCTTGAAATGAAGTTGTACACTGGGGAAGATGTGTACTGAATTCAATATCCATCAAATCCAAAGGATTATCAGATAGCTGTAGTGCTTGATCCCGGTGCTCAAGTGAAACAGACTCCTGTTGAGAGGAGACTGAGTGATGGTGGGGTGTGCAATCGTCAGTGCGATACTGACTTCTTCAATGCTAACTCCCTGTTGGGAGCTAATAGCAGTTATGGTAATATCCCGGCTTTCTAGGTTCAGAACATCCCTCATACTCTCTTGAGCTATACTTACTATATCAATTAGAATTACTCCTCCCACATCATGAGCAAGTCCACCATCATCATCATCTTCCTCCGCTCCCTCATTTATATTCGACAATGTACGTTTAGAATCAGAACTACTCTCTTCTCCCTCACCTCTCCTTTCAGCGGCTACTTCTCCCTCACTCTCTTGAAGGCTTCCCTGAACTTCAGCCCCTTGCTGAAGCTCCTCTCATCCTATAACTTCTTGGTTTAGAGAACCCGGTTCTTGGGTCTCTATGGGAGCATGGTCTATGCGGTACAGCCTCACATTCTCACTGGACTGATTTGCGTACCTTAACAGTGCCTCCGGTATTGGCATAATGTTGGCATTTGGAGAATCCAGAACTCCGTGTAGGCTCATCATAACTTAATCAGGGCATCGTTGAGAGTTTGACCTCTTCGGTATATTTTCATTTGCCCGTAAGATGCCTCAGATTAAAATCTAAATGATCCTTTGTAACGGTACAAACTTCCTTGATCTGTTCGTAGTCTTGGCAAGTACTATTTCCTTCAAGTCTTCCCAAATGCACTGTGCATAATCGTAATGTTTGTTGAATGCGATGCCGTGAAAGATTCTGAGACAATGGATACTGCATCTATCTATGTCAGTATGCTTTGATGTCATACACCTATTGGTTATCCCAAACAGCGTGTACCATTCTCCGTTTAGCCCATTTCGATGGAATTTTGAACTTTTAGGTAAGGGCTTTGAGTATCCCAGGCAAATCAGGTCATGAACTAATTCTACATCTGACACGAAATCTTCAAAATCAGCTACCTCTGGAAAGTTAACTGTATCAATCCTTCTGGGTAGGAACAAATTGTGTCGAAGTCTGGCCAAAGTGATCTTAGATTTGAAATGATAGATGGTACCCTTGAAGTGATGGTCACCATCTGCTGGAACAAACTTTACTGTATGCCAGAATTGTTGAAGGTACACTTGTGGAATGGAATGTTTATATTGGAGAAGGTATCCCAAAGGATGTCCTTTGAGAATATCAACGATGATTGGGTGACTGACTTTAATCACTTTTGTATCAAGGCAGTTGTTATTGTCTTTGAATGGAAGGCAATATTTGGGTTTAACAAGTTGATTGTCAGGGATAATGGTAGATGGTGAAGGCCTTGTAACAGAAGCCGAACAGACGAGTTTGGAAACAAGAGTATGGTTTGATGATGAATGGGAGTCAGAAGAATTTGAATGATGGGATTGACTTGGAGATGCCATTTGTAACCTGTGAAATATAACAAACATGTTAGACAAAGCAAGTAAACAAATGAAATTATTCAAAGTAGAAAAATAGCACATTTTGTCAGAAATTATAAAAATTTGTGGTATTCTGTTTAAAGCATCGGGATTCCAGACAATAATATGAAAATATTATTGACAGGATTCCAAAGTCAATCTTTCAGAGACCAATGTTAGAAAAACACAGATTTTCAACAATTTCTTGAAAAAATGTTACATTTTTCTTAAAACATTAAAATCCCTACACTTAGGAAAAAATTTGAATAAAAACTCAAATGACTCTTTATACATCTCAATTGACACTTGAAAAATCTCGAATAAGTTTGTGAACAAACTCGAATGAACTAGAATGATTCTCGAATGTATCTATTCACAAACTCGAATGGAATGTAATGTGTCTCGATTAACACTTGAAGAATCTCGAATGACGAATAAGCCTAACTCTAATGAACTATGACTTAACTCGAATGATATACAACTAGACTCGAATGAAAGAAGTCTAAACACGAATGAAACAAGAAAGCACTTGAGTATATGTTAAGTCCAACTCGAATGAGTCATGAAAGGACTCGAATGAACACACAGTCAAATTCGATCAAATCATATGTTCAACTCAATCAACTTTAAAAGATTCTCGATTGACAAAGCGAATAACTCGAATGAAAAAGAAACTTCCTCGACTAAACCATAGAATCAACTCGGATAAAATACAAAGTTTCTCGAGCCATGTTTCAATCGAGACTGATGTTTTGAATAAACTCTAAGTCCTAAGTATGATCAACTCGATTAACAAACAAGACTTTCCCGAATAATGAAACACCGAACTCGATCTAAACTAATACTTTCTCGAGTGTTGTGTTATTCAACTCGAATGAAACCAGGTTTCTTCTCGATTGTAGTTTCATTCGAGAAAAATGTTCTTTGAAATTATTTCCCAAGTCCTTTGACTGATTTTTCAAATTTTGATTCCAAGGACTTTTTCACTAATTTAAAACTTGACCCCTATTCGAAAAACAATTTCACACAACTTTGTTTTACTGAACTTTGATTAAAAACAACAACAAGGTTGTTAAAAATCCAAATTTCAGAAAATGATGAACTCGAAACCATTTGATCTAAAATTTCAAATTTCTGTTAGTGTGATTTGAATTGAACCATGAAATTTCAGATTCATGTTCAGATTCATAAACCGTAAACCACCACACATTTAATTTCAGTTTAAGAAACACAAATTTTGAAACCCCATGAACACACATATACGGACATACGAACTGATATATATATCAAAGATACTAAAATGAACTACATAAAACAATAAAAAATAGAAAGAATCACTCAGAAATTGATGATATTATCTCTGAAATAATCGAAGATATGAATGTTTTTGAGGTTTCTTAGCAATGAAGAAAAGTTTGGGAAGACGGTGAATAGTGCTTTGAACCAAAAAGTTTAATTTGAGTTTTGAAATTCAACTTTATAGGTGAATTTCAAAAGGTTTGAAATATCCGGCCCATTTTTGAATGTCAAAACCAACTTTACCCGCCCACATTCACCAATTATAAGTCCATTAATTTGAAACCCAATTTCTTTTCAAAAAAATGTACAACTAAAATAAAAAATAGAACAAACTAAACAGAAAAAAATTTAATAGAAAAAATAAAAAAAAATTGATAACAACAAAAGAATATATATATTCACAGAAAATGAAAATAAGGAATTAGAAACAAACATAACAAACACAAAAAAAATTTAACAAAAATAAAAAGATAAAAAAAAATTGTGAATCTATGATCCTATCAAACAATCAACAACAACAACAAGTAATCAAGAACGAAAACAGTAATACTAATCGAATGATTAGATTGATGACTGAAAGATTACGAAGGAGAATGAGAAGTTTCTATCACTGTTGACCTAATTCTCTGAATTCCGTGCGTATACCAAAATGCAGATTGTCAGATCTAATATTCTATTACAAAGTCAACTTACTATTTATATACTTTTTACAACTATGAACTAATTACAAAAATATACCCTAGACTTTGTATTTCATCAACAAAACATATTCCAACAACTAGGCACTGATTTTAATGCTTATTGATCTTGCTTCCCTACAGTAGGCGTAGACTCTGGTTTCTTATAGGGACAACTAGAAGCAACATGTCCTTTTTCATGACATCTAAAACATGGCATTTTGTCAGTAGGCTACTTATACGCACTCTTTGACTTAGGAGTCTCGCTAATGTCCTGTTCTTTTGTTTCAACTATTGTGTTCAACAAGTCTTGGTTATTATCACTCACAGTTTTTGCCTCTTCTAGTTTTGATCCACTAGTAGACTACACAAACTGTACAGTTTTCTTAACCTTCAGAGTTGTAGTTGACACCTTAGTTGTTGATGCCTTATTAGTCTCAGTTACTTTGACTTCCTCTTATTCAACCGTTTCTGTGGTCTTATCCTGAGGGAGAGGCACATAGTTACTATTGAACGGTGGAGGCACATCCTGATATCCTAGGCCCACTGGTTTCTTAGACTGTCTCTGCGAATCTAAGATTTTGCCTAGGTTCAGGGATGAGTTCCTAAACTTTTCAATTTTACTATTAGCCTCTGCAACCTTAACCCTAGCTTCTGCAAATTCTTTATCTTTCAGAGAGATCTCTTTAGTCAATGACTCTATATGATCATAAATTAGCTCGTTACTGACACATTGCTCACTCAATTTGTCTTTTAGAGCTACTACATCTTGAGCATCAGCTTTCATTCTAGCCATAAGATCTTCCTCAATATCTAGCAGACTAGCATTATCAGATTTTAAGGATTGGATTTGAGCTGTCATGGATGACTGTGATAGTAGCACTAGGTTCAAGTTATCATTTAACGTAGTACATAAAACACATAAATCATGAAATGTAGAAAAGTTTAGAGATACCTTTTTCCGATCAGATTCCATGTTGGCCATCTGAGTTGCAAACTCCAGAGTCTTCTGCTCCTCAAAATTTTCCAATACCAAAGGATTTGTATCGGACTGCTGGGTGTCCTATTTTCCTGCTTCAGCTCTGTTATCTGTCTCAGTTACCTCAGCAATAAAAGCTCTGGCGTTTGACGCCGGATGTGAATTCCAGTCATAAGTACCATCTAACTCTCTGTTAGAGGATACGTTTGTCAGTAACCCGGCTATAGAAGCTTGGTTCCCTGAATTGCTTGAATTCTGTCGTCCCGGATTCTGATAGTTTTCAACCTTCGTCCTTTGACGTTCTCTAGCAAAATGTCCCAACCCCTGACAGTTGTAACACTTCACCTTAGACTTATCAAACCCAACATTGTTGCTCACACTAAGGTTCCTCCCAGTTCGTTTCATAGACCGCTTGACCCTCTATGTGACCATGGCCAGTTTCCATTGCAAGTCCATCTGCTCTAAATCATCTGGATCTACCTGATCATAATGCTCCTCCCATAAAGCTGGATCGTTTATTTTACCTTGAATGCAGTTGCCGTATACTGCTACAAATGAAGCTAGAAGCTTTATATGCTCCTCAGTTGACTTAGCACTCATTGGAATTTTGGTGTAACCCTGAGCAGATGATGTCAAACTTTGTGGTTGATCTTCTGGTTTAGAAAACCCTAAAAATGCCCTACCACTCACATCTTCTGCTTCTGCAGGTATGCTCTCTTCTTCTCCCGAGTAAAACGTTGTAGCCGCCGACTTCGGTACATTAGACGTTGATGGCTTTGACTTTCCGAAGTACATTTCAAGATCTTGTAGTTGATCATATTCCATCTCTTTCTTTTGTATTTTAAAGTTGTAGGCCCGCAGAGTTCCGATCACTTCTTCAAGGGTAATTTTTGCTAGTTTATCTTCATAATGCTTTATCAACGCAGTGTACATCTCCCACTTTGCTGGTAAAGCATCTAGAAGTTTTTAAATCTTATCAGTTTCTTGATACTGAACACTGTGGTTATCAAGTTCAGTCAACAGATGATAAAAGCTTGTGATTATATCATCCTAGGATTCATTCTTCAGTCCCTTGAAAATCGCAAATTGCTGTTTCAATAATTCGGTTCTCCCCTTTCTAACCCTAGGATTTCCCTCGCACCTCTTCTCTAGAGCTTCCTAGAGCTCTTTAGAAATTCTGTGATTTCTGAACCTGTGCAGAATTTAAAAGGTAATGTCATTCTAATCGACGATAAGGCCCGATTCTCAGCTTCATAAATCTTCTTTTCGTCATCTTTCATATTTTGATAGGACAGAACCTTCAATCTGCCCTCGAGCTCTTGTGTTGGGGGAACGTAACCTTCATCAATGCATATCCACATACGCATATCGTTGAAACGAATTCAGTTTATCTATCTTTCCACCAGTAATAGTCTTCTATCTTCATTAGCTTAGGTGGTGTATTGGATTTGCCCACCTCATGATCCATTTCCAAGAACTTATGCAAATTTGACATTCTCGTAAAACTTTCTGTTCACGAACTTAAATTACTTAATTTTAAAATAAATTTGAAACAAATCTTACGGACTTAATTAAGTTCGTATAAATTTTAAGTTTAAAACTTGTTTTCTAAATTAAATTAGTTTTAATGTTAAGTTCTAGAGCAACTATGTTCGAGAGACTTCAAGTTCGAGAAACCCTAAATCAAAACTGTCAAGTTCGTGGATGCAGAAGTTCGAGATTCTGACAAGTTCGAACCCAGACAAATTCGTGAAACCCTAATCAGATAACTTTGAATCCCTGACCAGTTCGAAGGTCTGATAAGTTCGTGGAGGAGCGTCTGACAAGTTCGAGGAACCCTAAAAACACCCTAAGTTCGAGCATCGCAAATTCGTGAAACAGCCAAAAATTCGACTTTTTCGAAATTTCAGATTAAATCAATGTTTTTAAGATTAAAAACAATGATTTCGACTGAACAATTGAACTAAGATGAATATTTGCCAAGAAACTTGCTCCAAAACACTGAAAACTTCGAAAAACACGTGATTTATCCGTAAACCGCCAAGAAACCCAAAGAATGTTCACCAAAACGTGACGAACACGAAGAAAATTCAAGATTGGCTCTGATACCACTTGTAAGGTCACCACGTCTACGGATCGAATCAAGGCGCGATGTCGTCCAACGAGTGCGGAATCCTCGTCAGACGCTTAACGGATTTATCATGCACGAAACACAGAGCCTAACATAATGCCAGCCGATATGACACCGACCCCACACGATGTATCGCTCCAAGTCTCACTGAAATCGCTCTCTCGTTCGTCTGCTAGCTCTCACATACTCTGAAAACGTATTTCGCCAAAAGTCTTTGAAATTAACCAAATAAGTTCATAATATAACTCTTAAGTTCATGCAAGGCCCAATCCCACGAACTTACAAGTGCAAGCCCATGCAGATACGAACTTAGGTAAACTAAGTTCGTACGAACTTTTGTGACTTAAGTTCGTGGCCTATGCCTTAAGAACTTATTCACATAAGTTCATTACCTCAAGAACTTATCTTCACAATCATGAACTTAACACGCAAATATGAACACCATACACAATCATGAACAAACAAACATGACTTGTATTAATAAAGCCCTATCAATTGGATATGACTATCTATTACATATCTAGACTGCCATCGTCACACAGGGTATAGCAACAGGGTGGTAACTGGGATGACCATTCACCTTTGGCCGAATTCTGAAACAACAACAGTTATCATTCCACTATTTGTTTGTAATTTATTTAAAAGTATAGAGAAAATATAAAATTAAGTAAATTACATGTTATGTATTATTTATAAAATATTGGTCAATTTAAAAGAATGAGAAAAACATAACTTTTGTGTCCAAATTTTTTAAAAGAAAGGAGATAAAAATAAGTTAAGGGGTTAAATGACAATTTTATAAAACTTGTAAATATATAAATACCCAAATTGGAGTAAATGCTCATTTATTACAAAACAAATTTCTCCTACACTATCACTTTCAACGTACGGTTTCGTCTCAAACCTTCTCCAAGAACATCAATCTTGCAACAAAATTAAGATTGGAAGCTAAGATTATCAACAAACAAGTATAAAGCAACAAATACTATGAAGATTTAAGGTAAATAATCATCTTGTGATATTATTCTTCGTTCTTGTAGAAGCCTACGCCTTCTTATATGTATGAAATCAAATTCATCTTCAAATCTTCAAAATTGACAATGTTTAGTGTTGTAAGTTTGGAATAAATTCCATGCATGTTTTTGTTACAAGTTTAATTGATTGTCTTGGCATTTTTAGCGTTTAATTTCCACTTTTAAAATAAAATTCTGAGATTTATAAAGGAATTGAAGCTTGTTGTCCAAAATTATTCTTTCTGTTTTTAGTTCTGTTTTTAATCGACAAGTACAGGCCAAAAAGGTCATATGGCCTTCGACCATGGTTTAGGATGCATATGTGTGTGTTTTGTACATTATTTTGAGCATCAAACATCCTATAAACTTGTTGTGATGCTGCTATCGCTGCTGGAACGAAAGAAAACACACACACACACACACACACATATATATATATAGATATATATATATATATATATATATATATATATATATATATATATATATATATATATATATATATATATATATATATATAAGTTGTGCAGTGTGTGTGCGTGTAGCTTGCATGTCGAACGTGACATTCGAGACTCATTTAATTGAGTATCTCAGATGTATGTATCAGTTACAGCAGCCTACTTCCATTTCTATTTAAACTAAGTGAATTCATGTGGAGTGTGTGATGTTAGCATGAAAGAACCGAGATTCAAAAAGAGTGAATCTCAGATGTAGATGTGTGTGTGTGTCCAGTCATAATAAAACAAAAACAGCAGGGTATATGGATGTGTGTTTGTGTGCCCAAAAACAATAGAATCAAAAACAATAATGTATATATATACACGTAAATCTGTTTTGTGTTGTGCTGATTTTGTGCAAAAGTAACATTACAGTAACAGTCCACAGCAGCCCCTTTTCTTTGTATAAATTAAGTATGTATGTGCAATGTGTACAACAGTTCACAGCAACCAAGTCCCCTTTTCTTTGTATAAATTAAGTATGTGTGTGCATGTATGCTGAAAAGAGAAAATCCGAGACCCACCATATAGGTGCAAGTCGCGGATGTACGAAGCATGAAGTAGCAGTTCTATCACCCTTTAATTCATATGTATGTATCTGTCCAAACAGATCAGTCCAACATCATTCCTTTTCTTTTCTTTTTAACTTGAATTTTGGATATGGACTGATGAAAGCAAAAATTAGTAACAACACTTATACACACAAATCTCTGAAGTATTACTCACAGCACAACAACCTTTTTTCCTTCTAACATGAATCTCGGATGTTGTGTTAATGAGGTGTAACATGAATCTTAAATGTTTTATGTGATAATGTGGTGATTATTTCACAACAAGCCTTTTTCATAAATACATACATCAATATACATACATCAAACCAAAGTGGGAATATAAACATATGTGTGTAAGTGGGTGTGATCACTTAAATAAAATTCGTGGCTTACAAATTCTAAATGATTGCATCAAATTGAGAATGGATGAACATATATGGGGAGTCATATATAATTTGACAACAAAACATATGTATATGTTCAATTGATACAAGTCTTATGATCATAACACTTAGATTACATTTAAATAAACCATTATGTTATAAATGATATAACTAAACCTATGTATAAATGAATTGAGCAATAAAATACATTGAAAGCATGTTATTTATATTTAATAAATGTGAAGTTCTTAGGCACAAAAAGGCCTCAGTCAAACCTGTTGTACATCTTAGGGGGATATTATTGATCAAACCTGTTTGATGCACTTGAGGGTATAATTTAAGGCCTGTTAATGCCTTATTGAAACCCGAAAAGTGATTTGCAATATAAGTCAAAGTTATTTACCCTGTTGCATCTGTTGCAACTAAGGCAGATTGTTCAAGTTGTTCTACTCTTTTGAACAGGCTGGACTTAAACTGTCCAAACTGCTGAATAGGTTAGAGCAGCGTAGACAGTTTATGTCCAGCCTGTTCAACAGAGTAGAACAGCTTGAACATTCTGCCTTAGTTGCAACAGGGTAAACAGCTTTGACTTATATTGCAAATCACTTTTCAGGTTTCAATATGGCATTAACAGGCCTTAAATTATACCCTCAAGTGCATCAAACATGTTTGATCAATAATCTCCCCCTAAGATATACAACAGGTTTGACTGAGACCTTTTTGTGCCTAACTGTCACACCCCGCTAAAGCGGAAACACGAGATGTAACAGTGAATGTGATCATTGCATAAGTCTCAAGATTCATACCATAATAAAATTGTTTCCAAAAGCAACCACCATACATCAAAAGTAAATATGTTTAAAGATTACAACCCAAAAACATAAGTAATAGCGTTTGATTTGCAAATAAATTAAAATCTTCATGAGCACACGACTTGAATGCAATCACGCTTCAACGTACCACTTACGATTATTTTCCTGAAAAGCATGTCATAAAAACGGGTCAACTATAAAATAGTTGTTGAGTTCACGGGTTTTGTATGAAATAAGCAATTTCAAAACGCAATGTATTTGCAATATGTCATGGTTGTTAAATGTTTGTGTTTGTAGCACATGGTAATGTTGTACACAATGTATATGTAATGAGCCACTACTCAAACTTAGAATGTTGACTTGAATGCCACGATGTGAAATCACATAAATGTAAGTATGATAATTATGCACTCACTAGTACATCATCAGTGGGTGGTCAACCAAATATCGATATCCATAAAAATCATCCGGCTCATCAAAATGAGTTAACTGAGTAGTGTGTTTGTCGTGTGGACTTACATAATGTTTAGTTTGTCACTCATACAAGACTACAATTGTATCTGTACCAATGTGCCAAAATGAATGAACGATTGTATGAGTTCATATGTATCAAGTTTGGTAAGAACAACCATATTGCATAAAATGTATCACGCTTGTATAACAAGAGTTTGTTTGCTTTGCATAAACATGTTTGTATGTATGACAAGTTTGTATAACAAGTGTTTGCATGCATTGTCATAAACGAGTTTGAAAGTGCATTAAGAGTTCAAATGAATAGTAACATGCTTTTCACCCCAAAACATAATATAGTAAAAAGGGGCCGTGAATACTCACAATAGTCTAATGCGATTGAATCGAGCTTCGAATGTAATCACTAGTTACCTCCTAAAATACACAAACGATTCTAGGTAAGTTCCTTGTCTAAATAGGCATGTTTAAGTCTAATTTCTAATAAATCTATTCAATTGCCAAATGTTGTTAGAATTAACTATTTTGATCATTTGTTTGTAAAATAACATGTGATGATTTTAGTAACTTATAAGTAAAACATCTATTATATAACCAATATGGATATAATAGAATAATTTGGGTTTGTCTTACATTATAACAAAAGGTGCAATGATTAATACATGTAAAGACAAAACAAGAATATTTACTTTTCTGGACAGATTTTTGGGTATACTTTAGAGATCTAAAAAGTTAACTTTTAGCCACTTTCTGGATCTGAAAATCATACAGGTTTTATTTCCAAGTCTTATATGTTTTGTATAATTATTTCAGAATTTATAAGAAGATTTAGTATTTTTAAAAATTCGTACAAAAATATGTGTCCAGAAGGTTGTGCTGTCTGCATACCTTCCTTGTTTGGACAGTAGGAGGCTATAAACTTAATCATTTTGAATGATTCCACTTGGGTTCAATAGTTAACCCATAAAACTAGCTTCTAGAAGAAGAATCAACTAAATCTAAGCTTGCATGTGTGACATATGGTGTTATAAAGTCAACCCAACTTTCTGTCCAGATTTATGATTCTGTATACTTGTTTTTAAAAATTCGTGTAGAACAGAATACACATTATTATTGAATGAGACCACTTGGGTTAGTTATTTAACTCATAAACTTAAATATCAGAAGAAAAATCACCCCATTTGGGTCAAGAATGAACACGTTATGACCATTTGAAGTTGGGTCATAATCTGCTCATAAATCTTCAAGCAAACAGCATACAAGTTATTGACAAAACTTGATGTGCATGCTTATGAATCCGATTTTATTGATGATTAAACTCAAGTTTGGAACATGCAATGGTATTAGATATCTTCAAAACACATTTACCCCATAAATAACTCAAAAGAGTATGGGATTTTTAGTGTTTGAACCATAAAGCTACCATGCATGCCCATTTTTGAGCTTTTGAAGAGCTTTCTTGTTTCTTGACTTAGGTTTGATCATGGATTACCATCTTTTACAATATTTAACATGTGTTGATTGTTAATCTACAAACATCAAGTAACAAGATCATTGTTGAAGAAAAATGAAAGAAAAAGTAGGAGAAATAACAAGAAAACTTGTAAAAAGATGAAGTTTGAGTGTAGTGTTCATGCTAGATGCATGAACGCATGTTTGTACCTTTTGATTCACATTTGAAGAGTTCAAATGAAGGTGTTAATGGCTGAATTTCTGCTGATTTTTGAGAGAAAAATCTGAGTTTTAGTGAGAGAAACAAGAGAGAGAATGAGTGGAATGAGAATGATGAAGAGATGGAGTGTTGAAGTGATTTTTATAGAAAAAATCACACTTTTTCTTTTTCTTTTCTTTTTTTTTTCTCTTGGCTGGACCTTAAAGGGTGAGATTCAGATTTATTTATTTATTTATTTTCTTATAAAGTTGTAAATATATGTATTTAAGAGTTGGTTGCTTGTTTGTGCATAAAGAGTAAAGTTTATGCTCATTTTCTTACTAGTTTGTGACATAAATAACTTTTTACCAAGTGTAATTTATATTCATAAAATTTTTATGTTTCAAATTTATGTTTCTCTTGTTTATTATTATTTATGTAAACTTTTATAAGTTTGTTGGTATTTTAGTTAAATTGGCACAATACGGATGTCTTTCTTCAAATCTTTGATTAAATTTGTTACTTATTTTTACTTTAATTACTAAGTGAATTCAACATTATGTGTCTTTGTATTTTGTATCATTATTACCTTGTTATGTCAATCCATTAATTATAATTTCTGGCATTGTACGAAAATTATCAGAAAATTCAGCACCGAACGCAGAAAACTAAGCAAATTAACGAAATTTCTTAATTGTTTGCGACTTAGGTTTCTATTTCTAAGTCTAAGAAATCAATTGGGTAATGAAAAGGTAACTTGAATAGATGGGTCTGTGTCTAACCTGAAACGCAAAATTGACAGTTGCCACAGTCTCCCCCCGTTAATTGAATTTTGTCCCGAAATTCTGGTTATTGCTTGTCTCGTTTGTCGTCTTTAAATAGGTGGGGGTATTTGCGTGTCATGGAGTCTTCTCGTTCCCACGTGTATTCGGGTCCACGTTTTGCATTCCAAAGGACCTTTACGATCGGAATTTTTCTTCGTTTAAGTTTCTTGACTTCTCTATCGAGGATTTCTACCGGTTCCTCATGGAAAAGTAACTGTTCATTCACTTTGACTTCCTTGCTTGGAATAACAAGAGGATCATCTTCCACCCATTTCTTAAGGTTTGATACGTGGAATACATTATGAATATTGCCCTGTTGTGCGGGTAGTTCCAACTTGTAAGCTACAGGGCCGATCTTTTTCAAGATCTAGTATGGCCCGATGTACCTGGGACTTAGTTTGCCTTTGATTCCAAACCGTATCTCCCCTTTCCATGGTGATACCTTCAACAAAACTTTGTCTTCTACTCGAAAGGCGAGTGGTTTTCTGCGTTTATCGGCATAACTCTTCTGGCGATCCAATGCTGCTCGAAGTCTATCCCGAATAATCGAGATCTTCTCTATTGCTTCTTGGATAATTTCAGATGCGGTTATCTGCTTGTCTCCGATTTCTAACCAACTCAGGGGTGAACGACACTTTCGTCCATAGAGAGCCTCGTAGGGTGCACACTTGATAGTAGTGTGATAATTGTTGTTGTACGAGAATTCTACCAAAGGTAGGTGTGCATCCTAATTTCCATTAAAATCCATAACACATGCCCTAAGCATGTCCTCCAATGTTTGGATCGTTCGTTCACTTTGCCCGTCGGTCTGTCTGGGGATGGTAAGCAGTACTCAGATCAATTCTAGTTCCCAAAGCTTTTTGTAGTGAACGCCATACTCGTGATGTAAACCGGCTATCCCGATCCGAAATGATAGCAATTAGGACTCCATGTCGAGTCACAATCTCGTTGATGTAAATCTGTGCAAGCTTCTTCACCTTATAGTTGTTTCGAATAGGTATAAAATGAGCAGACTTCGTTAACCGATCTACGATAACCCAAATTGCATCATACCCTCTTGTCGTCCGTGGCAACTGCGTGACAAAGTCCATAGTCACCTTTTCCCATTTCCACATGGGAATTTCAGGTTGTTGCAGTAGTCCCGAGGGTTTCTGATGTTCAGCCTTGACTTTAGCACAAGTCAAGCATCTCCCAAGGAATTGGGCAATGTCCTTCTTCATTCCAGGCCACTAATAGGATTCTTTCAAATCCTTATACATCTTATTTGCTCCTGGATGGATCGAGTATCGGGATTTGTGCGCTTCTGCTGAGATTAACTCTCTTAGGTTGTGAACTTTCGGAATCCAAACCCGGTTTTAAAGTAAAGCACACCATCCAACTTAGTTTCCAACATTTGCTCAAAATTATGTGATCCTTTGGCCTTCACCTTTTCTGCCAAAAGTGCTTCTTTTTGGGCTCCACGAACTCGAGTGTGCAGATCTGTTTGTACGACTATTCTTCCTACCGGAGGTCGTGTCGACTTATCATTCGAGATCCCACTTGTTACGGTAGCCACCATTCCAGCTCTTCCTGTGTGGCTTTTTACATCACAGTCGAAATCGCTGATCAATTCTATCCATTTTGTCCGTCGAATGTTTTCCTGTAACAACATTCCTAACGCTCGGACTTTTGTGGCCTTCGTTCTTACCTTTCTACTTAGCGCATCGGTCACCACATTGGCCTTGCCCGGGTGGTACCGAATTTCACATTCGTAATCACTGAGTAACTCTACCCATCTCCTTTGCCTCATATTGAGAAGTTTCCGTTCTAGAATATGTTGGAGACTTTTATGGTCAGTGTAAATCGTGAACTTAGTACCATACAAGTAATGTCTCCAAATTTTGAGTGCAAAGACAACTGCTCCCAACTCTAGATCATGGGTTGTATAATTCTTTTCGTGGACTTTAAGTTGTCTTGAGGCATAAGCTATGCCCTTGTTTTTCTGCATCAGGACACACCCTAACCCTTGATGTGAAGCATCACAATAAACAACAAAGCCATCGGTTCCTTCAGGTAATGCCAAAATTGGAGCGTTACACAACTTCTTCTTTAGAAGCTGGAATGCTTCTTCTTGCGATTCTCCCCATGTGAATTTCTGCTCCTTCTGAGTTAGCATTGTTAATGGTTTAGCAATTTTTGAGAAGTTCTCAATAAATCGACGGTAGTAGCCTGCTAAACCCAAAAATTGACGGATCTCTGTAGGGGTTCTCGGTGCTTCCCATTTCTTGATTGCTTCAACTTTGGCAGGGTCTACCTGAATTCCCTTCTCATTCACTATATGACCAAGAAATTGCACTTCCCTCATCTAGAATTCGCACTTAGAGAACTTGGCATACAACGCGTCCTTTTTGAGTAACTCCAGGATTAACCTCAAATGATGTTCGTGAGCTCCCTTACTTTTTGAGTAGATCAAAATGTCGTCAATAAAGACAATGACAAATTTATCCAAATAAGGTCTACAGACTCTGTTCATTAGATCCATGAACGCCGCCGGTGCATTGGTTAATCCAAAAGGCATAACAAGAAACTCGAAATGCCCGTACCGCGTTCGGAAAGCTGTCTTCGGAGTATCCTCCTCTCGAACTCTCAATTGATGGTATCCAGATCGAAGATCTATTTTTGAGAAATATGTTGCTCCTTGCAGCTGGTCAAACAAGTCATCTATTCGAGGTAAGGGGTATCGGTTCTTAATTGTTAGCTTGTTTAACTCCCTGTAGTCTATGCACATTCGGAAAGAACCATCCTTCTTCTTGACGAATAGGACCGGGGCTCCCCAAGGTAAAGAGCTAGGTTGGATAAATCCTTTGTCGAGGAGTTCTTGCAGTTAATCTGACAACTCTTTCATTTCCGCAGGTGCTAAACGGTAGGGTGATTTGGCCATAGGTGCCGCTCCTGGAACCAAATCGATATGGAATTCGACTTGTCTCAAAGGGGGTAATCCGGGTAAATCTTCCGGAAAGACTTCAGGATATTCTTTTACTATTGGAATCTCTTGAATCTGCTTCTCTTTCATCCCCTTATCCACCACATGTGCTAGGAAAGCACAACACTTCTTCTTAAGGAACTTTCGTATCTTCATACACGATACGATCTTTAAATTCCTATTCGGATTATCCCCTTGTAAAATAAAGGTTTCTCCATTCTCAAGAGGTAATTTGATGATCTTCTCAGAACAACAAATTTCTGCTCTATGTTAGATAACCAATCCATTCCTACGACCACATCAAAACTTCCTAGTTCGATCGGAATAAGGTCAATATTGAATATCTTATCATCTAGATTCAAGCTACAACCATTTAAAATAATATCGACCTTGGTGTCTTGTCCATTAGAAAAGTCAATCACATAAGGATCACTTAAGTTCATAGGATTCACATTAATCATGGACATAAAGTCTGTCGAAATAAAACTTCTATTAGTAGTTCGGGTTCTTTGGGGTAACATGCAATGATCACACATGCACACATAATGCAATTTTATAAAAGTAGTTGTAGTGAAAAAAAATAGTTTTTAAACATACTCCTAGTGTAACCACTTCAAGTCATGCATTATCGTTTATTAATTAAGCAAAGGTGCCCAAGCTTTGGTTAATTAAGAAACAATAATACTATAACTGACTTAGTTAAACTAGTTATATGTAAAATATATTTTGAAAACAATGTTTCGAGTGGTTGGTTTTAGTTAAAAACTTTTCCAAATGAAAAACTTGGTATTCTCTATAACCCCTGTCTCTGATACCAAAAACTGTCACATTCCGCTAAAGCGGAAACACGAGATGTAACAATGAATGTGATGATTGCATAAGTCTCAAGATTCATACCATAATAAAATTGTTTCCAAAAGCAACCACCATACATCAAAAGTAAATATGTTTAAAGATTACAACCCAAAAACATAAGTAATAGCGTTTGATTTGCAAATAAATTAAAATCTTCATGAGCACACGACTTGAATGCAATCACGCTTCAACGTACCACTTACAATTATTTTCCTGAAAAGCATGTCATAAAAACGGGTCAACTATAAAATAGTTGGTGAGTTCACGGGTTTTGTATGAAATAAGCAATTTCAAAACGTAATGTATTTGCAATATGTCATGGTTGTTAAATGTTTGTCTTTGTAGCACATGGTAATGTTGTACACAATGTATATGTAATGAGCCACTACTCAAACCTAGAATGTTGACTAGAATGCCATGATGTGAAATCACATAAATGTAAGTATGATAATTATGCACTCACTAGTACATCATGAGTGGGTGGTCAACCAAATATCGATATCCATAAGAATCATCCGGCTCATCGAAATGAGTTAACTGAGTAGTGTGTTTGTACATAATATTTAGTTTGTCACTCATACAAGACTACAATTGTATCTGTACCAATGTGCCAAAATGAATGAACGAATGTATGAGTTCATATGTATCAAGTTTGGTAAGAACAACCATATTGCATAAAATGTATCACGCTTATGTAACAAGAGTTTGTTTGCTTTGCATAAACATGTTTGTATGTATGACAAGCTTGTATAACAAGTGTTTGCATGCATTGTCATAAACGAGTTTGAAAGTGCATTAAGAGTTCAAATGAATAGTAACATGTTTTTCACCCCAAAACATGACATAGTAAAAAGGGGCCGTGAATACTCACAATAGTCCAATGCGATTGAATCGAGCTTCGAATGTAATCACTAGTTACCTCCTAAAATACGCAAATGATTCTAGGTAAGTTCCTTGTCTAAATAGGCATGTTTAAGTCTAATTTCTAATAAATCTATTCAATTGCCAAATGTTGTTAGAATTAACTATTTTGATTTTGATCATTTGTTTGTAAAAATATATGTGATTATTTTAGTAACTTATAAGTAAAACATCTATTATATAACCAATATGGATATAACAGAATAATTTGGGTTTGTCTAACATTATAACAAAAGGTGCAATGATTAACACATGTAAAGACAAAACAAGAATATTTACTTTTCTGGACAGATTTTTGGGTATACTTTAGAGATCTAAAAAGTTAACTTTTAGCCACTTTCTGGATCTGAAAAGTTTACAGGTTTTATTTCCATGTCTTATATGTTTTGTATAATTATTTCAGAATTTATTAAGAAGATTTAGTATTTTTAAAAATTCGTACAAAAATATGTGTCCAGAAGGTTGTGCTGTCTGCACACCTTTCTTGTTTGGACAGTAGGAGGCTATAAACTTAATTATTTTGAATGATTCTACTTGGGTTCAAAAGTTAACCCATAAAACAAGCTTCCAGAAAAAGAATCAACTAAATCTAAGCTTGCATGTGTGGGATATGGTGTTTTAAAGTCAACCCAACTTTCTGTCCAGATTTATGATTCTGTAAACTTGTTTTTAAAACTTCGTGTAGAACAGAATACACATTATTTTTTAATGCGACCACTTGGATTAGTTAGATAACTCATAAAATTAAATTTCAGAAGAAGAATCACCCCATTTGGGTCAAGAATGAACAAGTTATGACCATTTGAAGTTTGGTCATAATCTGCTCATAAATCTTCAAGCAAACAGCATACAAGTTATTTACAAAACTTGATGTGCATGCTTATGAATCCGTTTTATTGATGATTAAACTCAAGTTTTGAACATGCAATGGTGTTAGGTATCTTCAAAACACATTTACCCCATAAATAACTCAAAAGAGTATGAGATTTTTAGTGTTTGAACCATAAAGCTACCATGCATGCCCATTTTTTAGCTTTTCAAGAGCTTTCTTGTTTCTTGACTTAGGTTTGATCATGGATTACCATCTTTTACAACATTTAACATGTGTTGATGGTTAATCTACAAACATCAAGTAACAAAATCGTTCTTGAAGAAAAATGAAAGAAAAAGTAGGAGAAATAACAAGAAAACTTGTAAAAAGATGAAGTTTGAGTGTAGTGTTCATGCTAGATGCATGAACACATGTTTGTACCTTTTTATTCACACTTGAAGAGTTCAAATGAAGGTGTTAATGGCTGGATTTTCTGCTGATTTTTGAGAGAAAAATCCGAGTTTTAGTGAGAGAAACAAGAGAGAGAATGAGTGGAATGAAAATGATGAAGAGATGGAGTGTTTAAGTTATTTTTATAGAAAAATCACACTTTTTCTTTTTCTTTTCGTTTTTTTTCTCTTGGCTGGACCTTAAAGGGTGAGATTCAGATTTATTTGTTTATTTATTTTCTTATAAAGTTGTAAATATATGTATTTAAGAGTTGGTTGCTTGTTTGTGCATAAAGAGTAAAGTTTATGCTCATTTTCTTAATAGTTTGTGACATAAGTAACTTTTTAGCATGTGTAATTTATATTCATAAAATGTTTATGTTTCAAATTTCTGTTTCTCTTGTTTATTATTATTTATGTAAACTTTTTTAAGTTTGTTGGTATTTTAGTTAAATTGGCACAATACGGATGTCTTTCTTCAAATCTTTGATTAAATTTGTTACTTATTTTTACTTTAATTACTAAGTGAATTCAACATTATGTGTCTTTGTATTTTGAATCATTATTAGCTTGTTATGTCAATCCATTAATTATAATTTCTGGCATTGTACGAAAATTATCAAAAAATTCAGCGCCGAACGCAGAAAACTAAGCAAATTAACGAAATTTCTTAATTGTTTGCGACTTAGGTTTCTATTTCTAAGTCTAAGAAATCAATTGGGTAATGAAAAGGTAACTTGAATAGATGGGTCTGTGTCTAACCTGAAACGCAAAATTGACAGTTGCCACACTAACAATCTTTCCCTATTTGCAATAAGCAGTCTAAGATGGTTCTATCAATGATGACTATATATTTTTACATTATTTTTGCTGGAATAAAACTGCAACATTGAAGTAAAGTAAAAGATTAGTTTATATATACATTGATATTGATTACAAACAACACATGTTTTTACAGAAGTACAACTAATCTACTTAAGTAAATTACAACTAATGTAATAAGAAGGAGTACAAGAAATGTAATAAGAAGGATTACAACAAATGTAATAAAGTACAACATATGTACAAGGAAAGTTTCAACAAGTTGGACTGTTGATGGTGCGAGCAAGTAATGGCAAGCCTGTCCAACTTATGGACAACTTCCATTCTTCATCTACTCAACAGTAGATGGACCTTCAATCTGTTTCCTTCCTTCAAGCAGCTGTTCAAAGTGCTCCATGGTCTCATCAATTTTTTCTACTTCATGTCCAAGAAACATGAAGTCAGGATGTTGAAGTTCTCCTCTCTCATAAAAGCCTTTAAGCAGTTCCCAGATAGCTGCTCTCCATCTTGAAAATTGTTGGATGGAATTGGAGATCTAAAAGCTATGTGTTGTTTAAGACCTACCTTTTGCAGATCAGATGCTCTCTAGAAACACATCTTCTTTGTTAAGGGATCTACAAAAATACCCCAAACTCAGGCTCTTCTATAAGTTTATCTTCCTCAGGTTCAACTCCTCTGGGCAGGCTGTGATTCACTCCTTTGACCACAACAGCTAGGATGCCTTGATCAATCATAATCAGGAGTTCTTTAAGCTCTGTATCCTTCCTCTTACTCCTTGCCTTAATGTTGGGTTCAACCACTGAGGTACCCATAATGTGTTCTTCAGAGATCAGACCCAGGTATTTAACTCTTCCTATCAGCGTTTTGAGATATGCCCTGACAGTCTTAGCAGTTTCAGATTCGACTGACTCAGGGCAACAGCCAATTCAACCCATTCTCTGTACCCTGTGCAAGCAATATCAATGTATTCATATGCCTCCAATTCTGGACCCTCAGCACCTAGCCTGGTTATCTGAATCTTCCACTGCTTTCCTTTCTTTGAGATGGGGACAACTTCGAGAATTGTTTCCTTGGCAAGCCTTGTGTTAGCCACATCAAAGAATTTCTTCATTGCCAAGTTGTCAAAGTGTACTTGGGCGCTTGCTAAGGAGGATGCAGGTTTTGACTTGATCACTGAGACCTGTGCACCCTTTTGTTTCTCTCCCTCTTTATCAGTCACTGACTCTTTTGCAGCCTCTAGCAGTTTCCTTTGAACATCCAAGGAGGGCATTTTAACTTTTCTTGCCTCCTTGTATGCAAAGTGTTAGGCACAAAAAGACCTCAGTCAAACCTGTTCTACATCTTAGGGGGAGATTATTAATCAAATCTGTTTGATGCACTTAAAGGTATAATTTAAGGCCTGTTAATGCCTTATTGTAACCTGATAAGTGACTTGCAATATTGATCAAAGTTGTTTACCCTATTGCATTTGTTGCAACTAAAGCAGATTGCGCAAGCTGTTCTATTCTGCTGAACAGGCTGGACATAAACTGTCTACGCTGCTTTATCCCGTTGAGCAGCTTGGACGAATTCTAAGTGAATAGTTCTTGTGATTAGATCCGGTTCTTTGTGAACAGGCTAAACACTTTATGAAATATGTTTCCATGTCCTCATGTATTGTTTTGGACTACCAGATCAGTTTACAAAGTCGAAGACAAAGTGGAAAAACAGAAACTGCAAAGACTGCCTATGCTGTTCTGTTACATTAAGACAAAGTGGATATTTGAAATGGGTGACAGACCATTTCTTATATCAAAATGGCTATAACAGAAGATGAAAGGTTGAAAGTTGACATTCCTCTTTTTTGTTAAAGCCTTCTACAACAGAGACAAAAAGGAAAATACAAAGATTCTACAATGTAAAGACAATTCTGCTTTGTCAGAACGTGCAGAAAAGTTATTTTGTCTTTATGGAAAGACATCTCACTATCTCATTGTCCAATGAGGAAGCTTCACTGAGATTCTCAGTGAGAGTATAAATGGAAGCTACTAAGGAATGTGAGATAATCAAGAGTGTGATATTCAGATCGTGCAAAGAAGTGTGTTTTCATGCATGCAAGTCTGCTTGAAAAGAATAGTAACGTGTGTCCAAGCTGCTCTTATTCAAGCTGTCCATCTATCTGTCTTGTAAACAGTGAGTTCATGTTAGTGAGTGTATTCATTGTATCTAGTCTGAGTGTGTCTTAGATTAGTTAAACATCTGTTGTTTCTGTCATCTCAGCCTAAACCATTCCGCAGTTCAGGCTTGTTTGTAATTAACACTTGTTGATAATATACACAAACATTGAGAAAAGTGTGTTGAATTTTAAATAGTTGTATTCACCCCCCCCCCCCCTCTACAGCTTAGAGCAACGTACTAGGGAAACCTTTTGGGACCAATAACTACTATCAGAGTAGATAGAGTGTGTGTTAACTCTAGATCTCTCATTCTTTCTATTTCCCATGGACAACAGTGTTGTCAGCTCTACCTCTTACTATGACAATGGTTCAATGGCAAAACCCCCCAAGTTCAATCATCAGAACTTCTCTGGTTGGAAGTGCAGATTGATGCTCTACTTATAGAATCTGGATGTACAGCTACCAGAAATAGTAATGGAAGGTCCCTATGTGCCAACTTCTGTTACTACTATCACTCCTGCTGCTGAAGGAGTTGTTCCTGAGATTAGGACCTTTGAAAAGGCTAAAGCTTAATGGTCTGATGAAGACAAAAGGCTGGTTGCTCTTGATGCAAAGGCCAGGAACAACCTGGTTATTTCTCTTCCTGATGATGTGTTCAAACAGGTTGAGAAAATGAAGACTGCTAAGGAGATGTGGGATACTTTATGTACCATCTAAGATGGTCCGACTATCACAATAGATAAGAGTATCAACAATCTTGTTAGGCAGTATGAACTCTTCTTTGCAAAGCCAAAGGAGTCTCTCACTGAAACTTATACCAGATTCATTGCTCTAATCAATGATCTCAAAGCTGTTAGGATCACCAAGGACAGCTTGACTCTGGTAAACAAGTTTTTGGACATTCTGCCTGATGAATGGAACTATTTTTCTACTATCCTAAGAAACTCAGGCACCATCAAAGGTATGGATCTTGTAAATCTGTATGGGTCCTTACTAAATGATGAACAATCAAGGCAACAGAAAAGAAATGCCTTGCAGATGTCCAAAAGAGGTGCTGCCTTAGTGGCCAGCGTGAGACAACCTGCTGGTCAGGTGTGTGATGTGTTCACACAAGCTGATCAACAGGCTGACGATGAAATGGAAGAATTGTCTGAGGAAGAAGATGGTGAAGATCTTACTGAATTCGATGATGAGCAAATGATTGCCATGCTTGTCAGATTATTCAATAAGAAGAGGTTTGGTGGAAAGATGCTGCAAAAGAAGTCAGGTGCCATAAAAAAGAAAGCATTTGACAAAAACTAACGCCGAGTGCTTTAAATGTGGCAAAATACGCCATATAGTTGCTGACTGTGTCTAAAGTTGTTGGCTCAACATCCAAACCATACAAGACAAATAAGAATGATGGCTACAGGGTTAAGTACCTAATGGCCATGGCTAAGCTGAGAAAGTTGGAAGACTCAGTGGCTTCCAACAAGCAAAAGGGACTCATGGCTGAGACATGTGACTGGGAGGAATCTGACTCATCATCAGATGAAGAAGATAACAATTGTCTGATCGCCAACACTAATGTCCCATCAACAAGCAATTTCAAACAGGACCTGGCTGAAGCTGAGGCTCTTTGCAGCATGGAGAACTGGAACCCAACAATGATGTATAAGGTACAAAATTTTATGGATTGCAGTTCTAATGAAAAAGTTAAAATTTTTGGATATTTACTTGTTGATTTAAAAGATGCCATTGAGAAGTATGATGCTTTATTGTCTGAAATCTCCAAGCTAAAAACTGATCTTGAAATAAAAACTAGTAAACTGGACAGCTTCCATAAGTTGGAAACTGAACTTGATGAATTAAAACACATCAATTCCATTTTATTAGAAGAAAAGAGAGAGACAGACACAAAGCATGCAAAACTTCAAAAGATTGTTGACTCCTGATGCCAATCTGCATAGAAAGTCAATCATTGTATCAGTCAACAGATCCCTGCTCAAATCCTAGCCTATCTTGGAGGGGATCTTGATAAAGCAGCTTCATTTGTTGAGATAAATAATATGGAAAAAGACTTATCCACTCTTGGTGAGTTTCCAAGTACTTTCGTTCAGAAAGTAAATTGTAAGGTAGTCTCAACAAATAGGTTTGTCACGCCTCAAAACACTGACAGCTTGTGTGAAAAAGTTCTAAAAACTGATGATGGAATATGTTCTCCATCAAATCAGTCTGCTAAGTGCTCAACTGGTTCACACAAGAAAAAGAAGGGAAAACAAGTTCAAACTGCAGTTTTGGACACTAAACCTGTCAACAAGACATGTTCTGGATCTAAATCTGATGGTAAGAAACCTGTTAATCCTTTTGATGCTGAACATTTTGAGAAAACATTTTCCAAAGGTTAACAACCTGCTTTCAACAGGGGTAAGTCTCATGTTGAAAGTAAATCTGCTGTGATTTCGAATAAGTTATTAAATCATAGTTGAAAACGGGTTATAAGTGAAGGTAAGTCTTTCAAAAGCAAAAGTAGTGATTATGTTGATAGGCAACATCGATCACATCTCAGTAAGGGCAAAGGCAAAGCCATTGCTCAACCTGAGAATGTTTGGAATAAGTTTCCCAAACCTGTGGAAGGTCAAAAGCCAATCAAACTTCCTATATTTGATCTCTGCCCTCTCAAAAAGAGGAAAGAGGATACATGTAAAGTTGTTGCTGTTGTGCCTTCTACTTAAACTGTTGATTCTTCTAAAAATAATAATAAGTTTGCTAAACCTACCGAGAAGTTCAACAAAAATGTTCCAGAATGTGTTTCTAAGAGTTCTTTTTCCAAAAACTCTAAAAAGAGAAAGTGCTACAAATGTGGGAAGAAGACACATATGGCCAAAGACTGTCCTGAAACTGAGGACATGAGGCCTGCTGACATAACTAGTTCCAACATTGCAAAAACCAGCAGTGTTGTTGGTACATCCTGTGTGACGATAGCAGTCTAAGTGATCCTACATTGTGATTTTTAGCAAGTGTGTGTTATATATGTTTATATATGGTTGATATTTATTAGTGTTTGTATGTTTGAACTTGATGTATCGTATTACAAGAAGTTCAAACATAAAGTACAAAGAAAAAATCAATCATAAGTAATAACATAAGTTTCAACACTTAGTTGTTTATGTAAAAGGCTAGATTCGAATCAGACAAGGCTTGGCATTCGAATCTGTGATAGATTCGAATGAAGCCTAGATTCGAAGAGCCCAGATTCGAGAGTGTCTTTGTGGACAGACTCGAATGGGCCTTGGGCCAGATTCGAGTTTGGCCCACATCAGACTCGAATCAGGGTCTATAATTAGGGATAGACTCGAGATATAATCAGACTTTTTGCAGAATTCGTGAGGAATTAAGCTTAAAGCGATCTCGAGTTTATTAGCTTGGTGCGTGTTCTTTCGGAGAGAATCAGTTTGTAGGATCGTTCGTGTGTCGTTCGTTCAGCCTCTGATTGTGTCTGTGCTTCGTAGTTGAGAGTTGTTTCCGTCTACCCGTTAACGAGGATTCCGCACTCGTTGACGGCTCCGCGTCTGACAAGTTGTAGGGATCATGAGGAGCATCGTAGAGATGAAGATGATGAAGACAATGATCCCGATGCACATAATGAGAATGAGCCAGTAGATTTTCCTGCTGCTTAGGCTACATAAGTTCAGGGGGAGCCCAGTCAAGTTGAAGGAGAAATGGGAGAAGCAAGTTCATCAAAGCAACCTACAGATTTTGAAATCAGCGAGATGATCGATGCACTGATGGATCTTGATGATGATCCGATGGATCTAGGTTTTGATTATGAAGATGAAGAGCTTGAAGAATGTGAGTTTGTGCCGGAAGAAATAGTTGACTGGCAATCTGATGATGAAGCCGACGAGATAGTCGTACAGCAGAATCCTATCACGGATACTTACATGATAGATGGGGATAATATTGTCAACATAGATGTAGTGAATGCTGCATTGAATACTCAGCCATCAACAGAAGAACCTGCTAGAGAGCTATCAAACGAAGAAAAACAAAAGTTATGGTTCAGGGCTGAACAGAAAGAGTTAGAGCTTAAGAAGACAATGAGAGTGCCAGGTACTGGGAAGCTGTCTGCACGCATATTAAGCTGGTTCTTTGATAGAGAACTGCAGCTATTTGAGATTAAGAGGAAAGACGGGCTTCAGTACATGAGGCGAACTTTAAAAGCGTTCAACTCCCTGCCAAAGATCGAAATTACAGACCTAGCATGGAAAGATCTGCTAAACATTGGCAATGATCCCTACGCGGACGTTATCGCAAGAATCATAAGAAAGGAGGGGAGATCAAGGAAGTTCGAGCGATTGAATCCAAGGGTCGGGAGAAGAGTAGAGGATCCGTCACGTATCGATCCTCTAACTGGACGACCTTAGATGAGGATTCACTATAAGCCAGCTAGATGTCTTAGGAAGGTTCCTCTCAAGCCGATGCCACAGAATGTTTTGAAGAATCTGCATTGGTGGTACGCTGACACTGAGACTGGGGAAGCGGTCATGGAAGATTTTGAAGAAAATGTCATTCTTAGAGTCTACGACCCTCTTCACCTGGTAAACGTCTCCAAAGATGATCTTCATATTTTGCACGCCTGTAAGATCTCTAGTGATGCACATATGGACAGTGAAGCTAGTAAGTATGAAAATGTAGTCAAGGTATGTGTTGAGAAAGGTTTGTATGCTGGTAGTAGTTTGAATCAATAAATAAACAAAGTTCTTAAGTCAAATGTGTGAATTATTAGAAGCTATCGTCAAGGGGGAGTCTGTTGGTACATCCTGTGTGACGATAGCAGTCTAAGTGATCCTACATTGTGATTTTAGCAAGTGTGTGTTATATATGTTTATATATGGTTGATATTTATTAGTGTTTGTATGTTTGAACTTGATGTAACGTATTACAAGAAGTTCAAACATAAAGTACCAAGATAAAATCAATCATAAATAATAACATAAGTTTCAACACTTAGTTGTTTATGTAAAAGGCTAGATTCGAATCAGACAAGGCTTGGCATTCGAATCTGTGATAGATTCGAATGAAGCCTAGATTCGAAGAGCCCAGATTCGAGAGTGTCTTTGTGGACAGACTCGAATGGGCCTTGGGCCAGATTCGAGTTTGGCCCACATCAGACTCGAATCAGGGTCTATAATTAGGGATAGACTCGAGATATAATCAGACTTTTTGCAGAATTCGTGAGGGATTAAGCTTAAAGCGATCTCGAGTTTATCAGCTTGGTGCGTGTTCTTTCGGAGAGAATCAGTGTGTAGGATCGTTCGTGTGTCATTCGTTCAGCCTCTGATAGTCTCCGTGTTTCGTAGTTGAGAGTTGTTTCCGTCTACCCGTTAACGAGCTTTCCGCACTCGTTGACGGCTCCGCGTCTAGATAGATCTCGTATAGTGGTAGACCTTACAAGTGTTGGAAGTAACATGGTCAATGAGGATAGTATCCAAGCTGATACAATCGAGATAGGAAATATTAGTGTTGATCTTACTGGTTCATCAACAAATGTTGATGAAGAAGAAGAACTCATCCCTATGATGAGTTCCCCTAAAAATAACTAATATTTTCTCATCACACTTTGTAGGTTAAACAACCAACCCTAGTTTGGTACTTGGACAGCAGCTGCTCAGGCCACATGACAGGTTGCAAAAACTTGCTGAGTCGTCTCAGGCCTAAAAAAGGGCCAAAAGTCACCTTTGGTGATAATGTTCAGGGATCCACAGAGGGATATGGAACCCTTCAAGCTGGTGCTGATTTATTCAAAAGAGTAGCCTATGTGTCTGGGCTAAAACACAATCTTGTAAGCATAAGTCAAGTGTGTGATGCTGGCTACAAGGTTAACTTTGATGAGCACCTGAGGTACATATTGGATTCCCAAGGCAAAGTTGTGTTGTGTGCACAAAGAAAGAAAGGTGTATATGTTGTGGACATGATATCTACTGATCCCACAACTGAAACCTGCTTTATCTCAAGAAGCAATGCAAATCTAACTTGGTTATGGCACAAAAGGCTAACACACCTGAACTTCAAGAATATCAACAAACTCTGTAAGAAAGAGTTGGTAACAGGTTTGCCTTCTATAACCTTTGTTAAGGACAAACTCTGCACAGCTTGTGAGAAAGGCAAGCAGAGAAAAACATCTTTTAAATCCAAGTATAATTTTTCTATTGATACTCCTCTCTTCTTAATCCACATGGACTTGTTTGGACGTGTCAGTGTCCCAAGTCTATGAGGTAGAATATTCACTCTAGTAATGGTTGATGAGTTTTCTAGGTTTACAAGGGTGATCTTTCTGAAGACCAAAGGAGAGGCTGCTAGAGAAATTATTGGATTTATCAAAAAGATGGAAGTGTTGAACTCTGCTCAAGTTAAGCAGCTTAGAAGAGATCATGGTACTGAATTCAGAAACAGTACTCTTGACGACTTCTGTGAAGAAAGAGGGATCTCACAAAACTTTTCAGCTGTAAGAACTCCACAACAAAATGAAGTTGCTGAAAGGAGGAACAAAACTCTCATTGAAGCTGCTAGAACCATGTTGTGTGCATCTGGTTACCATCATCATTTTGGGCTGAAGCTGTCAATACTGCATGTTTCACTCAAAACAGATCCTTAGTGGTGAAAAGGTTCAATAAGACTCCCTATGAGTTAATCAAAGGGAGGAGGCCAAACATTAGTTATATCCATATGTTTGGATGCCCCTGCTTCATTCTGAATCAGAGGGACCAACTGGAAAATTTTGAACCCAAAGCTGATGAAGGTGTGTTTGTTGGATATTCTGCTATCTCTAAAGCCTATAGAGTATACAACTACAAAAGAAAGGTGATCGATGAATCTATCAATGTAACCTTTGAGGAGTCTAGGAGTGCCCCCACCAAAGCTGTTCCTGAATTAGTTTCAGGAGAGCTCAGATTTGATGATCTCATGCATTCCATCAATGAAGAAAAGGACTTAAAAGCTTCCACTTCACCCAGATAACAGTGTGTCTGAAAATCTTGAAAGTTATTCTGCAAGACCTGATGAAGATGAAAATGATATAGGAGAACTTTCATTGAGACATGATCCTATGTGGATTAGGTGTCACCCCAATGATCATGTAATTGGTGACATCAACAAAGGGGTACAAACAAGATGGGACAACTTAGGAAACTTTTGTATGTTTTCTAGCTTTGTGTCCCTGATGGAGCCAAAGAAAGTGGATGATGCTTTAAAAGATTCCAATTGGATCACTTCCATGCAAGAAGAGCTCAATCAGTTTGAGAGAAATAAAGTATGGAAGCTGGTCCCTGTTCCTAAAGGTAAAACCATAATTGGCACCAAATGGGTTTTCAGAAATAAGATGGATGAGCAAGGTCATGTCATTAGAAATAAGGCAAGACTGGTTGCTCAGGGCTATAGATAAGAAGAAGGGATAGACTATGATGAAACATTTGCTCCAGTGGCCAGGTTAGAAGCAATTCATTTGTTTCTAGCCAATGCTGCCCACAAGAGCATGAAGGTATTTCAAATGGATGTGAAGAGTACATTTTGGAATGGTAAGCTGCAGGATGAAGTATATGTCAAGCAACCTCCACGTTTTAAAAATGAACAACCTCCAGGTTTTGTCTATAAGTTGGACAAAGCTCTCTATGGTCTAAAACTAGCCCCTTGAGCCTGGTATGAAACTTTTACTGATTTCCTTATGAGCAATGGCTACTCCAGAGGTAAAGTGGATACCACATTGTTCATAAAGAAGGTGAAGTCTGATATTATGCTTGTTCAAATTTATGTGGATGACATAATATTTGGATCTACTAATGAGCAGCTATGCAAGAATTTTTCACTACTCATGAAATCGAAATATGAAATGAGTATGATGGGTGAACTTACTTTCCTTCTAGTATAACAGGTTAAAAAAACCTCAAATGGAATATTTATAAATCAAAGAAAGTACACTTTAGATCTTTTGAAAAAAGTTTAAATTTGATCAAAGTTCTCCCATCAAAACCCCAATGGCAACCAATGTAAAATTGGATGTTGATGCAAGTGGCAAAGTTGTTTCAGTGACAGCTTACAGAGGCATGATTGGGAGCTTCCTATATTTAACTGCTAGTATACCTAATATTATGTTTGCTACCTGTTTATGTGCTAGGTTTCAAGCTGATCCTAAGGAATCACATCTAGCTGCTGTAAAAAGAATCTTCAGGTACCAAAAGGGTACACCAGGTTTGGGTCTTTGGTATCCCAAAGACTCAAGTCTTGAACTAACAGATTATTCATATTCTGATTTTGCAGGCTGCAGGTTAGACACGAAAGAAAAACAGGTGGATGTCAACTCCTTGGTGGAAAGTTGATCAGTTGGTGTAGCATGAAGCAGAACTCAGTTTCTACTTCTACTACTGAAGCTGAGTACATTGCTGCTGGAAGCTGCTGTGGGTAGATTCTATGGATGCAGTATCAGCTTGAGGATTATGGACTTGTATATAGGAAATCTCCTATTCTGTGTGATAATACAAGTGCCATAGCAATTTCCAACAATCCAGTCTTTCATTCCAGAACAAAGCATATATAAGTCAGACATCACTTTATCAGAGATCACATTCAGAAAGGTAATGTGGAGGTAAGTTTTATTTCCACACATGAACCAGCTTGCAGACATTTTCACCAAGCCTCTTGATGAAAACAGGTTTGATTACCTTGTAAGCAAGCTGGGCATGTTAAATAAAAGTGACTAAGTGTCATTGATGCTCTAAGAGATTGCATGTTCAAACTGTTCAGATTTATCCAAAAGCTTGGACAGAACAGGCTCAACTTGTTCTGTTCTTAGCCAGTTTCTGAAAACTTGGAGAGCTTGGACGTATAACAGGCTTGACAAAATATGTTTTGATCTCAAACCTGTTCTGTTATACAAACCACTAACCTGCTCACTCTCTTAACCTGTCATACAAGACACTGTCTTGTAACCTGATCAACTATTGAACAGAAATCTGTTCTCATCTAGCTGCACAGGTTGTATGAACAGCTTGGGGATGATCAGTTTATGATGAAACCAGCTTATCACAGGTTTGAACAACAGCTTGGAACATCAGTTTTAATTACCTTTCTTCATAATTAAGTTACTTAAATTCTGTATTATTTAACTTAATTACCTGCGGATAATGTTTGTTAACGTGTGTTAGTAGTTAAAAAGGTTCAAGTGGTCTTACACCCGTTCTGACATGGCAAACCGTTCTGTTTTCCGTTAAAAAACATTTCAAATCAACTGCCCAAACCTTTCTCTCTCCTAGTCGCTCACATTCAAATCCTATAAATACCTCTTTCACTATTTCATCATCTTCTTCTTCTTCTCTACTACTTCCATAACTACCTGAATAATCCTAAATCGACTAAGTGTCAAGCAATCCTTTATTCTACTACTTACCAAATGGCTCACCAAATCAACCCCCTGTTTCCAGTTTTCGTTAGTGATGATGTCGAAAAATATCCCTCAGTTACCGCGATGCTCACTCTGAAACCCACTAACTATAGAGCCAACCTAACCATTCCCAAAAACTACGTGGGAAAGGGTTATGAAAAAATGGTGGAGTTTCTGCAAGTTCACCCTCTGCATTATGCTATGACTGCCTCTCCTGGTGTATGAGTTTTAGTACACCTGTGCTTATGATCCATCAACCAAAACCATCACTGGAACCATCCTCAATGGGTCTCAAACCATTGAGATAACCACTACTCTTCTCAGGGAAGTTCTTCATCTTCCTGTTGCTGAAACTTATGATAAACCACAACCTGAGAATGACCAGATGGGCAATCTGCTGCGCTTCTGTGGCGTAGCGAAACCTAAAGTTGGAGCTACATTGTTCAGAAGGGACTTATCACCCACTTACAGCTTCTTATTTGCCTCAGTGGTGATGTCTTTTGGCTGCAAAGTTGGTTCTTTTGACCAGCTTAGCAGGGATGAAATTCCCATATTCCTGCAGTTTGTGGATGGGACTACACTGAACATGGCCAGATGGATTTTTGTGAATATGAGGAGCTTGGTGCAGCAAGAACACCGCCCTGCTGCTGTAAGATACCCAAAGTTTCTAGGCCTCATCTTCAAACATGTCTATGGTAAGCATCTCCACAACTCTCAACCCTTGTTAACTACAGCTGCATTCCCTGTCATTGGGAATAGAGTCTTTTACACTCCAGTACTCAACAATGAGCCTCCTCTATCTACTCAATGAGGAGGTTACTTGGTTTCGTGCAAGGACCCTCTACTGTGAGGGTGGATCCAGTGGCTACTCCCAAAGGAAAATCCAAATCCAGGCCCAAGGTAATCAAAAGAGGCCTGAAATCGACTGAAGCTGAGCCTGTCCGAAAGAAGGCTAAAACAGTTGAGTCTAAGTATGCCATATCATTCTCTGTGGCTGAGGGGGAGCAAACTTCTCACCCTGGTTCATCTGTTGAACCTGAAGCCTTTATGGTCGGTGCCTCTGTCGCACCTGAGACCATGAAATAGGTTAACCCTCCTGTTTCTGACCCAGTCTCAACTCCAGTCCAAACAGAATCCCTCATCACTTTTCACAACATTCATCCTCCACTTCATCCCTCAAATCATATAATAGACGCAAATCCTTAGCCAAAAAAGAAGCCATCATCCAACACCAGCCACCTCTGACCCCTCTCAACAGGAGTCAGTTCACAAAGAAGCAACCCCTGCTGCTTCTCCTTTTTTGGGAGAAAGTTAAGCACATTTGAAGCAGGTTTCACTCCAACAAGAGTTAACCCAGAGTCAGCCTACACCCTCTGGTTCCTCCCAACAGGAACCAGTTGTACAATACGAGACTACCACATCCACTATCCCAGCCTCCCAACAGGCTGAGGGTATTGAAAGACAGGAGTCCACTCCACTACATACTGAGTCCACACAGTCTCCACCTCATACTTCTCTTACACCATCTGCGTCCGCACGAGGTGCCAAAGCTGTTGGAACAGACCATCCAGCTGATCAGCCTCAAACTTCTGCTCCTGGTGATGCAGCTGTTGTACACCCCACAGCTGTTGAAGGACCCTCATCTCAAGCTGATGAACCTGAGGGCTTGGACCATCCCTCTGGTGAGGCTTCTCCGCAAGTGCAAGTTCCTTCATCAGGTTTCACCACTGATGATGTTGAAATGCACATCCCCTCACCCCATGAAGATGTGCCTGTAAACCAAGGTGCTACTGAGGGAACCACCCCAGGTCTTAATGAAGGTGCTACAACATAAGCAGCATCTGAAAGGCCACAAACTCCTAACACTTCACCTCATGATGCAGATATAGCCACTGCTGAAGGTTCCCTTGACCCCTCCAAGTTGGGCCAACTCACATATGCCCAGGCTATGGAATTACTATCCAAAGTCTGCATGCCTTCCCCCACTAATCCACTAACCCCTGCCTCTTCCCCATCACATTCACATTCTTCACCATTTACCCAATCCAAACAATCCACACATACTCCTCCATCCCCCAAAGATCTTCCTTTGAAGGATCAGCTATCTTTGCTGACGAACAAAGTTGGTTCTTTGGAAACCTCAATAACCTCCCTACCTTCTATCATCTCAGACTCTGTGTCTGCTCAGCTTAAGGGGTTCCTTGATTCATTCAGGGCTTCTTATCCAACCCCTGCTCCCCAAGCTGATCAATCCTCTCAGCCGCTTGCACTCACTGCACCGCTGCAAACACTCTCCTCCACCCTCTCAAGATTTCTTTCTACCCAACAAGACTCTCTGTCCTTCTTGGTAGCTGTTTCTCAACAGATGTCAGCTCTCTTTGACACCTGCACAAATACTCTCCCTTTCACTTTGGCCAGCTTGAACACCTTAGTGGTCTATCTGTCTAATTTTGTGTCATCAAACCTTGATGACATGCAATATTCTCTTGAACTAAATCTTAAACAACTTCAAAGTTTGTTGTTCACAGCTTCTGACAGGGAAGCCATTGCTCAGCTATAATCTTTCTACTTCCCACTCTACCTCTCTTCAAACCTGTGTTACACAACTTGCAGAGGTGAAGGACAACTTGGCTTTCTTAGTGCATAGCCTTGTTGGTTCCAAACCTGCTGCCAAAACTGCTGCCCATCCTACTGAATTCGTTTCTTCAGGCAGACCCATTGTTGAAGTCTCTGTGCCATCTCCTTCGAAGGGGAAGAAGCTATCTGCCTCAAAGACCAAGTCTAAGGGGGAGAAATCTTCATCTCGTCTAAGGAGAAATCAGCATTAGTGGGACAAACAACAGGTGTTTCCCAAACAGGTCCTACTGCAGATGCCTCCAAAACAACTGAACCTGCTCAGCCTACTCAGGCTGGATCTCCAAATCCTGCACCATCTAAGGGGGAGAAGTCCATTCCTTGGGACAAGTCAAGCAGAAGGGGACCTCTTATCTTGGAGCAAACTGATGAAGAAGAGTAAGAGGAACCTGAAGCTGTTATAACCACAATAGCTAAAGGAAAGAGAAATGCCTTAGTGGACCCTGACTACCTCAAAGCTGCTCCACTAAAATTTGATAAGGCTCTGGCCAAAGAAACGGGTCTTCCTATGGAGACTTATTATGAATTCAAAGAAGAACAGCTTCGATCCATTAAAAGGCTAAAGAGAGAAGAAGATTCTTCTAAAGCTACAAAGGCCTTTGGATACAAGGAGGCAATAAAAGCTAAAATGCCTTCCTTGGATGTTCAATGGAAACTTCTAGAGGCTGCCAATGAGTCAGTGGTTGAGAAAGAAGGAGAGAAAGAAAAGGGTGCTCAGGTCTCTGTGATCAAATCAAAGTCATCATCCTCCTCAGCAAGAGCCCAAGTTCACTTTGACAACTTGGCAAGGAAGAAATTCTTTGATGTTACCAACAGAAGTCTTACCAAGGAAACAATTGTCAAAGTTGTTCCGATTTCAAAGAAAGGCAAGCAGTGGAAGCTTCAAATAACCAGGCTAGGTGCTGAAGGTCCAGAATTGAAATCATATGAACACACTGATGTTGCTCAAATAGAGTATAGAGAATGGGTGGAAGTGGCGGTTGCCCTGAGTCAGTCTATGTTTGAAACTTCTAAGACTATCTGGGCATATGTCAAAACTTTAATGGAAAGAGTTAAGAATCTTGGCCTGATTACAGAAGAACAAATCAAGGGTACCTCACTGGTTGAACCGAACATTAATGCTAGGAGAAGGAGGAAGGATACTGAGCTGGAAGAACACCTAATAAGGATTGATCAAGGCAATCTAGCTATTGAGATTAAGGGAGTAGATCACAGACTGCCCAGAGGAGTGGAACCTGAGGAAGACAAGCTAATAGAGGAACCTGAGCTTGGGGTATTTTTTGTAGATCCCCTAACAAAGAAAAATTGTTTCCAGAGAGCATTCGATTTGCATAAGGTTGGTCTTAAGCAACTCATAGCTTTTATACTTGCCAACTCCTACAAACAATCTGCAAGATGGAGAGCAGCTATCTGGGAACAGCTCAAAGGGTTCCATGAGAGAGGAGAGCTTCAACATCCTAACTTCATGTTCCTCAATAATGAAATGGAGGAAATTGAAGAAACCAGAGAGCATTTTGAACAAATGTTCGAAAAAGAACCACAACAACTTGGAGGTCCATCTACTACTGAGTAGATGAAGAATGGAAGCTGTCCATAAGTTGGACCGGCTTACCATTATTTGCTCCCACTATCAACAGTCCAAAATTTGTTGAAACTGTTCCTTGTACATATGTTGTACTTTATTACATTAGTTGTATTACATTAGTTGTAATATTCTTTAATAGATTAGTTGTACATTTGTACGAACATGTGTTGTTGTAATCAAAATCAGTATATATACACTGATCCTTTACTTTACTTCAATGTTGTAATTTCATTTCAGCAAAGTGTATTGTATAAATATATAGTGATTATTGATAGAATCAGCTTAGACTGATTATTGCTAATAGGAGGAGATTGTTAGGCACAAAAAGGCATCAGTCAAACCTGTTCTACCTCTTAGGGGGAGATTATTAATCAAACCTGTTTGATGCACTTAAAGGTATAATTTTAGGCCTATTAATGCCTTATTGAAACCTGATAAGTGATTTGCAATATTAGTCAAAGCTGTTTATCCTGTTGCATTTTGTTGCAACTAAGGCAGATTGCCCAAGCTGTTCTATTCTGCTGAACGGGCTGGACATAAATTGTCTACACTGCTCTATCCTGTTGAGCAGCTTGGACAAATTCTAAGTGTTCTGTTCTTTTTGAACAGAACATGTTCTTTGTGAACAGGCTAAACACTTTATCGAATATGTTTCCATGTCCTCATGTATTGTTTTGGACTACAAGATCAGTTTACAAAGTCTAAGACAAAGTGGGAAAGCATAAACTGCAAAGACTGCCTACGTTGTTCTGTTATATGAACACAAAGTGGATATTTGAAATGGGTGACAGACCATTTCTTATATCAAAATGGCAATAACAAAAGATGAAATGTTAAAAGTTGACATTGTTCTTTTAGTTAGAGCCTTCTACAATAGAGACAACAAGGAAAAGACAAAGATTCTGCAATGTAAAGACAATTTCGCTTTGTCAGAACGTGCTAAAAAGTTGTTTTGTCTTTTTGGAAAAACATCTCACTGTCTCCTTGTCCAATGAGGAAGCTTCACTGAGATTCTCAGTGAAAGTATAAAAGGAAGCTTCTAAGGAATGTGAGATATCCAAGATTGTGATATTCAGATCGTGCAAAGAAGTGTGTTTTCATGCATGCAAGTCTTCTTGAATATAATAGTAACGTGTGTCTAAGCTATTCTTATTCAAGTTGTCCATCTGTCTATCTTGTAAATAGTGAGTTCATCTTAGTGAGTGTATTCATTGTATCTAGTGTTAGTGTGTCTTAGATTAGTTAAACATCTCTTGTTTCTGTCATCTCAGCTTGAACCATTCCGCAGTTCAGGCTTGTTTGTAATTAACACTTGTTGATAATATACACAAACATTGAGAAAAGTGTGTTGAATTTTGAATAGTTGTATTCACCCCCCCCCCCTCTACAGCTTAGAGCAACATACAAGGGAATCCTTTTGGGACCTACACAAAGGCCTTGGCAGCTTTGGTGGAGGCTTCTTCTTTCTTTTGTCTTTCCAAGATCTCAAGCTACTCTTCTTTGTATTGATAATAGGTGTCCAGTGCAACACCCATTTCTTTGGCTTGTGATTTGTCAAATTTTAGTTGAGCAGCCATGAGATAGCCAGTGTCCACTGAGGCTTTTCTCTTACCCTTAGCTGTTGTGGCTATGACAGCTTCAGTCTCCTCTTCCTCCTCTTCTTCCGTTTGTTCTATAATCATATGTCTCCTTCTGCTTGGCCTGTCCCCCGGAATAGATTCCTCCCCCTTAGATGGTGCAGTGCTTGGAGATCCAGCCTGAGTAGGCTAAGTAGCTTCAGAAATTTTGGAGACACCTGCAACAGGACCTGTTTAGGAAAGGCCTGCTGCTTGCCCTGTTACAGCTGATTTCTCCTTAAAGGGAGATGAATATTTCTCCCCCTTTGACTTGCTCTTCGAGGCTGAGATCTTCTGCCCTTTTGAAGGAGATGGCACAGAGCCTTCAACATCTGGTCTGCCTAAAGGAACGGATCCAACAGGCTGAGCAGCAGCAGTTTTGACAGCAGGCTTGGAACCAACAATGCTATGCATTCAGAAAGCCAAGTTATCCTTAACCTCTTCAAGTTGGGCAACACATGTTTAAAGAGAAGTAGAATGAGAAGTAGCAAGGGATGACAGCTGAGAGATAGCATCCCTGTCAGAAGCTGCGAACATTAAACTTTGAAGCTGTGCAAGAGTCAATTCAAGGGAGTCTTGCATATCATCAAAGTTTGAGGACACAGAATTGGACAGGGAGACCACTAAGGTATACATGCTGGCCACAGTGGAAGGGAGAGTGTTTAAGCAAGTGTCAACTAGAGCTGACAGTTGTTGGGAAACAGTTGGCAGTGTAGACACGGAGTTCTGTTGGGTAGAAAGAATTAAGGATAGGGAGGAGGATAGTTGTTGCAGCTGTGCGTGAGTGCAAGCAGCTGAGAGGAATGATCAGCTTGGGGAGCAGGGGTTAGAAAAGAAGTCCTGAACGAACCAAGGAACCCCTAAAGCTGGGCAGACACAGAGTCTCATATATTGGAAGGTAGGGATGTCATAGAGGTTTCCAAAGAACCAACTTTGTTATTCAGCAGAGACAGCTGATCCTTCAAAGTTAGATCTTTGGGGGATGGAGGTGTATGGGTTGATTGTTTGGATTGGGTGGATGGTTAGGAATATGATGGTGATGTTAAGGATTGAGGAGTATATGGATCAGTAGGTGAAGGTAGGGAGACTTTGGATAGGAGTTCCATAGCCTGGGCATAAGTTAAATGGCCCAGCTTGGAAGGGTCAAAGGGACCTTCAGGAGTGGCTGTATCTACATGATGAGGTGAGATGGTTGGAGTTTGTGGCCTTTCAGATGCTACTGGTATTGTAGCACCTTCAATAATACCTGTGGTTGTTCCCTTAGTAGTACCTTGGTTTTTAGGCACCTCTTCATGGGGAGAAGGGATGTGCATTTCAACATCATCAGTGGTGAAGCCTGATGATCGAATTTTCACTTGGGGAGCAACCTCACCAAAGAGATGTTCTATTCCCTTAGGTTCATCCGCTTGGGTTGATGGTACTTCAAGAGCTGTTGGGTGTGGAACAGCTGCATCACCAGGAGCAGAAGTTTGAGACTGTTCTGCTGGATGGTCTGTTCCAGTAGCTTGAGCACCTCGTACTGACACAGATTGCGTATGAGAAGTATCAGGGGGTGACTGTGTGGACTCAGTATGGAGTGGAGAGGGCTCATGTCTTTCAATGTCTTCAGCCTGTTGAGAGGCATGGACAGTTGATGTGGCATTCTCCTTTTGTACAACTGGTTCCTGTTGGGAGGAACCAGAGGGTCTAGGCTGACTCAAGGTGGACTCTTTATGGAGTGAAGTATGATCCAAATTTGCTGAACTTTCTCCCAAAATAGGAGAAGCAGCAGAGTTGCTTCTTTTTCACCTGAATCCTGTTGGGAGGGGTCAGAGGGGCTAGTTTAGGAGGATGGTCTCTTTTTGGCTAAGGATTTGCGTTTGTTATAGGAATTGAGGGATGAAGTGGAGGATGGATGTTGTGGGGAAGTGATGAGGGGTTCTGTTTGGAATGGGTCAGAAACAGGAGGGTTATCCTGTTCCATGGTCCCTAGTGCCACAGAGGCACCACCCATAAAGGCTTCAGCTTCAATTGATGAACCAGGGTCAAGTCTGCTCCCCCTCAGCCACTGAGGCTGATGGGACAGACTTAGTTGTTCTAGCCTTCTTGCGGACAGGCTCAGCTTCACCAGTTTGCAAGGCCCGTTTTATTAGTTTGGGCCTTGATTTGGATTTTCCTTTGGGAGCATCTATAGGATCCACCCTCTGAGTAGAGGGTCCTTCCACCAAACCAAGTAACCTCCTCATTGGAGTGGACAAAGGAGGTTCATTGGTGCAAGCATTTAACAGTACTCTGAGTAACAGTTATTCAGGTTTACATGTATTTTATGTAATTGAGACATATTTTGCTTCTATATGCTTTCTTTGAACTTTAATAGAGTTTATGTGAGTGAAGGTGAACACTGAGGTTCAGGCGGTGCCCAGCTTAGCTAGATCTCACATTTGTTCTATTAATATGCATTATTTATCGTTAACTGATTATTCTTTCCGCATAATACACAGCAAGACTTGTTTAAGCGTTTCTTTGAGCATTTCATAAGCATTGTACATACTGCAAGCAATTCTGACGCTTATCACTATCCCAAGCATTTATGAGGGTAGCTAGCCCTGCATCACAGACTGATCATCTGTAAGCAGTAGAAAGAACGGGGTCCACCTTTGTTGAAGTCATTTCATATAGAAACCAAGAATTCTGCTATTTGTTGAGCTGCTTACCTCCCAATCCTTTCCTCTTGAATTCTGAATTCATCCATAGCTTTAAAAGTGGTAGCATTTCCTTTTCAGCGTGCATTATCTTAATACGTGCAAGCATTCACTCTGGTATAAGCAATAACTCTAAAGCAAGCTTTAATTTGATCAGCCTTTATAGACATATTTCTTTTAGCCACATATCATACATGCATCATGACTTTCTGTTATCTCACTAAGCAATTAGCTTACAGTTGCTACTCACAATTTTACAGGCAAAGGTTAAGAGCAAGCTGGACCATCTACTTAGGTCTATTTTTTGATCATTCCAAAGGACTTTACCTTACTATTCATCTTAGGGTATAGCTTTGTGATGCCTTGGGATCTGGGTAGCTGCTTTTATTATTATTGTGATGTAATAGCTCTTAGTATTGTAACCTTGTAGCACGTGTAGTGTATAACAACTTGCTTTCTAATTCAAGCGTTTATGTTATAATTTGCATTGTATGATGAAATTGTGGAATTAATGAAATTAATTGCTAAAATATGCAACTAAATGTTGGAAATAATTTTAAAGTTAATTATATGCTAAGAATTTTAATAAATCATCAATTTTAAATGAAGAGGAACAAATAAAAATGTTGGTGGCAAATGCCTAAAAGATTGAACTTGCAAATATATATAAACCCAAAATGAGAATTTAAAGCTCATTTTATCACCAACTAAAAATCAAACTTTCTGCTCCCTTTCTCCTCCTCCACGGTTCAACAACAAGACCATCAAGAATCATCATCAAATCTTGCAACCAAAATCAGGGATTGAAGCCTAGAAAAACTATCCATAAGGATCAAGAAACAATCCACAAGATTATTAAGGTAAATTTATATTCAAAATGTTTAATTTGGTCCAAGATGAAGCCACGGCTTCTGGGTTTTTATGAACAAAATGTCAGCTTTAAATTTATAAAAATTAAGCCTAAATTAGTGTTGTTGAAATTTAAAAGCATGCATGTTATATTCATGTGTTTAAACAAGTGTATCATCTGTGCATTGTGTATGTTTGTCTGCATGAAGGGAGTACCGAAACCCTCATGGGTTTCGGTAATATAGAAGCTAAGGAGGAACATTTGGCCTTTGGCCATGAAATTGAATTTATGCCAATGTGTTTTGGACTATCATTTTGAGTTTTAAATCACCTTCAACCTCCATAATACAGCTGCTGAAACAAAATAAATCAGAAAGCAGAATTTTGAATGTGTTTGTATGAAGTTAGTATTGAAACCAATAGGTTTCGGTAATGCTAAATACCGAAACCCACATGATGATATTGAAACCTGTAGAAACTAAGTGAGTACTGAAACTTGAAAATCCTTGAAACCCCTGCAGAAATCGAAGTGATTACCGAATCAGGGTGGGTACCGAAACACCAATACTGAAACAATTCTCACTACCGAAACCTTCCAAAGGTTTCGGGACTTTCTACTGAAAACTATGAACTTGATGCTGAAACCTCTATAATACCGAAACTTGTAGAAACTAATGAAGGTACTGAAACTTTGATGAAGTACTTAAACTATATGAAAACTACTGAGACCTTTGAGGTTTCGGTAATAGCAAAACCACCGAGACCAACTTGTATTGTAATACCAAACCCCTTGATTTCTATAGAAATTTCATCCAGCATGTTAACTTATGATTTGTGTGCATGGAATATATATATATATATATATATATATATATATATATATATATATATAATATATATATATATATATATATATATATATATATATATATATATATATATATATATATATATATTTTAATTTGTCAACCACAACAATATATATATAATATATATAATATATATATATATATATATATATATATATATATATATATATATATATATATATATATATATATATATATATGTATATTAATAAACAATATATTAAGAGGCCTCTGGCCAAACTTAATTATATTTAAAAGCTACAAAAATATTTATCAAGAAACTAAGATTTAGAGTCCTTGAATTTCTAAGCTAGCTTTATTAATTTATTACGTACTCTTTAATATTAATTACAAACACTTCGTTGCACGCACAACATTAACTTAAAGCTTAATAGTTCGGTTGCGAGTCAAAGCTTATTTAAAGTGTCGGCCTTCAGAAATAGTGCAAATCCAAATTTAAAGTCTAGATAAGCCGAGCAAGCAATTCAGAGCATTATAAAGTGTTTAACATTACAGTGAGTAACAGTTATTCTTCTTTACATGTATTTTATGTAAATGAGACATAATTTGCTTCTATATGCCTTCTTTGAACTTCAATAGACTTTTGTGAGTGAAGGCAAACATTGTGGTACAGGCGGTGCCCAGCTTAGCCGGATCTTACATCTGATCTATTAATGTGCATAATTTATTGCTATCTGTTATTATTCTGGATATTATACAGCAAGCTTTGTTTGAGCGTTTCTTTGTGCATTTCATAAGCATTTAACATTTGAGCAAGCAATTCTGATGCACACCACTATCCCGAAGCATTATGCGGGTAGCTAGCCCCGCATCACAGATTGATCTTCTGTCAGCGGTAACCCTAGTGGTGGCATTTCCTTTCAGCGTGCAATGTCTCAATTGTGCAAGCATTCATTCTGGATATAAGCAATTACAAGCAAGCAAGCATAACAGCCTTTTATAGGCATTTTTCGTTTAGCCACATATCTTACATGCATCATGAATATCTGTTAACTCACTAAGCAATTAGCCTATAGTTGCTACTCAAAATTTTTACAGGCAAAGGTAAAGGGCAAGCTGGACTGTCTGCTTAGGTCTATTTTCTGATCAACCTAGAGGATTTTAGCTCACTATTCAGCTTGTGGTGTAGTATTGAGTTGCTTTGGGATTTGGGTAGCTGCTTTAATTATTATTGAGATGTAATAGCAACTTAGTACTGTAACCTTGTAGCACTTGTAGTGCATGATTCCTTGTAATACTTTATTTAGAATTATGCAAGCTTTAGACTTATTATTATGTTTATGGCAATTGTTAATTATTCCTGGGATTAAGCAAACGTGTTTAAAGCAAGGATGTGATAGGATGGTACCAGAGCAATAGTTTGAGGGATTCAAGTGTTAGCAATAACACTTGGACTCAAACTTTTAAGCAAAGATATTAACTTCAAATATATAGGCTTTAACTTGACATGAGATAGGCTTTGACCTTACTTTAGGAATTGGGAAATGGGGTAGAATAGGAAATATACCTATTCTTATGCAAGTACTCTTTATATTATTTCAGAACATGTCTGGATCTGGTGAAGGAGCTGGAGCTGGAGCTGGAGGTGGACTCACTCCTGAATAGATCATGCAAATAATGCAAACCATGCTTAATGAGAACAACGAGCGTCAAACTAAATTTTTGCAAGATCCGTTTCGTGCTCGTGATGAAGCCGAAACTAGGCGTAGAGAGGAACGTAGGAAGAAGCAGCAGGATGATACTGGACGCCAAAACCACGACACTGACGAGGAGGAAGCTCCTGTAGTCCCTCTTAAGGGCTGCAACTTCTATTACTTCAAAGCTTGCGGAGCTCAACCTTTCAACGGAGCTGCAAACTCTATCGAAGCGCTCGAGTGGAATACTGGCATCGAGCGGATATTTCTTATTAGCGACTGTGCTGAAGAATCAAAGGTGAGCTTTGCTACAATACTATTCGAGGGTGGCGCTGTTATGTGGTGCAGATCTCAGGAGAACATGCATGGAGTCAACTGGATTAAGTCCCTATCTTGGGATGGTTTTAAAGTGATCTTCTTTCGTCAGTACTGCCCGGCTGATGAAAAGAAACGTCTGGAAGAAAAGCTGATGTCTCTTACCCAGGTAACCAAATCGGTGACCGAGTATGAGATCGAATTCACACGTTTAAGCTTACTGTCTGACTATCAAGTTGCTACCAAAGAGCGAAAGATTGAGCATTTCTTAATGGGTCTGCATCCCGAGTATCAGAAGTTCTTGAAGCACCAAAGATACACCAACTATGCTGATGTCGTTGAAGCTGCTCGAATTCTCGAGTAGGATTTCATTTGTGCTGGAGGAGTTCCTGCTTCATCTTTCAACCCGACTTGTCCATCACCGCCTAAGAAGTCACGTACTTGAAGTTATTCTGGATCTTCATCTAGATATTCACCGCAACATTCTCAATCCCGACAGTTCAGCTCATCCCCGGCCAAGAGAGCTCGTTCTTATGCGGTACATTCTGAACCGAGGCAGTGTCGCCGCTGCCATAAGTCGCACATTGGGCGTTGTAACCCGAATGATGTGAGATGCTACGTGTGTAACGACATAGGGCATAGCAGTGAAGAATTTCCTAATAAAGTCTATATGTGCAACAATTGTTTACGCCCTGGACATACTGAGCGGGCATGCACGCATCCGTTCATCTTAATTTATCCGAGTGTAGAGCATCATCCACGACTGCAACAGCAACGACACCGACCTCAGCAACAACAACAACAACATCATCAACAACAACAAAGACAACACCAGCTGGCCCGACATAACACGTCACGTGGAGGTTCTAGTCACCGTAACGAACCAGCAAGAAATCAGAACCGCGCACTTCAAATAACGGCCGAGCAAGCGAAGGAAATACCAGATGTGGTATCTGATATGTTTCTTGTTAACTCTGTACCTGCTAGAGTTATATTCGATTCAGGAGCCAATCGCTCTTTTATATTAAGTATGTTTGCATCTAAGCTTGCAATTACTCCGACTACACTACCTGTAATCTTTGATATCGAAACGGCCAGTAACGTATGTATGTCAACCGATAAAATCTACCGTGATTGCATCATTCTACTTGATAATTGCACGTTCCAACTTGATCTTATTCTGATGGACTTTCACGAGTTCGATGTCATCGTGGGTATGGATTGGCTTGTCCACCATGACGCCAACATTGTCTAGAAGAATAATTTAATCAAGCTCACTACTCCGGATGGTTGAAGTATCTGCATCTATGGTGACAGAAAGAAAGGTGACTTATGCTTGATCTTTGTATTAAAAGCTAGGAAGCATATAGCTAAGGGTTGCGCGTCTTACTTAGCATATGCAATAGATGCTAAGTCTGAAAAGAAAACTTTAGTCGAGGTACCGATAGCCTCAGAGTTCCCCGATGTTTTTCCCGAGGACATCTCTAGACTCCCACCAGACCGTCAGGTGCAGTTCAGAATTGATTTAGTGCCAAGCGCGGCACCAATTGCTCGAGCCCCGTATAGACTTGCACCTGCTGAGATGCAAGAAGTGATTAAACAATTGCAAGAGTTGCTTGACAAGGGACTCATACGACCAAGTTCATCTCCCTGGAGAGCTCCTGTTCTATTCATTAAGAAGAAAGATGGGACTCTCCGGATGTGCATTGATTATAGGGAGTTGAACAAGGTAACAATAAAGAATAAATATCCGTTGCCCAGAATAGATGATCTTTTCCACCAACTTCAGGGAGCCAATTATTTCTCAAAGATCGATCTTAGATCTGGGTATCATCAGCTCAAAGTTCGTGAAGAAGATGTCTTCAAAACGGCTTTCCGTACCAGATAAGGGCATTACGAGTTTCTTGTTATGCCCTTTGGCCTTACAAACGCACCTGCGGCATTCATGGATCTAATGAACCGTGTTTGTAGACCAATGCTTGATAAGTCCGTTATGGTCTTTATTGACGATATTCTCATCTACTCGAAAACCGAAGCTGAGCATGTTGTGCATCTTAGAGAACTGCTAGAGTTGCTGCGCAAGGAGCGACTTTACGCCAAGTTCTCTAAATGTGAATTTTGGTTGCGACAGGTGCTCACAATCTCAATTTATTCACTTTAAGCTTATCTTTTCTTTAATTTTCATGCTCAGCGTTAACTTGCAAATCTTGTACCTTATCAGATACAATTTCTTGGACATGTGATATCTGGGGAAGGAATCTCAGTAGATCCTTCTAAGATAGAAGCCATTCAAAACTGGGAAGCTCCCAAATCAGCTACTAAGATCTAAAGTTTCTTGGGATTGGCGGGTTACTACCGTCGATTCATTAAGGACTTCTCAAAATTAGCCGTGCCTCTTACCTCTCTTAGTCGCAAGAATGTTCCCTTCATTTGGGAAGAAGCTCAAGAATCCGCGTTCCAAACTTTAAAGCAAAAACTCACTGAAGCACCTATTCTGGCCTTACCGAAGGCAATGAAGACTTTATGGTCTTCAGCGACGCCTCCTATCAAGGGCTCGGGTGTGTTCTGATGCATAGGGGTAGGGTCATAGCATGTGCTTCTCGTCAACTCAAGGAACATGAAAAGAGTCTGCCGAATCATGATCTTGAACTTGCTGTTGTGACTTTTGCACTTAAAACATGGCGTCATTATCTCTACGGTACCAAACGTCAGTTATATACGGATCACAAGAGTCTTAAGTATATTTTCATCCAGAAGGAGCTCAACATGCGCCAGCGACGCTCCATGGAACTCATCAAAGACTATGACTGTGAAATTCTGTATCACCCCGGCAAGGCAAATGTGGTGGCCGATGCATTGAGTCGTAAATCTTACTCTGAAAAATGTCTCTACACTCTGACTCATACTTCGTTCTTGTCTACTTTGATCGATGAAATTCTTGTTGCTCAAGCCGAAGCCCTAAACGAGGAAAACCTCAACTCTGAGGATATGAAAGGGCAACTTCAATTCTTAATTGATATCCCTCGTGGCTTAAAACTTTTCAAGAATCGCATCTGGGTTCCCAAATTTGGTGATATTCGACAAAAAATCCTTTCAGAAGCTCATTGTTCTAACTTCTCAGTACATCCTGGCAGCACCAAGATGTACAACGATTTAAAGGCTGAGTATTGGTGGCCTGGTATGAAAAGAGACGTGGGTCAGCATGTCGAGAATTGTGTTACTTGTCGACTAGTCAAAGCGGAGCATCAACAGCCTTATGGCAGTCTACAGCCTCTACCGATTCCCGAGTGGAAGTTCGATCACATAACGATGGACTTTGTGACAAAGCTTCCTACTACGCGGAGACAACACGATGTAATATGGGTGATCTTGGATCGTTTAACCAAGGTCGCACACTTCATTCCGATTCACGAGAACTATTCACTGGAGAAACTGGCTATGATCTACATAGATGAAATCGTTTCTCGACATGGAGTGCCATTGTCAATCGTTTCAGATCGCGACAGCCGGTTCACTTCGAGGTTCTGGAGTGCATTACAAGATGGATTAGGCACCAAGATCAGAATGAGCACGGCGTATCATCCGCAGCCTGATGGCCAAAGTGAGCGCACGATCCTTGCACTCGAAGACATGCTACGGGCTTGTGTTCTTGAGTTTAGCGGTAATTGGGATGATTACTTGCCTCTAGCGGAGTTTTCTTACAACAATAGCTATCATTCATCTATCAAAGCCACACCTTTTGAAGTTTTATATGGACGCAAGTGCCGAACGCCTACTTGTTGGCATGAAGCCAGTGAAGCACCAATCGCCGGTCCCGAATTACTCCAACAAACCAACGACAAGATTCGTATCATTCGTCAGCGCTTAGAAACCGCTCAATCTCGACGGAAGTCGTATCACGACCGACGCCATAAGCCACTGGAATTTCAGAAGGATGATTATGTAGTATTGAAGGTCTCGCCGATGAAGGGTGTGTTCAGATTCGGCAAGCGCGGCAAGTTAGCACCACGATTCGTCGGTCCTTTCAAGATCATCGAACGTGTCTGGACTCAATCTTCCCTTTTGGATTTGCCGAACGAACTGTCAAATATTCACCTTGTATTTCACGTCTCACAACTAAGGAAGTGCAATAAAAACAAAAACGAAAAATGGGCCTATCATCTGACTTACAAGATCAACGAGAAGCTGCAATGCGATGAGCCTGAGTCTATTTTGGAAATGAAGATGAAAAAGTTAAGGAATCGAGAAATGGCAATGCTGTTGGTGCAATGGAGGACTTCTCATGGAATTTCCTAGACCTGGGAAACCTGAACAAGACACGAGAGTTCGATATCCGCATCTGTTTGAGCCTTAGGTACTTCGAGGACGAAGTGCAAGCGTAGTGGGCTCATACTATAGCACCTTGCTTTCTAATTCAGGCTTTTATGTTATAATTTACGTTTTATGATGAAATTGTGGAATTAATGAAATTAATTGCTAAAATATGCAACTAAATGTTGGAAATAATTTTAAAGTTAATTATATGCTAAGAATTTTAATAAAGCATCAATTTTAAATAAAGAGGAACAAATAAAAATGTTGGTGGAAAATGTGTAAAAGATTGAACTTGCAAATATATATAAACCCAAAATGAGAATTTAAAACTCATTTTATCACCAACTAAAAATCAAACTTTCTGCTCCCTTTCTCCTCCTCCACGGTTCAACAACAAAACCATCAAGAATCATCATCAAATCGTGCAACAAAAATCAAGGATCGAAGCCAAGAAAAACTATCCATAAGGATCAAGCTACAATCTACAAGATTATTAACGTAAATTTATATTCAAAATGTTTAATTTGGTCCAAGATGAAGCCACGGCTTCTGGGTTTTTATGAACAAAAAGTCAGCTTTAAATTTATCAAAATTAAGCCTAAATTAGTGTTGATAGTTGAAATTTAAAAGCATGCATGTCATATTCATGTGTTTAAATGAGTGTATCATCTGTGCATCGTGTATGTTTGTCTGCATGAAGGGAGTACCCATGAGGGTTTCGGTAATATAGAAGCTAAGGAGGAACATTTGGCCTTTAGACATGAAACTGAATTTTTGCCAATGTGTTTTGGACTATCATTTTGAGTTTTAAATCACCTTCAACCTCCATAATACAGCTGCTGAAACAAAATAAATCACAAAGCAGAAGTTTGAATGTGTTTGTATGAAGTTAGTACCGAAACCAATAGGTTTTGGTAATGCTAAATACCGAAACCCACATGATGATATTGAAACGTATAGAAACTAAGTGAGTACTGAAACTTGAAAATCCTTGAAACCCCTGTAGAAACCCAAGTGATTACCGAATCAGTGTGGGTACCGAAACACCAATACTGAAACAATTCTCCCTACCGAAACCTTCCAAAGGTTTCGGTACTTTCTACTGAAAACTATGAACTTGATGCTGAAACCTCTATAATACCAAAACCTGTAGAAACTAATGAAGGTACCAAAACCTTGATGAAGTATTGAAACTATATGAAAACTACCGAAACCTTTAAGGTTTCGGTAATAGCAAAACCACTGAGACCCACTTAAATTGTAATACCAAACCCCTTGATTTCTGTAGAAATTTTGTTGGTACACCCTGTGTGACGATAGCAGTCTAAGCAGCTTAACATTTTGGTTTAAGTAATATTCAACATTGTGGTTTAACAAGTGTTTGATATATATATATTTATATATGTTTGTGAATTATTGATTGTGTGTTTGAACTTGATGTAACATATTACAAGAAGTTCAAACATAAGGATCAAAGATTAATTCAAGCATAAACATAAGTTTCATATACATGTTAGCTAGATTCGAATCATACAAGGCTTGGCATTCGAATCTGTGATAGATTCGAATGTAGCCTAGATTCGAAGAGCCCAGATTCGAGAGTGTCTTAGTGGACAGACTCGAATGGGCCTTGGGCCAGATTCGAGTTTGGCCCATAACAGACTCGAATCAGGGTCTATAATTGGGATAGACTCGAGATATTATTAGACTTTTTGCAGAATTCGTGAGGAATTAAGCTTAAAGCGATCTCGAGTTTATCAGCTTGGTGTGTGTTCTTTCGGAGAGAATCAGTTCGTAGGATCGTTCGTGTGTCGTCCATTCAGCCTCTGATAGTCTCCGTGTTTCGTAGTTGAGAGTTGTTTCCGTCTACCTGTTAACGAGGATTCCGCACTCGTTGACGGCTCCGCGTCTAGATAGATCTCGTAGTGGTAGACCTTACAAATTTCATCCAACATGTTAACTTATGGTGTGTGTGCATGGAATATATATATATATATATATATATATATATATATATATATATATATATATATATATAGATATATATATATAGTAACGTACCCGCGCAAAGCGGCGGCGGCAATAATAGTTTTGAGATTATTATGTGTTTCTTCAATAGCATATCATTGTTTGAAAGATTTAAAAAGGAGAATTAATGTGGTCGTTGGCAATGTCATTTTTAAGTAGGCATGTAGTTGATATTACGTTTAGACTTTAACATGAAGTTTCATTTATAAATAAAATTCATTTATAAATAAAAATCATTTATAAATAAAAATAAACAAATTTATTTTATATTATATTTAGCATTATAACGCGATGTAAAATTGTATTGTAATAAAAAAAGAAAGTTTGTTCAATTCCACAATAAAAATGTCAAAACTTAAAAAGTTCAATCCAACGTACTTTCAAATGATGTTTATTGGACATGCTAAATAACCAAACACATGTCATTAAGAGGTAAGAAACAAATGTCTCAACCTAGTCAAAAAATTAAATAAACAAACTCCTTTAGTCTTCAGATATTGAATTTCAAAGGCAGTTTCCCAATTGGAATGCCGCAACAAACCAAGAGACTCTTTTCCAACCCAACGACTAAGGTTTGAAGTCTCCAATTAGAACAAGACATAGTGCAGGATAAAAATGTAATGGTGTATGTTTGCCGTTCAAAAACAATAAGAAATAAAAAGGATATACTAAGGCTTTAAAACCTGAGAATGCACACAAACTCAGAACGAGCATTTACCATCAACAAGAGAACTAAAAATTTCATATGTTTGAAGGTAGAAACTTCTTTATCTGCACTCGTGTGATATCCTCTATAAACCTAAAAACCCTATCTACAAAAGCCCAAAAAGCTAGACTTTTTCCCTTGGAACATTAAACCCTTAAATTCAATAGTATGCATTTCATAAATTTTGATAATTCAACAAAACATTTCGCCTAAATCAAATGCAAATACAAATAAATCAAATCCATCAGCTACCTACACACAGACATGAGCTTCTCAAATTCATTTTTATTTCGTCCAAATTCACTACAAAATCATAGAAGTCGTAACTGATTTTGTATAAAAATACATTGATCTCATCTCGTACACCTCAAATCATGATTAAATTGACTGTAAGTCATTCTAAAAAGCTTGAAATTTGAGTCTCCTTCTCTTCCTTCATGCCATAACCACAATTTGATTAAGCTTTCTATCACCACTGAGAAAATAGTGGTCCTTAGATTTTACTTTAAAATATCTTGGCTGGTGCTGCTAACATTCTGTCAAGGCCCTAATTACAAACAAGATACATACTTTATTGTCATGAGACTAAAACATACACAAACATGATTGTTATGGCTACTGTTACAGCTACTGTTTTTGACAGCATATAAAATCACACAAACATGACTTAAATACTTGCTACTCATTCACATAAAATCCATGGGCTGCTGGTAATGTTTTGGGTTATGGACAACATACACACATGCATGAACATTTAGGCTGTTATTGTTTCTGCTTTCTGATTCACAGCATGGATACCCCGACATTTAATCTCGAGACTTAATCTTGGGGTCAAGGTCCTAACAGTACACACAATTAGTGTGTGTATGTGTGTCTTTGTATATAAATTTCTATGTTTGTGTGTGTGATGTTGTTGCTGCTATTTTATAGACAGCCGCACATACAGTTTGATCTCTGGAATTCATATGAAACCCAATCCTATAACTCTGGCTTTTTTGAATGGATTTCTCGAAGGTTCAACTTGAGCTCACCAAGAACAGCAAAACAAAAGAATCTGCAAATAAACATAATATACTTGATCAGTCTGTTCAATAAAATTGCAATTATTATTGAGACACAGCAATACATTTTACATTCATCTTAAAAAAACCTACCAAAAATTATAAATTTATCTGGAAAGGCTCCTTTACAGTTAGATCACATATTTATTTCACTAAAAACGATAAAGTCTAGAAGTCGTCAAGTCGATAATTAACAGAAAAGAGATCACATAGACCATCTGTCGATAGTCGCAAGCCAAAAAACTTAAAGCATGCATAGACTGAAGAACAAATGCAAGATTTAAAAGCTCAACATGTCAATTATGGTATCCAATATACCACATGACAGAATATGCAAGTGATCAAAAAATTACAGTTACATCTATCTGCCATTCGTAAGATCAATTTGGGAAACTACGGTTATTTATTGAGTAAAGCAAATTCATAATCAAATTGTATTTAAATAGCAGAAATCATATTATCCATATTTGAAATCAGAATAGGATACAAATAGTAATAACAGATTATTTCATTGAAATGGGGTACAAAAGTGACTACCTATATGAGCCAAATTTTACACTGCAAGAAGCATACAACTCTTGTAAAGAAATATGAAGTTGTAAGATGACTTTAGTGTGCATGATCGAGGCTAAAAACAGTAATAAAAAATTAGTAGCTCTGATAGTAAAAAAAACTTACTTTTATGTGTTTGTGTGCTTTTCCAGAAGGAAATCGCAGCAGCAGTAGTTGGGTGACCCTCACTAACCCAAATGAAGCATTGTTTGTTGACGATACATTTAGGATGACCCTCACCAACCCAGTCAACAAGGATGGTTCTTTGTTGCATTTATAAGTCGTATAAATTACTTGATGTCTTAACCAACCAAAGCTGTTGGAATTCCTTGAAAATATAGCGGGACCAACTGATCTTGTTATTGAATATTGAATAAATAAGACTATATTTGAAAGAGTTTCACTCTCATTTACTTCTGAAAATTAAGTGTTAAGCATGTTTTTGCAATCAAGCATTCAAAATGGAACCGAATCAATAATTCCCCTATTTAAAGACAATGATGGCAATTATTTGATACATTAGACCATATAAAAGATAGATATGAGAAGAAAACCTTGTAAGAATTAAAACAATGATGATGAGACCAACTCATGGCAGTCTAAAGTCCTGAAAATGTCTTTTATGTTTTCTAAAACCTGCAAAATGAAAGTAATGATGATGACATAATTAGAATTAAGAAAAATAAGACGAAACAAATAATAATTGGTTGACTGTAAATTGGATGACCATTATCCGTTGCTTATAAAAGCATCACCAGACCTCATTTCGAAATGGAAATCAAGTACTTCCCTTGTGTCCTAAGCCTGAAACACCACAGAATTTGCTAAAACTGTTAATGATAAAATTGAACCCTACCGAGGTAGCCTTTCCCCTGTTTACTGCACATCTATTTACGCTATGATAAATTGTACATTGTGTTTCATACGGTTAGTACCTCTCTTAAAGTTCAAAAATCTGCATAAATATGTTGTACTTTGTGCATTAAAAACTTTTCGTCTTAAAATTCAAGATCTAGCTTTAAAAGATTGTACATCATGCATTAAAACTTGTAAGCATCTAAATGCTTTATTAGTAGATATATATATATATATATATATATATATATATATATATATATATATATATATATATATATATATATATATAGGGAGAGGTTCTTTTAAGAACCTTAAAGATGGTGAGAACCTAGGAACCTTTTAGAGCCCTTGGATCAAAAGGGTATTTTTGGAATAAAAAATATTATCTTTCTCTCTCCACCTTTTTTATTATATGCATCTCTTTTTCACTTTCTCTCTCTTACTTTTTTTTTCATTTTTATATTATACTTTCTTTCATTAGTATTGATTTTAATATTAAACAAACGTTTTTTATAAAAAAAAATAAATTTTTTTCTATATAAAAAATTATTTAATTGCTAAAAAATTAATGTATTCTATATAAAAATATTATATGTCTATATATAATGTTATATAATTCTATTTTTTTTTTTGTAGATTAACATTACTATTCATAATCAATGTAGAATGTTATGTTTCTTATATATTTCATATATTTTTATGTTTATTATACAAATCTATATCTTTTTTGTAGATTGTCATTACTATTCATTGTGTTTTTGGTATATTTTATATCAGTTGCATACCAAGTGTTCGATAAAATTTCTAAATGAAATCTTATTTTTTTGTTTCAATGTGTTTTTGGTATATTTTATCATCTAATCTACGTAGAATATATGATACTTGACATTCTACACGACATTCTACCTAGATTGCATGACATTCTACGTAGATTGCATATCATTCTACGTAGATTGAATGTCATTCTATGTAGATTGAATGCCATTCTACGTAGATTGCATGACATTCTACGTAGATTGTACATAGAATATGTTCGTCGATACTCTACGTAGATTGCATGTCATTCTACGTAAATTGAATTTATTTTATGTAGATTACATGTTATTCTACGTAGATTAACAGATTTATTCTATGTATTTTTGGTATATTTTATATCAGTTGCATACCAAGTGTTTGATAAAATGTCTAAATGAAATCTTCTTTTTTTTGTTCCAATGTGTTTTGGATATATTTTATCATGTAATCTATGTAGAATATATATGATATTTGACATTTTACACGACATTCTACGTAGATTGCATGACATTCTATGTACATTGAATGTCATTCTACGTAGATTGAATGCCATTCTACGTAGATTGCATGCCATTCTACATAGATTGCATGACATTCTACGTATATTGTACATAAAATATGTTCATCGATACTCTACATAGAATATGACAGATTCATTTTCAATGTTTTATAATGAAGATTATTTGTAAAATATTAAATATATATGAATGTAATAGTTATTAGATGTTTTACATGACAATCTACGTAGATTACATGATAATCTACTTAGATTACATGATAATCTACATAGAATATATGATACAAGACTATTTGTAAAAAATCACACATAATCTATGTAGAATGTTATGTTTCTTATATATTTCATTTTTTTTTTTGTTTCTTATACATTTCTATATCTTTTTATGTAAATGTACATTAACATTCAATGTGTTTTTGGTATATTTTATCATGTGATCTATGTAGAATATATGATACTTGACATTCGACATGACATTCTATGTAGATTGGATGACATTCTACGTAGATTGCATGTAATTCTACGTAGATTGCATGCCATTCTACGTAGATTGAATGTCATTCTATGTAGATTGAATTTCATTCTACGTAGATTGCATGACATTCTACGTAGATTGTACATAGAATATGTTCGTCGATACTCTACATAGAACGTTACGCAATCTACGTAGATTCTACGTAGATTGCGTAACATTCTATGTAGAGTATCGACGAACATATTCTATGTACAATCTACGTACATTGGACAAATTCATTTTCCATATTTTATAATTAAAATTATTTGTAACATATTAGATTTATAATGAATGTAATAGTTATTAGATGTTTTACATGATAATCTATGTTGATTACATGACAATCTACGTAGATTACATGATAATCTACATAGAATATAATACAATACTACTTGTAAAAAATCACACATAATCTATGTAAAATGTTATGTTTCTTATATATTTAATATATTTTTATGTTTCTTATACAATTCTATATCTTTTTATGTACATTAACATTACTATTAAATGTGTTTTTGGTATATTTTATCATGTAATAATCTACGTAGAATATATGATAATTGACGTTCTACAGGACATTCTACGTATATTGCATCCCATTCTACGTATATTGCATGTTATTCTACGTAGATTGCATGCCATTCTACGTAGATTGAATTTCATTCTACGTAGATTGAATGTCATTCTACGTAGATTGAATGTCATTCTACGTAGAATGCATGACATTCAACGTAGATTGTACATATAATATGTTCGTCGATACTCTACATAGAATATGACAGATTCATTTTTCATGTTTTATAATGAAGATTATTTGTAAGATATTAGATTTATAATGATTGTAATAGTTATTGGATGTTTTACATGATAATCTACGTGGATTACATGATAATCTACGTAGATTAAATGATAATCTAAAGAGAATATAATACAAGACTACTTGTAAAAAAATCACACATAATCTATGTAGAATGTTATGTTTCTTATATATTTCATATATTTTTATGTTTTTTTATACATTTCTATATTTTTTCATGTTGACTAACATTATTATTCAATGTCTTTTTTGTATATTTTATATCAGTTGCATACCAAGTGTTTGATAAAATGTCTAAATGAAAGGTTCTTAGGTTCCCACATTTTTTATGGTTCTTAGAAGAACCCTCCCCTGTATGTATGTATGTATGTATGTATGTATGTATGTATGTATGTATGTGTGTGTGTGTATGTATGTATGTATGTATGTATGTATGTATGTGTGTGTGTGTGTGTATGTATGTATGTATGTATGTATGTATGTATGTATGTACGTATGTACGTATGTACGTATGTACGTATGTACGTATGTACGTATGTACGTATGTACGTATGTATGTATGTATGTATGTATGTATGTATGTATGTATGTATGTATGTATGCCTTCTTTGAACTTCAATAGACTTTTGTGAGTGAAGGCGAACACTGTGGTACAGGCGGTGTCCAGCTTAGCCGGATCTTACATCTGATCTATTAATGTATTTAATTTATTGCTATCTGTTATATTCTGCATATTATACAGCAAGCTTTGTTTGAGCGTTTCTTTTTGCATTTCATAAGCAATTTAACATTTGAGCAAGCAATTCTTATGCACACCATTATCCCCAAGCATTATGCGGGTAGCTAGCCCCGCATCACAGATTGATCATCTGTCAGCGGTAACCCTAGTGGTGGCATTTCCTTTCAGATTGCAATGTCTCAATTGTGCAAGCATTCATTCTGGGTATAAGCAATTACAAGCAAGCAAGCATTACAGCCTTTTATAGGCATTTTTCATTTAGCCACATATCTTACATGCATCATGAATATCTGTTAACTCACTAAGCAATTAGCTTACAGTTGCTACTCAAAATTTTTTTAGGCAAATGTAAAGGGCAAGCTGGACCGTCTGCTTAGGTCTATTTTCTGATCAACCCAGAGGATTTTAGCTCACTATTCAGCTTGTGGTATAGTATTGAGCTGCTTTGGGATTTGGGTAGCTTCTTTAATTGATATTGTGATGTAATAGCAACTTAGTACTGTAACCTTGTAGCATGTGTAGTGCATGATTCCTTGTAATACTTTATTTAGAATTATGCAAGCTTTAGACTTATTATTATGTTTATCGCAATTGTTAATTATTCATGGGATTAAGCAAGCGTGTTTAAAGCAAGGATGTGACATAGTGCATGACAGGTTGTAATACATTATTTAGATTTATGCAAGCTTTAGACTTAATATGATTATTATGGAAATTGTTGTTTATTCTTGGGATTATACAAGCATGCTTAAAGCAAGGATGTGACAAAATCGAGTATTATGAAAACTTGAAAGTTTTTAGGTAAAAGTTTGTTTTAAAGGAATCTTAGTGTTAGGAATGTGTTTAAAATCAAATTTCGAGTCTGGGTGTGTTGTTTTAATATGGTTTTAATCATACTTTGAATATGTGAGAAATTTCACTGAGGAAACTTTCATTTCTAAGAAGCCTTATATACTCTTCAAGTTCTTATATTTTGACTATCTGAAAATTCTAAGTGTCCTATTCTCTGTGAAAAAAACCTGTTCTTTGTGAACTGGCTAAACTTTTTAAGGAATATGTTTCCATGTCCTAATTATTTGTCTTGGACCAAAAGATCAGTTTACAAAGTCAAAGTCAAAGTGGAAAAATAGAAGCTGCTAAGACTGCCCACGCTGCTCTGTTACATGAAGACAAAGTGGATATTTGAAATGGGTGACAGACCATCTCTTATATCAAAATGGCCATAATAGAAGATGAAAGGTTTAAAGTTGATATTCCTCTTTTGGTTAAAGCCTTCTGCAACAGAGACAAAAAGGAAAAGACAAAGATTCTGCAATATAAAGAAAAATGTTGATTTGTCAGAACGTGCAGAAAAATATTCTTGTCTTTTTGGAAAGACATTCCACTATCTCTATGTCCAATGAGGAAGCTTCACTGGGATTTTCAGTGAGAGTATAAAAGGAAGCTTCTAAGGAATGTGAGATAACTAAGACTGTGATATTCAGAACGTGCAAAGAAGTGTATTTTCATGAATGCAAAGTCTGCTTGAATAAAATAGTTAAGTGTGTCCAAGTTGTTCTTGTTCAAACTGTTTGTCTATCTCTCTTGTAATATCAGTGAGTTCATCTTTGGGAGTGTATTCATTGTAACTAGTCTAAGTGAGTCTTAGATTAGTAGTCTCTGTTTTTTCTGTCATCTCAGCTTGAACCAGTCCGCAGTTCAGGCTTGTTTGTAATTAACACTTGTTGATACTACATACATACATTGAGAAAGTGTGTTGAATTTTTAAGTAGTTGTATTCACCCCCCCCCCCCCCCCCTCTACAGCTTAGAGCAACATACTAGGGAAACCTTCTGGGACCTACAAAAGTACCATGAACAAGCATACATGTTAAGTGAAAATTGTAATTCCCATTTATGAAGCATTCATTCAAGATTCAATAATATTCAACTATATAATCAAGAACATGGAGACATGAAAATAATAATAATAAGAACAATAAGAACATTCAAAGGATTTGGAAACCTTAATGCTTGCAAATCAACGTATGTACAATGAGCTGAATGATTACAATGAAAATCCTAGATACAATTATTTATAAGCAAACTAAATGGATCCAAATACTATCCAAACCCATAGCTTGACCTTTTGGTCTTTCAACCCATTTACAATAAAGTTTGAATCCTAAAAAAATAGGCACAAAACTAAGTTTCATTTATTACATTTAAATCCCTGAAACTATCACAATTTTAGATCTAACATTCTCCCCCTTTGTGATTAGCTTTCAAGTTGCGGCTTTAGGTTTGTCACCAGCTTCCTTTGATCAAAATATCTGTCAAGACGTCTGATCGTCATTCTTTATTCTAGCTTATGTCAGACATCTTTTTGGAAGTCTCTGACAAGTTTAAGTATGGCTTTAAGTTCCCATATCCTTGTTTCAAACTTCAGAGCCTCTTTCAGATTGTCTAACCTAATCATAAGCATCTTTTGGACCATGTATAATCACAATACTTTTTGAGCTCGTCTCTCTCATAAGTGCCTTCTTTCTTTGATAGTTCAAGCAGACTACTCCGACTGTTGGTGATGTGGTTACTTTAGAAACACATAGACGTTCTAGGCCCGGAGTGTCTTGATTAGGAGCCAGTAGATTTACTTTTCTTTGTCTAGCTTCTAGCGCCATTTGGAAGTCAAAGATTAGAGACAAAGTAAGATTCCTTTGAAGAAATTTGACGACGCGTCTTTGACCATTCTGATGAATCGGATCTCTGCTTTTCTTGTGCAGCAGGTGCAGATATAGAAATTCAAGATCCTGCAAAAATAGGTTAGGAAAATCTGCTTTTGTGAACTCAGAAAAAGTTCTGTCTTCTCGTTCCACTTCGAAGATCGGATAGAAAATGCTTAGGAACTTATCGAACTCAATCTTTATAACTTTAATGATTGACGACCTGCTTCTCACTGATTCTTTGCTCTTTCTCAACGATCAGACCGTAGCAACATATACTAACATATCCGTTTGCTCCACGCCTTCCAAGGACCAAATTAGATCAGCTCTGACAGTCTTCACTTGCCATACAAACATATTTTAGTACTTTTCCTACATGTACGGGCTCCTGACCCTCTGCTTTACCCAGTTAATAGCTTGGGCAGTTAGCCTTTTAGTGTGTCCTTCTTCTCGTTTTTGAGAAGTACTAGCACTTCCAGACATCCCAGCTTGCAGCCTAGAGATTTCTTTAAGGACATTTGGGGTAGCAGGGGAAGGAGTTGGAACATCTGAGCGCTCCTGAAAGATAAGATATCTTCTTGTAGAATCAGCAGGTTCGAAGAACTGGTTAGGAATCACTGGAATCATCAATTGACTGTCGGAGCCTTGTTGTACTGATTAAGCTGCAGCTAGAGATGGAACTTGAACGGGAGATGGAGATGGTGAAGATGATATTGGATCACTAGAAGGTAATTCGAACTCAAATTCTTGGGGATCAACACCTTCTTCACCAGCATATTCAATACGCAAAGACTCCTTCAACTGATCTTCCCTAGCTACTTGTTCCTATTCATCGGAGTCTAACATAACTATTTCTGTCGGATCGAACATCCTCAGAGGAATAGCGCTCAGAATCTCTTCTTCTTCAACAAAGGCCGTGAAGTCTTTGGGTTCTTCCCAGATAGCAAGAGTTAGCTGAGTGCCAAAGTGTGTTTCCTCAGGTGACTCAACTAAGAGTTCTGCTTATGATTTTTTGGGGCCCTTCTTGGCGAGATGGAAATTACTGTCTTGGACTTGTCGAAGCAGATTCTTCGAATATCATGGGGGCTTTTCCGGCGGCTTTGGCTCTTTTCTCCCCTTCAAGCTGATCAGGATCATCCTGATCATCATGCTTTCATTTCGTGCCCTGGGCAGCGACTTGGCAGGATTCGACTATGATCTTTAGACGCTCGCCCATTTGATGTACTAAGGGATATGTTGATTGAGAAGATGAGGACCCGGAAGCTTCGTTATTCAATATCTCAAGGATTAAGGTATTGGTTGCAGACAAATTTGATGCGCCTTGAGTAAGGAGTGGAATGTGCGTTTTGCTTCGTCGAGTGACGGAGCATGTGGGATTACTTGTCGCTGAGTCATAAAGGTGAACATGTCACTCAGTTGTTGTGACATGAGCACCTTGAACTCAGCAAACTCAGTTTTGGACACAGAGTCCGGGTGTAACCCGGTGCCACTTCGGCTTTCCATTTGCATCACGGGAGACTCCGTAGAGTTTCCTAGATGGCATGTGCTCATAGCTGGCAGTGATGTGGCCATGATAGGACTTCCACTCAATGCTGCCGGTGCACTTTCAGTGTGCACGACTCTGAGTGTTCCGGCAACGTCACTTAGACGTTCCTTATGAAACGACTAGAGTGTCCTAACCAAAGATTTTTCAATAGAAATGGGCTCTAGACTCGATTGTGTATGAATTTTAGTCGATGACTAGAAAAATCTTGTCTGCCTTGTTCAATATCCGCAAACTCCAAATGAGTTGTAGAAAGATGTTGTGCTTGTTCCACGTGGAAAATTGAAACACCGGCTTGTTGAGAAACCAGTGAGTGGCTGGTTGGGCTTAGTGTTTGCACCACTGGGCTAGTAGTGGCTTCTTCAATATCGGCGCCCAACACATGGGCCCCTGTAGCATATGTGGTTGCCCAGCTTATATGACGCTCGGTGCTCTCAACAATTGTCCTAACTTCCCCTCGAATCTTGATGATTTCTCGCAAAGCTGCGAGAGAGTGAGTTGGAATCTGGGCGGGGGGATTGACATCATCATCATCATCATCATCTATATCATCATTTTGAGGAGACGTAGGAGATGGAATTCGTAGTGGAGAGAGTAGGATAGTGTGCGTCTCCTCACTCCTTCGATCTCCTTCCTCAGCTACCTCAGGCCCTCTACCCTCTGCACCCCTCTCTTCAATATTTTCTCTCTCAACTCCCCCTAAACCTAAAAACTCAGTGTGTGCTCCTTGGGCAGGCTCGGCCGGACTAGACAGGGTCATTTGAGCGACTCTCTCTTAAAGTCCTAATGACCTGAGATTCTTGATCGGCATATGCGAGGAGCTCTTCAGGAAGGGTCTGACTTGGATCTCGAGAGAGAGAGAGATTGGGTCGTGAATGTAGTTTATTTGAAAGTCTCTGACCCCTGATCGTGATCGCGGTGGTGAATTTCTGGAATTTGAGCCAGGAAGTGAGCGATGATAAGTTGAAGAAACCGCTGGGCTGGGACAAATTTTCTTGCCCGACGAGTCCCTTTGGCCTGAAGGACATCAATCAATTCGGTCCATAGTGTCCAGGCATAATTGTGATGGCGGTTGTATGCTAGGCTGTGGAAGATCCAGAGGATTCGGAAACTCGCTCGGTCGTCGCTGGAGGCTTTAACTGTTAGGAAGCGGTCTCAGATTGAGTACATATAATATCAGTGGCCTAAGAGCTTTCGCCGGAAAAATTCAGAAGCCTTTTGGAATTGGCCATCGTAACCCAATTATTCTATCTCTCTACAAATCTGTTCCTCAGGCAATTCTTCGTCATATTCTAGCGAAATTTTTGGAATGGAATTTCAATGGTATGGTCCTCGATATCACCGGTAATGTGTTTATTTTCAGGGTTAGGGTGGTATGTGAGGGTATGCCAGAATTGCTGAAGGTACACTTGGGGTGGACGGGGTCTGGGTTGGCTGGTAAGGGCGTAGGATATTCGGTGGCCCAACAAGATTTCTTCAACCACTCGGTTAGAGAGGCGAATGTCTAGGTCTTCCTCGGTTTTGTTTAGAAAAGTTGGGTCTAGGATGAAGTTGTTGTGTTTTATTTCTAGCCACATTCGTCTAGGGAAGATTTGCTCCGAGGCTTTGGGGGGAAGGGCAACATATCTCGAGGTTATTTTCGCGTCTGATTGCTGGTTCTGGTCTGAGTGTTAGGGGCTCGGGGTGGTTCATACTCTCTAGAATGGGAATGAGATGCCACTGTACCTGTCAAAATAGTTGAAAATTAGATATGTATATGTAGTGTATATTTGACTTGTTCAGAGATGTTTCTTGTGTTAGGCGTTGGATTGAATGAATCTGATTTGTTCAAGGGCTCCTACAGAAGACTTCTCAATAAGAAAAATCTAGCTGAAGAACCATAGTCTACAAGACCAGTCCCAATTCAGATTAATTCAAGTGAAACAGCCTTAGACAAGACTTAAAACTTCTCAATAAATGAACTTTCAAGTGAGCTCAACACTTTGGAATCCAGACTTAGAAAAACTTGGGACTCAACATGCGGATAAAGAGTCACCGAGAGTTACAACTCTCGGATGAAACTGTGAATTACAGTTGCGTTCTAAAAAATGAAGTCTGAATTTTCGAAAACACACCAGCTTGCGGATGAAGGGTTACCCGCAAGTTGGAACTTGCTGATAAGCCTTTAGTCGCAGGTTTAAGTTAGTAACATTGTCCACTCTTGGACTTGCGGGTGAAGAGTTATCCGCGAGTGGAAACTTGCGGATACACCTTGAATCACAAGTTTTTTTCTTATGGAAATGTGGTCTTCTTTTGAAAATGTTTTGCAGATAAAGTGTTATTCGCGAGTTGTAACTCGCGGATATAGAAGTATACGCAGGTTAACTTAGAAACATTTGACCCATTCATGTGGAGGGTATGCGGATGAAGTATTATCCGCGAGTTGTAACTCGCGGACAATCCTTTACTTTGAAGTTTTAACTTCTAAAAAATTTCAGCCCAATCCCATAAACAACTTTCAGCCTTAAATATTTTCGATCAAAAAGTGAATTTTTGAAATCCTTTTCAGTTTCTTAACCACGAAGAAACTGCCTTTTTGAGACCATAAAACCCATTTTAAACCCGATTATTGTACTGAGCTTAACAGGAAAATGCATAACAATGTGAGAAAACATAAATGAAACTCATTTTCAAACACGAAATCTCTTTTAAATACTTCTTAATCTCGATTTGATGATGCAACAGTGTGGGTTTTGTTGGGTTTCTTTGGTGTGTGTTCTTGATGATGAAGAAGTTGAGAAAAAGAAGAAGGGAGGATCTTGGGCGGTTTAAATAGGCAATTGAAATTCGGTTCCCGCCAAACATGATAGGGGGAACCCGACCCAAACTCACAACCATTTCGAGAAGAAGAAGAAATAAAGGAGAATAAAATAGAATAAAATAAAATACAAAAATCTGACAATAAGACTTTATTAAATAAAATTAAAATAAACTTTAAAAAAAAATTTGGGTTTTCTAAAAATTGCAAACTTATATATTAAACACACAAAACACAAAAAAATAAAATTTAAAAAAAAATTTAAAATCTTTTTGGGCTTTCTTATTAAAAAAAAATAACTCTACGAATTAAACACACCAATAATTAAAGTACTTTCTCCCCCTTCGAGTGTGCATAAAAAAATTTCAGAACACTCGGAGACTTACTAGGATGCTTTCCGATTAAGTATGAAAAAAATATTAACACAAAGAATAGAACTAAATGAAATAAACACGGAACATAACTTAGTAGAAAATGTAACATTAGCGAAAAGAAATCTAACTTTTGAGAAGGCAGAGAAACTTTGCAAAAATGTTGCATTTTAAATTAAATTATGTTAACAAATTCAGCATACCTAACTTGTTCACCAGAAAATTAAAACACTTTTTATCCAAAGGTTTTGTGAACAACTCAGCTATCTTAGTTCGTTGTTTATAAAATGTAATTCTACGATACCTTTTTTAACATGATCTTTTATAAGATGGTACCGAATATCAATGTGTTTAGCACGAGAGTCTTGTACAGGGTTACTAGTAACGGCTATTGAGCTCATAGAGTAGCAAGAGATTGGAATTTGATTTAATATGAACACGTAGTCTTGGAGTTGAGTGCGCATCCAAAGAAGTTATGAGTAGCAGCTTGCAGCAGCAACGTATTCTGCTTCAGCGGTGGACAGAGAAACACTGTATTGTTTCTTCGAAGCCCAACTTACCATTTTGTCTTCGAGGAACTGGATGTGACCTGACGTGCTCTTTCTGTCACGTTTGCAACCTGCATGATCTACATCTGAGTAGGTAGTTAGATCGAAACTGGTTCCTTTCGGATACCAAAGACCAAGGTCAGGCGTGCCATTTAAATATCGAAAAATTTGTTTCACGGCAGCCAAATGTGACTCTTTAGGATCAGCTTGAAATCAAGCACACAAACATGTAGCAAACATGATATCCGGTCAACTAGCAGTTATATACAATAAGGAACCAATCATTCATCGATAAGCCGTGATGTCTGTGGATTTACCTTTATGTCGTAAGAACAATGATGTATCGACCATACCTTTGGAGAAACCGGAATCAAGCAAGAATTCGGTTAAGCTGTCGTACCATGCCCGAGGTGCTTGTTTCAAACCATATAGAACTTTGTCGAGAGCATAGACATATGACGGTCTAGACTCATCTACTAAACCGTCAGGTTGAGAAACATACACCTCCTCCTTCAGAATTCCATTAGGAAACGTCGTCTTCACGTCCATCTGATAAACCGTGAAGTCTTTGTGTGTCGCGTACACCAGGAAGATGTAAATTGCTTCAAGTCTGGCCACTGGAGCGAACGTTTCATCATAGTCGATTCGTTATTGTTGTCGATAACCTTTAGCCACGAGTCTGGCTTTGTTGCGGACGATAATCTCGTTCTCGTCTCGTTGATTTTTGAAGATCCATTTGGTGCCAATAATGGACCTATCCTTGGGTCGCGAGACTAACCTCCAGATGTGTAGACGTTCGAACTGATGTAGTTCGTCATGCATGGCTTTCACCTAGTCTGGATCTCGTAAAGCCTCAGTGATTGTTTTAGGTTCGACCTTGCTCAGGAATGCAGCGAACAGGCAGTCTGCGTTGGTTGCTCTTCAAGTTCGAACAGGAGCGGACTTATCCCCAATGATTTGAGATTCGGGGTGGGATAAGGTCCATTTATGCAGGAGGGGTACGAGATCGTCTGCGGATTGGGGTGAGTCAGAAGGGCTTGAGTCAGTTTTAGGAGCATCAACCGGAGTAGAGGGTTCTGGAACAACTTCTGGGTTCCGGGTAGGAGCAGAGTGTGATAAGACTGTATTATTGCGTGTTTTTAGTAGTTTTAAGGGATCATATATGAATTTTCACTGCGTAACTTTCATACTTTTACATCATATTTGTGTTTCAGAGTCCGGAAGTCATTTCATAGCACCACGAGAAAATTCAGCGCGAACCGAGAAGGTCGGGGAGTAGGGCTACGCCCCAGGTCTACGCCCACCATACGCCCCAAAACTATAAATTTCATGTGCGCGAGCAGTTCCAGCGCAGGCTGGCGTACCCCCGGTCGCAAGGGGGGCGCAGGGCTACACCCCTGCGGCGTAAAAGAGCTGCAGACGCGTTATTGAGCCCAAAACCCTAAACCATTCGTCCTTTATAAATACAGAATGTTTGTAGCCATTTTAGAGGAGTCCCGAAGTGTTGTAAAAAGCGGCGAAGCCCTACCGGAGTTCATTCACGATTCAAGTACGAAGAAGGTGGATTGCAACTGTTCGAGCCTACGAGGATGTCTCCATTCATTCCCGATGAAGAGCGCACGATGAGTGGCTAAACCACCATAGCCGTCTGCGGAGGATCTACGGCTAAGTTTTACCCTTTTGGATTTTGATTGTGTATTGGTGTATTTGGATGATTGAATATTTTGTATGATACAAAAGATATGCATTTGGTTGTTTTTATGAGTAATTGATTTAATTGGTAAAAGCAAGATAGTTCATAGTGATATTATTATTTGTGTCGAGTCCATTAGTTTAGGGATTAAGACAAGTAATGAATGTTGCGTGCTCTATGCCGAGATTTATTGGTTAAATTGTTTACGAGTAATATAACTAAGTAATTGGTTATGTCTATATGACCGTTACATGAGATTCAATTGGATAATAACTTATGTCATAGTAATTTCGTAAATGGTTATCTTCAATTTGCTTTGACAATCAATTCTTTAGTTGATTGCCGTTGTTTTAGTTATAATTTAGTCGTAATCATTATTCCAAACAAATCACTCAACTCATAATTTAATCGCTTTTAATAAACTAAAGAAACTAGCGAATTAACCGTAATAAACCTACACGCTCCCTGCGGATTCGACCCTTACTTCCCTACGCTAGTAGGTACTTTTAAGGTTATTTCCACGGGCCACAACGACGGCTCGTCAGAGTCACCGGTTGGTGTTTAGGGAGATTGAGGTGTGTTGTCCGTAGGTATGGGCTCAGTTATGTCAACGTTTGTTGATCTTGAACTGACTTCATTTGTATCTGCATCAGATTTAGAGAATGAGTTAGTACTAGACTTAGAATGTGGTTATAATAATTCAAATAAGGAATCTAAGTCTAGATCGCCTTGTCCGTTTGACGTGGTAGTGGTGGATGCAGATGGTGTCTGAAGTGATTCAGACTGTTGATGTGGAGACGGTTCTGAACTGATATGCTCAGAATCGTTTTCGGACTCAACTAAATCATCGAATGTGATGTTCACACTCTGATTAACTATCATAGTACGCTTGTTGTACACCCGGTAGGAGGCTGAGTTCTTGGAGTATCCGATGAATATTGCTTCATCTCCTTTTGCGTCGAACTTAACAAGATTATCTTTATCGTTCAGAATGAAACACCTGCAACAAAAACATGAAAGTGTTTGACATTAGGTGCGCGTTTATTAATAATCTCATAGGGTGTTTTGCCAAACCATTTGTTAATAATGGAACAATTTTGAGTGTAGCAGGCAGTGTCCCCAACTTCGGCCCAGAAGTGTAGCGGCAGCTTTGAGTACATGATCATGGAGCAAGCTGCTTAAACCAGAGTTTGATTCCGTCGTTTTATAACTTCGTTCTGTTGAGGAGTTCTGGCAGCGGAATATTGATGAGTTATACCAACGGAATCCAGGAATGTGGTTAACTCCTTGTCTTTGAACTCTGTGCCATTGTCCGTACGGATGGCTTGGGCTTGAAGTTGGAGATTTACTTGGATCAGTTTCAAAAACGAGATGATTAAGTCTGGCGTTTCATCTTTCGTGCGTATGAACTTTACCCATGTGTATCGTGAGTAATCATCGACCATCACCAGTATATATTTCTTGGCATTGATGCTCTGGATGTGCATCGGACCACGCAAATATATGTGTATAACTTCCAGGGGTTGTGTAGTATTGGGAACTAGCTTTGGTTTGTGTGAGACTTTCTTGATCTTGCTCTTTTCACAGGCTGCACACAGTTGATATATGTCGAACTTCAGCTCCGGTAGACCTTTTACTAGACTATTTGATGCGAGGTTGATTATGATTTTGAAATTCAGATGAGAGAATCTCTTGTGCCACAACCAACACTATTGAGTTGTGGCTTTAGAAAGGAGATAGATCGTCTTTTTGACCATGACCTTTGAGAGATCGATGGTGTATAGATTCGAACGTGGAGTGCCGGCGAGAATCTCCTTACCCGGTGGAGAGTGAATGCTGCATCTTGTGGCTTTGAAAGATACCTCAAGTCCTTTATCACGAAGTTGGCCAATACTGAAGAGATAGTGGCCAAGACCTTGGACATAGAATACTTGAGTAATCTTTAGATTGTCCATTTCAAGATCCCCAAAGCCACAGATTTGAGCAACACTGTTGTTGTCGAGTTTCACTGAACCACCATCAGATGACGTGAAGTTGGACAGTAGATATTTTTGACCAGTCATATGTCGCGAGCATCCAGAGTTTAGAATCCACATATTGTTTTCTTAAAAGCAAAGGTCAGATCAGTGTGTGAAGATTGATGAGCGGGTTTTGAACTGGGTGTTCAAAAGCCATTGAAAAATGAAGAGCGGATCCTAATCCGAGGTGAATAAAAACCAATATCTGCAAGACAGTTAAGTGACTTTTGGTACCCAAATTGTACGAAATTCGTGTCCAAATGGATTAGCGTTTATGGTTGGGTTCTTAGTGTGAGAACCTCCATCGAACTTAGAGGTAGTGCAGTTAATGTCTTTATTCGCAGAGATTAAATTTTTAGGAATTCAGACAGACTTATATCTGAGGTCTGTCAGATTCCCTTTTAACCTTTTCTTTAGGTTTGCGGCGACGTTTGTGTTTAAGAATAGGAGCATGGTTTAACAATGTAGGCTTAGCCAAACTTTGTGGCATTTTAGACAAATTAAACAACTGTTTAAATGAATATGTCTTAACTGGAATAGCATTCGAACCATTACAATCATTCAAAGCAGTACTGGAATATAAATCAACCATATGTTTGTCTTTTATTACGCTGGAAATTAAAGACTTTGAAATAACAAAAACTGCTCCTTGACTCTTGACTTTAGATGCCGTCTTTTGAGTTGTGCCCTTTGGTCTTACTCGATTGTCTGAAATGAAATGAACATGTTTGTTAGTCTTCACAGATTTTGAGTTACTAAACTTTCTGTGCGATTACTGTATCCGAGAATTCTGTTTGCCTTTATTACTAGAAGCAGCAAAATTTTCATGAACAGTTTTGGAAGTGTTTCCAACATGTTCTGAAATAGGTACGATCATCGGGGCTTTGCCTTTCTTTATGTCTAAGAGATGTTTTTTTCTTAGATTTGAGTTTGACTCGCTGGCTTGAGATAGATATATAACCTTGGAGTTGTGAGTGACAAAAACATGTTTTTCTAAACTATGTTGATTAGAAACAAGTTGAGATTCTAACCCCTTAATGGTTGCTAGGAGCTGATCTCATTCTTTGTCCAATGAGTTAGCATGGAGTTTAAAATTCTGTTCCCGAACTGAGAACTGTCTTCTTGCCTCATTAAACTCATTTTCTTTTCTAAAAAAAATTTTCTGTTTAAATCAAACAACTCTTTGGTTTCTTTTAAGGTTAACTCAAGGGCATGGAATTTATCATTATGCAATGAAGTGTTAGCTATAGAAGAATTAAGTCGAGCAATTTTGGTTTCTAGATCTGATATTTCCTTTGTAAAATCTGCCCGTTCCTACTCAAAATGTCGTGTTGTAGTTTCCAATATATGTTTTAGATCAGAAGCCCATTGTTCTAGAACAGAATATGGTACATATTCACAAGGTTTTGGGAATGTTGGATCAGGTGTAATCTCTTTTGGTTCAACAAACTCGTCTTCTTTAAAAGATTTTTCTAATTTTCCTTGAAGAGAGTCGTAGTTTAACCAGTCATAAACAAATTTAATTTGTTTCATATCAGTGCTTGCTCGTTTTTCTTCTTCTTTGACTAGTACTTCTGGAAAGTTTTTTTATAAGGCATAATATTCCCGCAACCCAGAGTTTTATAATCATATAAAGGACTATGTTGTTTGTTGACCATTTCTTCCATGACTCTAGGACCGGTAAATCCTAAACCATCTTTAGACTTCAACTCTCTAGGTTTATACATATTTATGGTTTGGTAAGTTTAGCCACGTTTGTAAAACCTTTCTTCCATGTCTTTGAGTTTTTCTCTTAGTTTCGTTCTCTCAGCCAGGACATACTAATATTTGTAGTCACTATCAGATTTATTAGACTTGAGCACTTGATGATCGTATTCTAGCTGAGGCTTTTCGGCAGACATGTCCTTTTTCTCGTTTCGAGCATACCGAAAGACAGTTTGAAACACTTTTAACTTTTTGGCCTCTTTTCTTAATACTTTTAATTCAGCAAGAACTTCATCGGGCAGAAAACTTACCTCTTCATCTGTTGTGGATGATTCTTTGCTTGAACTAGCGTCTTGAGCCATCAATGAGACTTCAGATGCTTCACTCATATTTATTGCTAGTTGGGTATCGGCAATGAAACACATAGGATCTGTAGCATCCTCTTCATCGTCAGTATCTTCTAACCAGTGTTCCTCTTCAGCAAATAGGGCGCGACCAACATTCCTTTACATGGCGAGATTGTACTTTGTCTTGTAATAGTTCTCATTCTTCTGCTTCGGAAAACGACATTCTCGAGCAAAGTGTCCTGGTTTACCACAGTTGAAGCATCCTCTCTTTGTCATCAGTCTTGTGATTTTCTTCTTTTGGCTTCTCAACTACATCCCTTTTGTCATCATACTTCTTACACTTGACCTCTTTCTGAAGTTTGTTGGATGATTTTGGAAACTTCTTACGAAATACATTTGTAGTAATGCAATTTGTTTCTGAAGTTCAGTAGCCTCAGGATCAGTGTCGGCGTCATCATTGTCGGACTTAGAGGACTCAGAAAGAAATTTAAGGAGTTTAGCAGCTTTGGAGGACTTAATTTTCTTATCTATGAGGAGAGCAAGAGAATCAGATTTGATGGGTTCACCTACCTTCTTAGGTTCAACCTTACCAGTGACTTCTGATTGATAAACTGCTAGACTATCAAACAGATTGTGTATGCTGATTTCGTTAATCTCTCGAATTAACCATATGATTTGTTTCCATTATAGTTTTTGAGAGTGTACGAACTTCCTATTCAGCTCTACTTGAGACTTGTTGACTCCAGTCTTTTGGAGTTCGTTCTTTAGCATGCAGTACTAATGATACGTAGTCTCCTGTGATTCTTCATCCTTTTCCGAAAACATATCATAGTTGTTGAGAGCATTTGCTTCACATTGTTTGGCATTCCGATCATTGCCTTCCATTTGCCTCTCAATTTCCTGCCACATCTCTCGGGCAGTCTTAAAAATGTCTATGCTGATGTAGATATCATCCAAAACAGCCTGGATGATGAATGATCGTGCTATCCTATCAGCCTTTATCCAGTGATTTGAGCAGGCGTGTGAACTATCTTGGGATTCCATCTTCTCCGACTTCAGCTTGAGCTGGTAGAGGATGATTGAATTGTGCTGGACCATTGGTAAGTGTATATAGCTTAGATTGCAAAGACATAACTAAGTGAGAGTCAAGAATATTCTAAGTGTAATGGAAAAACTTGCGAATGAAGGTATATCCGAGAGTTGTAACTCTCAGATGGAGTTGGAAATTGAAGGACTTCGAATATTTAGAATATGTGATGTGTGTGCCTTTGATATCCGCAGGTTGTAACTTGCAGATGAGCTTATACCCTTAAATAACTTAGATAAATTCTGGGTGTGTGTTGTGTGTGCCTTGGGATCCGCAAGTTCTAACTTGCGGATGAAGTGATGAAGACTTGGGCAATTACACATATAAGTCACAATCAGTATGATCCGAGAGTTGTAAATATCGGATAAAGCACGAACACTAATATTGACATAGAAAAATTTAATCAGTTAAAGAAATTCTCAGTTATATCCGAGAGTTGTAACTTTCGGATGAAGAACAATTTTTAACTTCTACAATTTTAACAAATATTAAGCACAGATCTGAATGATTTTAGGAATCAAATATACTTTGTTTCACGAATTTGTGAATAAATAGTAAGATGTTCACCCGAAGGAATCTAGTATCAAACCACATTTAACCACAAACAGTTCAGAATTTTCGATTTCAAAGATCAAATAGAGGTGTTCTTCGAAGAAGACGAAGAACTTTCAAGAACTTTAACAATTTTAAAAAAAATTCAGAATTTTCATGCATAAATTTCGAAAAACAGAATGTATAAACACTCTAAAACCAATCTTTAGGCTTTGATACCAATTGTAATATTCATTTGTTAAGCATTCATTCAAGATTTAATAATATTCAACTATACAATCAAGAACATGAAGATAATAATAATAAGAACAATAAGATCATTCAAAGGATTAGGAAAACCTTAATGCTTGCAAATCAACGTACGTACAATGAGCTGAACGGTTACAATGAAAAACCTAGAACCAACTATTTATAAGCAAACTAAATGGATCCAAATACTATCCAAACCCATGGGTTGACCTTTTGGTCTTTCAACCCATTTACAATAATGTTTGAATCATTACAAAATAGGCACAAAACTAAGTTTCGTTTATTACATTTAAATCCTTGAAACTATCACAATTCTAGATCTAACAAAAATACATGTAAGTATATGAACATACATTCATTAAATAAGTTCATATTATGTTCTTATATGCCTTTATGAGAATTCAAATATGCAAATGAAAGCTTAATATGACTAAAAGTCACACATGTCCATGAAAAAGGACATAAAAGCTTATAAGTTATCAAAATAATGTCAATATAAGTTTAAAGCTCAATGATGATTCAACAAAAAATATTAAGACATGATAAGCAATGAAAAGCCTTAAAGCTAAAGTTCTTGCAAATGATAAACACTGGACTGGTTCAAATAAATCTGAACAAAGTGTAAAAGTTAAAGTTATTGAAAAGTGGGACAAAGTTTGTAAAGCCAAGCCAAGTCCAAAAAAGTCAAAGCTTAAAGTGAAATCCTGAGATAACTCAGGTGGTGGAGTAATCCGTTTGATAAAGTCAAAAGCTCAGTCTAATTCAGTAAAACTGTGAGTTATAGATATTTCAGCTTTACATGCCTGATTCTGGTTGAGACATATTGTTGTTCATAGTTTATTTGGCATTCATAAATGCTCAGCTGGATTGTGACCTGTGCTCACCATGGTTCGGTGATGCCTTGAGGATCATGATAGCTATTTGATATATCATCCTGCACACACTGTATTTACAGTTCATTTTAGTTATTATTACAAATTGATATTGCTATCATGACTTGCTATTTATGCTTATCATCGTTGCTTGCATCATTGCCTTATGATTTCAGCTCAACATATTTAGCATTGTTGGTCTATTCTTCTAGACCTTACTTATGTCACCAGTTCTATTGAACTTGGTAGTTGATTACTTCAATGCTCCCCCCACATAGATTACTGGTAGCTAGCCCAGTATTGAGTTGATAGCTTCCATCAAAAGCGTGAGTGTGGCCTTGACATCATCCTATTCTTATAATCTATGTCTCATCCTTGCGTGGCTGTTCGCGGCAGTCAAGTTATATCACGCTTGTTATATCACGTTTGTTACCCACATTCCGCCTTGTAGTGTTGCATGTATTCTGATAAACTTATAATCTTACAAAGTCATTGGTTACAGTTGTTGTTGAATCTCTTTACATGAAAAGATAAAGGAAAAGAACCTTTTGAACCTAGTTCTTAGGTCTACCAAGATCAAGTTGAAGCAATAGACCCTACTCAACGACCTATTGGTACAGTTTGATGACCGTACTAAAATCTGTATTAAACTTAATTTTAAATGTTTGGACTATAATTTGAATTCCGCACTTAATTACTCTATCTTAGTTATGATGGATATGATGTTGCAAATTTGGGAACTAGTCGCTAGACTCCTCCGTAACGAGGGGTCTTCACAGCACTAGGTGTGGGACGCCTCCAGGATCTCTCCGTATTCTAGGGCGTTGAGCCGCTGTGGCAATGCTGCGTTACGCGCTTCGTATTCAGACAGAGGATGTCGAAGCTCGTCTATCCCATCTTGGTGGAATGCCTAGACGTTCTGATTCGCCCAGTAGACGTTGGTGCTCTGCATCTTTTCTTGCTCCATTCTTGCCGAGATTTCCTAGACCTCCTAGTGAAGGTGTCGGAACTGAAGGTCGTGTCTAACGACCCTTGCTACTAACAGAGGCACAGTTTGTTGTGTGGGTTCCTGTGTAAGTGTCAGAACTTCCGAAGAAGATGGTCCTCCTACTTCAAACTAGCTGGAGGATCCCTTCCTCGTTTCTCCACTCTTGGAGAGTGTGAGGCATCCATCCCCACTGTGTTGCGTTCACCCGTCGCCGGTGCGGTGGGCTTGGCTGAGGGGCAGGTACCGTGATAGACTCCCGTTGTGCCAGTCGCACCTTTTTTCTGGGTATGAACATCCTCAACGGTCCATTGGGATGACTTCTAGATGATGTGTATGATGGGACACGTGGTGGTGATGGAGGATTAATTGGTGATGTTGTACTAGAGTTACCCTCCTCTTGTTGTGAAGGGTTATTGGTTTCCTTGGTTCATGGTGAGTATTCACTATAACCATGTCTATGATACCAATCTGTCACACCTTGATACCCCGCTTGGAAATGAGGCGTGACATCACAGAAACAAAGTCACAATCATAATGAACGACCTCTAAATGAGACGTTTTCGAAATGCATAAATTATAAATATCGTTTTACAATCATCATGAAAATACAGAGTTCACTAATGCGGAGATTAAAATACATGACAAAAGAGTTCAACTTATGAAAATCAATCTCCGTAATGTTTGAAATATCTTGTGACTCCGAATCTTGAAAATCTTGCAAGAATGTCATGAATGTGATACTTTTGCCCTTATGATCCTAAGAATAACATGTTAAATATGTCAACATAAAGCTGGTGAGCTCATAGTTTTACACGATAAAATAGACAACGTATGGAAAGCACAAGATTTCATTGAGTTAATAAACATAAACGAATCAATAATTGAAGTATTACCATAAGTCTCATGAACCCGAAACTTAACTTTTGAGTGCCACATGTGGTATCCAACACCATAATACCAAGAATTATCAAATTATTATGCATTCATTTATAATTGGCGCAACCAACCCGGATTGGGGCGTCAACCCAAATAGATCTATCCATAATATTCACGTTTACGAAGTAATTAATGGTTTATGATTGAGAGCGGTGGTGAAGTGTAAGCTTATGTAATACATAAAATGATTCATATACTTGTGTCCATGGAAAAAGTTGAGCATGTATTCTCACTCCAAATAATACCAACAACTAAAAATAGGGGCTATGAAAACTCACCGTATTAGTGATGGCAAAAATGTTGATCGAGAAGTGTGCTTGTAACTACGTCCAGAAGGACTTAACCAAGTCCTAAATAGTATGAGACACTTAATAAGGTCTCTAAATGATAATATGCATGTATGATGGTTTTTAAACTTTAAAATCATCCAACATAACATGCCCATAGACAAAAACCCAATTAAAAGTTCAAGTTTATTTATAAGAATTTTCCAGGATTTATCGAGGTCTATCAGTCGACTTTGAGGCTGTTTTTAACCAAGCTCCATAATGATTTGGATGTAGCTCCATTTCTTCATGCATCCGGGGGGGGGGGGTGGGGAGGAGGAGAGGAAATGTCTGGATCTGAAGGAAACATGGGGGGTGGCAGTGGAGGCTCGAGTTGGACGTCCTTCGATCTATGCGTATTAGCGGAGGATAGTAATGCAAATGGCGAAGAGGTCAACCAGCTAAACCTCCAAAACGCCCCCGCTAATCCAGTTGAGGATGACCTTCAAGAACCGGATATGGATGCTGTGAAAGATGTCATCAGGAACAGACTTCTTATACACCGACTAGGGCATAAGAATTCTACGGTTGCTTTGATATTTTTAATCATGAAACTACTATTTACAAAGAGTTTTTCAAGATAAAAATGGTCATTTTTCGAGGTGTTTAGGTTAGGAAAAAGGTCCGTTAAAAACCCATATATAAGCAACAATTGAGTTGTTAGACTTTTCGGTTCCGAAACAGTATTTGGGGGTCGAAAACTCCGAATTAAATTATGAAAACTTTCAGACTTTATTTAAGACATAGATCTAAATTATGGAAAAAGAATCAACTCATTTCGTTAAGTTTTGAAGATTTTTTAAAGTTGGTGTAATGTTTCTGCTGAAAAATCCGAATTTCACAACTTTGCAACAACTTGTGATTCATGTTGCTTATTCAAAAACCACATATATAAAAGGTTATGAAAATCATTTATGAACATTGTTTTTATAATATTTATGCCTACATTAATTATGTGTTTACACTTTTATAAACACATCTGTAATAACAACTTTAAAATAAAAACTACTTGTTCATGAACTTAGCTTTTGATGAAACTTGTTGTTGTTGGTGATTATATATCATTATGCAAGACCTATATTTAACTTATATAAAAGAAGTAAACCGGATAGTTTTTACTTACTTTGATGAAAGAAGTGAAATCAAATGTGTAGAAGGAAAGAGCCTTGAATTTTGTTGCACCAAGAACACTTGAAGATTTGAAGAACACTTAAATAGTTTAACTCACGGACTTAGGCCTCATCAAGTTTATTATATAAAGAGTTAAATTAGGTTTTAGTGTGTATGATTAAAAGTGTTTTGGAGTGTGTAGCCGTTTGCATAGAGAGAAAGAAACTTTTTTTTTTCGTGTTATTCGTTCAAGGTTTTATATACTCGGCTTTTAGTTTTTATTCTCGTTCGTAATCGTCATTATATATCGCTTGATTATGTTTGTTTGCTTGATTATTCGGGACCTACAATTGGTATCAGAGCAAACAGGTTGGTTTAGATTGATTTTCTTTGGATATGATTTCCTGTTCGTATTTACTTTAATGCTAATTGATTTTTCTGCGGAAGTCATTCTGCCATATTGATTTTTTAAATTAAACAACTCGATTGGCTTATTTTTAAATTTCGTGTGATGATTAGATTCATATTGACAGATTAAAAAATTTAATTAATAATCTGCCTTTCGTTCATGGTGCGGTGACCATGGATTTCTTCTAAATTGATAAATCATGTGCATTTAATGAGCATGGCTTTAGATATCTTTTAATTTGAACGGCGGTTAAATTTGATGACTATCAGATCCCGTGTTATTTGCAAATCTCGGTTCACCTATTTTCGAAACTCTCGGATCCTATAATTTTATTTTTGCAAGCGGTTCCCAAATTAGTCCCAAACTTTCTATCGTATATCCACAACTCTTAGTTTGCCAACTTGCGGATCCTTCGTTTTTTTTTTTTCTTTCATTACCAACTTTCTGAAACTTTTGGATGCTAATTTTTTTTTTCTCTTTGGTACGTTTTTTTTTTTGAACTTTTGGTTCAAAATTTCTTTTGCGCCTGCGTGTTTATTGTGTTTGTTAAATTTTTGTATTTAAAATAAGAGATTAATCCAAGTTGTTAGTTGTGAAAATTCGTTTGATAGTATACTCTTTCGGGTTAACATCATTCTGTTTTTGCAACTGACTCGTAAAAGATTTAATATATTTTGAATACACTTTGAATTCATTTTTTTTATTTTGGGATCCATTTTTATAAAATTTATGGGTTAACTGAATTTTGGTGTTTAAAATCGAATATTAATTCTAAGCGGTTGGTTGTGAAAATTCGTTTGATACTATATTTCCTTCACGTGAACATCATTCTCTTTTTACAATCAATTTGTAAATGATTTAATCTACATTTTGAGGAACCTTTTGATTTTAAATTTTTTTTTTCAAAGTTAAACTCTCGGATCCTTTGGTATTAGAAAGTTGTAACATTCAGATCATTAATAGTCAATCTTTCAGATTCCAAACTTTCAGACTTAGAAAATTTCAACTTGAGGTCTTCATTCCATTAGAATGTCATAACTCTTCTAAGTGTTGAAACAACATAAGTCAATCACCAATCTGAAGATCCATTCAAGCAAGCATCTCAAGTTGTCTGGTTCGAACGAGAAGAATCTTACTCAGAGAATGCACACTCTGCATCTGACACTAAAGTAAGTTCTCTTCCTAAAAAAGTTTAGTTGAATTAGATTTGCTAAGAAAAAAAGCTAAGAATTTAGATGTCTTTCAGACTCCTCTTAAAATTGCTAGAGATGAAAACTCTAAATTAAAATCAAACATTTTAGTTTTACAAGAAGAGCTGTCTAAGGCTATTAACGAGAAAAAAGATTTGTCGGTCAAAATGTCTGAACTAGAATACGCACATCAAATGGTTAAGGTAGATAAATCCTACTAGATTCAGAAATATGAATTTGTCTTGCCTGAGAGAACTAAACTGAGAACAAAAACTCAAGGAAGTTAGATTTTATAAACGAGACCAAACTTATCAAACCATAAACATGTATAAGCCTAGAGAATTAAAATCTAGAGATGGTTTAGGGTTTACAGGTCCCAAAGTCATGGAAGAGATGATCAACAAAAAGAAAAGTCCTTTATATCGTGTTGGTACCATGGGTCGGGGATTTGTAATGCCCTATAACAAAACTTAGCCAGAAGTGTTAGCCAAAGAAGAAGAAAAATGAGCACCATCTGATATCCCACAAATTAAGTTTGTATATGATTGGTTAAATCACGACTCTCTCCAAGGAAAATTAGACAAATCTTTTAGAAAAGAGGAATTCGTTGAACCAATGGAATTTACACCGGACCCGACCTTGCCAAAACCTCGTGAATTCATACCATATACTGTTCTAGAACAATGGGCTTCTGATTTAGAACAGAAATTGGAAACTACATAATGATCTTTTGAACAAGAACGATTAGATTATTTAAAGAAAATATTATATCTTGAAGCCGAAATTGCTTGACACAATTCTTCTCTAGCTGACACTTCACAACAAAATGATAAAATCCTCGTCCTTGAGTTAGTCTTAAAAGAAACCAAAGACTTGTTCGATGCAGAGAGAAACACTTTCTTAAGAAAAGAAAATGATTTTAATGAGGCAAAATGTCACACCCTGCTACCTTGGTTGGCAGCGAGACGTGACGAGTGCGGAAGCGTAACCATAATTATAACGAACGACCACTATATGGACGTTTTCGAAATATTACATCATTAAAATTTAAAAATGTATTAATGTTTTACAAAATGAAAGGAATGAAGTTCGCATAATACAGAGATTCTGATACATAATTAATGCGTCCAAAAATAATGCAGTCAAATCTCCGTTAGTTTCGAAATATGCATGCGACTCCATGAAATGCGGAAGCTTGAAAGTTGGTGTATCCGAAGGCACACTTGCCTTAATTACCTGAAAATACATACTAAAATACGTCAACAAAAATTGTTGGTGAGTTCATAGGTTTACGCGAAAAGACCAGTTGTATGGACATTATCAGATGAGTTGAATTTATAAAATCATAAATTCCATGAGATGTATTACATAAACCATCATGTCACCGAAGCTTAATTAGAATGAGTTTGCCCCGAGCAGTATTCCCATACGTAATACCGTGTGTTGAATATATATGCACCCGCAGTTAGCTAAACCACTAACCCGAGTGGGGGACATGACTCCCAATAGATCTATCCACAATATATTCGCGCTTGCAAACAAATGCAACTAACGATTTCATGATATAAGGGCGGAAATCACATATGTAATACATAATAGAATCGAGAAGTTTTTGTGTCCATATAAAAACGAAGCATGTATTTCATCCCAAAACATAATAATGTGAAAAATGGGACTATGAAGACTCACCTTGTTGATTTTTGATGATGTTTTTGGATCTGAGTTGAACACTTGTTTGAATGGTTGAGACTCGTCCTAATATTTTTACGAGTTCGGGTCAATATCATCATAATACGTGTTTGAGTACTTCGTAATTATTTTCATGTACTTGTGGGGTGATGTATGCATAATTTCGTGGGATTTTATATGTGAATATCGATTTATAGATATTTATTTCTAAAAATAATTTGCTGCATGCATGCATACTCACGTATATATGTATACATATATATATACATATATTCATAAATATACATGTATCTATGAGCATGTGCCTGTCTATGAAAATAGAGCATATATATAAAATTTTGGCATGATGATTTACGAGTGGTTACAAGAGAACAGTGTGCTAGTGAAAAGTATAAAATTTATTTAAGTGTTTGTGGTTGGTAAATATACATAAGACTTTGTCTGTTTGATAAATTTTAAGGTGGAAAATAAGCTAAATAAGAAAACTTACAAAGGTTTGAAGAACACTTGAAATCTTTAAATATGGTTGGCCGATTTTCTTTCTTGAGAGAATATGTGTGTTGGTGTGATTTTTGAAAATGGGTGTTGGCTTTTATTTATAGAAGAGAATCGGTTATTAAAAATAATGATAAACTAATTAAGATTTAGTGAAATGATGAAAAGAAAAGGTAGATCGGTTGTGTGTTTATAAAAAAGGTGTGGCCGATTGTTATGATTGTATGTTGTTGGTTGTTTATTAATATAATAATACAAAAGTACAAGCTAGTTGTCCTTTAAAGGACAACTTACTTTTTAGAGTGATAAGTAGTATGGGTTTTCAAATTTTATATCAATAAAAGTACAAAAGCATGCACGAAAAGGTGGTAGTAATAAATACTGATATATATATATATATATATATACATACTTAGAAAATTTTTCTGGAATGTTAAACTCGATTCAAGTGTGAATCGAGTTTGTTGCAGTGTCAATCGAGTTTTATAACATTATGCCCGAGTTTTATCACACTTTGATCGAGTTTTATGCCTTTGTCATTCGAGTTTCATATAGCTATAGTCGAGTTTTATACAACATTGCCCGAGTTTCTTGCTTCTTTAATCGAGTTTATTGCTTCACTATTCGAGTTTTGTGTAGTTTTATTCGAGTTTCATGCAACATTATTCGAGTTTACACTTACACGATTCGAGTTTCATGCAACATTATTCGAGTTTTATTGTTTAACTTTTGAATTCATACCTTACTTTTAGGCCAGTTGTTACAGTCTCCCCCTGTTGAAGGAATTTCGTCCCGAAATTAGCTCGTGTTCTCCTCTGCTTGGGCTTTTGAGAACAGGTGGGGGTACTTTTCTTGGAAGTGATCTTCGCGTTCCCAAGTAAACTCAGGACCTCGTTTAGAGTTCCATCGGACCTTTATTATTGGAATTCGACTGTGCTTGAGTTTCTTGACTTCTCGGTCCATTATTTCCACCGGTTGCTCAATGAAATTCAACTTATCGTCTATCTCCAGCTCGTCCATGGGTATCACGAGTGATTCATCAGCCAGACATTTCTTAAGATTGGATACGTGGAAGGTATTATGAACGTTACTAAGCTCTGGGGGTAGATCGAGTCGGTAAGCTACCGGGCCAATTCTTCTGGTGATTTTGAATGGTCCGATATAACGAGGATTGAGTTTTCCTCGTTTTCCAAAACGGATTACGCCTTTCCAAGGCGAGACTTTCAGCATCACTTGATCTCCCTCTTGGAATTCCAAATCCTTCCGTCGGATGTCTGCATAACTCTTCTGTCGATCCCGCGCAATCTTCAATCGGTTCCGAATCTGGGCTATCTTCTCTGTAGTTTCCTGGATGATCTCAGGTCCAGTAATCTGACTATCCCCTACTTCAGCCCAACAAAGAGGTGATCGACACTTTCGTCCATAGAGTGCCTCGAATGGGGCGGTCTTAATGCTCGAGTGATAACTGTTGTTATAAGAAAACTCAACTAATGGCAGGTGTCTGTCCCAACTTTTTCCAAAGTCGATGACACATGCCCTTAGCATATCTTCCAATGTTTGAATCGTTCTTTCACTCTGACCGTCCGTTTGCGGGTGATAGGCTGTACTCATATCCAGACGCGTTCCTAGTGCTTCTTGCAATGATTGCCAGAACCTTGACGTAAATCGGCTGTCTCTGTCTGATATAATGGATACTGGCACCCCATGCCTTGAGACGACCTCCTTAAGATAGGTTCGTGTTAACTTATCCATCTTGTCAGTCTCCTTGATTGGCAGGAAGTGTGCGGTCTTGGTCAGCCGATCCACGATCACCCAGATGGTGTCATAACCTCCAGAAGTCTTTGGCAACTTAGTGATAAAATCCATGGTGATATTTTCCCACTTCCATTGGGGTATCTCTGGCTGGACTAGCAATCCTGACGGCCTTTGATGCTCAGCCTTAACTTTTAAACACGTTAAGCACTTGCTGACATAAGTAGCAATGTCAGCCTTCATGTTTGGCCACCAGTATGATCCCTTCAAATCGTGATACATCTTGTCCGACCCTGGATGAATAGCATATCTTGTTTTGTGCCCTTCATCCATGACCAGTTTCCTTACGCCTCCAAATTTCGGTAACCAAATTCTGCCCATGAAGTATCGACATCCATCTGACTTAATTTCAAACTGCTTATCCATGCCTCTCAATGCTTCATTCAGCAGATTATCCTCCTTGACTGCCTCTTCTTGTGCCTCTCGGACTTGAGAGTTTAGGTTTGACTGTATAGTCATGACCAAAGCTCGGACTCTCAATGGCTTAACCCGTTCCTTTCGGCTTAGGGCGTCAGCTACGACATTTGCTTTTCCTGGATGGTAGCGAATCTCGCAGTCATAGTCGCTAAGAAGTTCCACCCAACGTCGTTGCCTCATATTTAACTCTTTCTGATTCAGAATATGCTGGAGGCTTTTATGGTCCGTGAACACCGTGCACTTGGTTCCATACAAATAGTGCCTCCATATTTTGAGAGCAAACACCACTGCTCCCAGTTCCAGGTCATGAGTCGTATAGTTTACCTCGTGAATCTTGAGCTGTCGTGATGCATAAGCGATGACCTTGTCCCTTTGCATGAGCACACAACCTAATCCGTTGTGCGAGGCATCACAGTAGACTACAAAATTTTCAGTCCCTTCGGGTAGGGACAGAATTGGTGCACTACACAACCTCTGCTTAAGCAGCTGAAATGCCTTTTCCTGCTCTTCACCCCAGACGTATTTCACATCCTTACGGGTCGACTCCGTTAAGGAACCTGCTATCTTCGAGAAGTTCTCAATGAATCGCCTATAATAACCGGCAAGTCCTAGAAATTGGCGGACTTCTGTGGGGGTTCTAGGGATTGCTCAGTTCTTTATGGCCTCGATCTTTGATGGGTCAACCTGAATTCCCTGACTGTTGATCACATGCCCAAGGAATTTTACTTCTCGCAACCAAAATTCACATTCTGAAAATTTGGCGTATAGCTGCTCTTTCTCTAACAACTCCAAGATCAACTTGAGATGTTGTTCATGCTCTTCTTTACTTCTGGAATAGATTAGGATATCGTCTATGAACACTATTACAAATTTATCCAGATATGGTTTACACACCCGATTCATGAGGTCCATAAATACGGCTGGTGCGTTGGTTAAACCGAATGGCATCACCTGGAATTCGTAATGTCCATAACGAGTTCTGAATGCCGTCTTGGGGATATCTTCTTCCCGAACTTTTACTTGATGATAACCGGAGCGCAGATCAATCTTTGAGTAGAAGCTAGATCCCTGTAGCTGGTCGAACAGGTCATCAATCCTAGGGAGAGGGTAGCGGTTCTTTACCGTTAACTTGTTTAGCTCTCGGTAGTCTATGCACATTCTGAAGGATCCGTCTTTCTTTTTAACGAACAAAACCGGAGCTCCCCAAGGTGAGGAACTTGGTCGAATGAATCCTTTATCCATCAATTCTTGCAATTGACTGGATAGTTCTTGCATCTCAGAAGGTGCGAGCCTATATGGGGCTCTTGCGACCGGTGCAGCTCCTGGCACCAAATCGATTTGAAATTCTACTTGCCTAGCTGGAGGAAGCCCAGGCAAGTCTTCCGGGAATACCTTCGGGTAGTCACGTACCACTGGAATATCTTCAAGTCGTTTTTCCTTCGACTCTTTTTCTACGATCTGGACCAACACTGCATGACAACCCTTCCTAAGACATTTTAATGTTCTTAGGCCGGATATGACATTCAATTGTCGGTTCTTCTTTTCCCCTTGGACCGTGAGGACTTTCTTCTTACTGAGTGGTATTCGCACCACTTTCTTACCACACAAAATCTCAGCCTGGTTATGTGACAACCAGTCCATACCAATCACCACATCAAAACTTCCGAGTTCTATAGGCATTAAGTCTATCTTAAAGGAGTGATCTGCTAGCTTTAGTGTGCATTTCTTAATGATACTACTTGCCTTTATTATTTTGCCATCCGCCAATTCTATTGTATATGAGTTGTCTAAGGGAAGAGTAGTAACATTCAACTGCTGGCTAAGCTTATCAGATATAAAGCTCCTATCAGCCCCGGTATCAAAGAGTACGTAAGCGTAAATATCGTTTAGGAGAAATGTACCTGATACCACGTGGGGGTCCTGACGAGCGTCTCCTGCTCCCAACACAAATGCTCTCCCCTGAGCTCCTCCTTCGTTCCTCAATTTCGGACACTCACTCTTGATGTGTCCAGTTGCACCACATTCGAAACAGCCCCTCGGGTTGCTACCACTGGCACCCGGGGCTCCGGATCTACAATCTTTGGCCATATGGCCCAAACGTTTGCATTTTCCGCATTGGGTTGGACAGGGGCCAGGGTTGTGGTGGAAGGTGCATTTGGTGCAAAAAGGCTTGGTACCGGTATAGCCTCTCCTTGGCTCAACTCCTGCTACATAGGCTTTAACGGTCTCGGGCTTCTTGGACTGTGAACCCGCGTTCTTTCCGGTCTTTTCTTCCCACTTTCTCTTGTTTTCCCCGGCTTTGGCTTCGTTCCTTCGGGATACCTGGTCCATAAGATTGTTGGCCATTCTGATGGCGTCCTGTATGGTGGATGGGTTGGAGGCTGTAGCGTTTCTTTGTATTTGAGGAGCGAGTCCCCAAATATAGCGTTCAATCTTCTTGTATTCCGGAGTTACCATTTGCGGACATAGGATACTTAGTTCATGGAATCGGTTGGTATATCCTGCAATGTCCGTTCCTTTCATTGATAAGTTCCAGAACTCCGATTTCATTTTCTGGAGTTCGTTTCTCGCACAGTACTCGTCCGTCATCATCTGTTTCAACATGGACCACGTGAGCTGGTAGGCTTCGTCAATACCAACAGACTGGACGTAGGAATTCCACCATGTGAGAGCGCTATCTTGCAAGGTGTGAGTAGCAAATTTCACCTTGTCTCCTTCAGCACACCCGCTGACACGATATACGGATTCTAATTTTTCAAACCAACGGATCAAACCGACTGCTCCTTCGGTTCTATTGAAACACCGGGGTTTGCAACTTAAAAACCCTTTAATCCCACAACCTTTCGTGTGAGTTTCAGCTCCTCCCGTGGTGCGACTGGCACCACCATCCCCATTGGCTGTGCTATTCCGGTTTGCCTCGTAGGTAGCTATGGCAGCAGCCACCCTTTGTGCAACAAGCTCTTCAATGTCAGCTGCATTCATTGCTCGTTTTGGTGGCATTATCTTGAAGTTTAAAGAAGATCATAGTGTAAGAAGTTGAATCTTAAAGATGCAGCACAATACTATAATCATCAAGCACAATCTCATAAATATCTTGGGAATTTTCATTAATCATTCGAAATTTTTCTTACATTAGGGGCGGGTTATTACCCGAAAATTTTTATCCTATGCTATTACATGATATTTTTCCTACTAATACAAAGGAAATGGAAAAGTACTAGGTGTGGGAGTGATCAGGGGTCTCTCCCTTTTCCATCGCACTGAGGCGCTGCGTCAGCTCCTCGACCCGGGCTTGGCTTTCGGCTAGTTGCTGCCGAAGCTCATTCAGTCCGTCCTGCTGTATAGCAAGGGCGTGCTGATTGGCCCAATATATGTTGGAGTTTTGCAACTCCTCCCGCTCTAAACGAGCGGTCATCTCCCCGATATCCAGGTTAAGTGACCGAATCTGGTGGTCATGCCTGGTAGACCTTGCGATCAAAAGTGGTATGGTCTGATCGGCAGGCTCTTGGGTGAGCGATGAGACAGGTGCGGAGGATGGTCCTCCGATCTCAAAAGTAGGAGGAATTCCTTCCATCTGCCTCCACTCGCGGAGGGTCTCCGGTATCCAGGTCCATCGCCGGGCGTCTACCCGTCGGTGTGGGGGATTGGCCTGGGGAGTCGGAACAGGAATAGTCTCCCTTCTGGGTATGTTTACCCGTTTCCGGGGTGTGTACAACATCTTTGGGCCGTTAGGGTAAGGCCTATACGGCTTATATGATGGTTCGGCCGGGTGGTATGGGACGCGAGCAGGGACCGTCGGTGGTGAGGGATCCTCTTCCTCCATCGGCTCTTCTTCGGATTCCTCCATCGGATCTTCCGAGGGGTCCTCCTCCTCCGAGGTTTCTTATTCTGGGAAGACTTCCGTGGCCGTGGGACTTGCGGGAGTGTATTCCTCCTCTGAGTCAGATAGAATGATAGTTTCTGGATGGTTCATAGTTTCTGCTAACAAGGTTCATTTGAAATCTTTTAGTTAGTTACAAAAACATTCTTAAAATCAGCAAATTTTATGTGCAGTTATAGTCTAGGGTACTAATGCAACCTAGTTCACTATAACTATGGCTCTGATACCAATCTGTCACACCCTGCTACCTTTGTTGGCAGCGAGACGTGACGAGTGCGGAAGCGTAACCATAATTATAACGAACGACCACTATATGGACGTTTTCGAAATATTACATCATTAAAATTTAAAAATGTATTAATGTTTTACAAAATGAAAGGAATGAAGTTCGCGTAATACAGAGATTCTGATACATAATTAATGTGTCCAAAAATAATGCAGTCAAATCTCCGTTAGTTTCGAAATATGCATGCGACTCCATGAAATGCGTAAGCTTGAAAGTTGGTGTATCCGAAGGCACACTTGCCTTAATTACCTGAAAATACATACTAAAATACGTCAACAAAAATTGTTGGTGAGTTAATAGGTTTACGCGAAAAGACCAGTTGTATGGACATTATCAGATGAGTTGAATTTATAAAATCATAAATTCCATGAGATGTATTACATAAACCATCAAGTCACCGAAGCTTAATTAGAATGAGTTTGCCCCGAGCAGTATTTCCATACGTAATACCGTGTGTTGAATATATATGCACCCGCAGTTAGCTAAACCACTAACCCGAGTGGGGGACATGACTCCCAATAGATCTATCCACAATATATTTGCGCTTGCAAACAAATGCAACTAACGATTTCATGATATAAGGGCGGAAATCACATATGTAATACATAATAGAATCGAGAAGTTTTTGTGTCCATATAAAAACGAAGCATGTATTTCGTCCCAAAACATAATAATGTGAAAAATGGGACTATGAAGACTCACCTTGTTGATTTTTTTTTTTGATGATGTTTTTGGATCTGAGTTGAACACTTGTTTGAATGGTTGAGACTCGTCCTAATATTTTTACGAGTTCGGGTCAATATCATCATAATACGTGTTTGAATATTTTATGTACTTGGGGGTGATGTATAAATAATTTCGTAGGATTTTATATGTTGATACTGATTTGTAGTTATGTTAAAAATATAATTTGTTGTATAAATTCCGATTTACACAAATGATTTTAAGTAGTTTATTTCCAAGGACATTTTGATGCATGCATGCATACGTATGTACATATGTATTTATATATATATATATATATATATATATATATATATATATATATATATATATATATATATATATATATATATATATATATATATATATATATATATATATATATACGAAAATGCATACATATATATATATACGAGCATGTGCATCATTATGAAAGGGTATTCATATATTTTGCATGGAAAATTTCACGAGTATTATGAAAACCGAGTTGTAAATGAAAAGTATTATATTTTAGTAAATATATTTAATTTTTCATGTTTTATAAATTTTTAAGGTGGAAAATAAAGTAAATAAGAAAAACTTACAACAGTTGAAGAATGCTTGAATTTTTGGCCGGTTTTGTTTTGAGAGAGTTTGTGAGTTGGTGTGTTTTTGTGAAATGGGTTTGTCTTCTATTTATAGAAGAAAAAGGGTTATTAAAAATAAAGATAAAGTAATTAAAATTCAGTGAAATGATGAAAAGTAAAAGGTGTTTCGGTTGAGTGTTGGACAAAAATAAGTGTGGCCGATTTCATGATTGTATGTTGCATGGAGTTTATTATAAAAATAATACAAAAGTACAAGCTAGTTGTCCTTTAAAGGACAACTTACTTTTTAGAGTGATAAGTAGTATGTCTTTTCAATTTTTATATTAATAAAAGTACAAAAGCATGCACGAATAGTCTGCACGTGATAATGTAATACAAAAACTAATTAATTATGTACATTAGCATTAAAGAAAGTATTGTTTTATCCATATTAAGAATCAAGTAATCAATCATGTATCATGTAGCTGGTGCTGCTAAAGGTCGGACTTATCATATTCCCTTTCTTGGTTCTGAACGGTCAGTGTTTCGTTCTCGATCTTTATTCATCCTGATCCCACATCCATACTTTCTTATACACCATTTACCTCACAAGCCAATCTTATTCTGCCATAATTTGGCTTTCACCACCAGAGAACTATTGTTCTATCCGCCATCAATAAACCAAATTGTTAAGAATATACATGTGACACTTTACTATAGGGCACACAAAACACGTTGTATAATATAAGGCCAATGGTTACTCATATACCTAGAATTTCTCCACTGTACGCCGGTCCTGGGTAAGGGGGGAAATAGAAAATAAATAATATTAATTTAATAACAGGGTTAGCCAAAGGTTTGGGCTTTCCCTGCTACTATGCACCGAATTTCATGAAGATTTTTGAAGACTATCTCTATTTGCCTCAATGTTACTACTTGTTCACAAAGAAAGCCAAGTTTCGGCAAGAAAATGTTGCTGAGAAGAAGCAACAAGATGATGCAGCAAATGGCTATGCTGATCATTATGGAACAGACATGGAGGTAGAAGAGATTGCAAAGAAGACAAGCAATTATGTTGTTTTTGAAGACAAAGAAAAGGAGGATGCAGAATATGTTGTTATCTGAAGAAGCTATGCTGAAAGTTTTATAACATTTAGGAGGAGAATGTTGGAAATTAATTGTTATAAAAACTTATTAGTATCATTAAGTAACATTAGTATTCTAAATATGTTAACTGAAGCATTTAAATGTAACTGTCTATAGTCATATAGACAGTTGCATCGATTCTGAAACAGTGTGTCGATTGACACATAGATATGTGTATATATATGTAATCGTAAACTCATTGTAAGTGTGTGTGATTTCAGAAATAATAGATATTAGTTAGAAAATCTCTGTGTTTTTCCTTTCTCTTGTTTTCTTTCTGTTACCCGTATACAATGAAGAAGAATAGCAGATGCATACAAGATGAATTCAACAATTCTTATGCATCTGAATGCGAATATCCTTATGCCAGAAGAGTTTTGATGAATCTGGGACCAAAGAAATCTATCAATCAGAAATAACAGATGGATTGAAGCAACAGATCTTGTGTTTAAAGCATCATTAAACATCCTTACGAATTACATCAAGTTCATAAAGTAGGAAAAAGATTCAATTGCTCAATATCAGATTGTAATGCACTAATGCTCAATTATTTGATAGATTGTATCAAAATGCCTATTCCTTTTTGACAGATCGTTGCAAGATTACTAGATCAGATTGTAATCAAATTCACTAAATCAGAATGTAAATTGAGCATTTAATGGAAGATTGACACTTTGACACATAGTAAATAATCTGAATGCTCAAATTGAGCATTATAATATCACAGATTCACTAAATCAGAAAGTAAGCACTTGATTACTCATTTACTTAAATGATCATTGATCAACTACAGAAACTCAAAAAGTAAGCAATTGAGTTTTTTTTACCAGATGATCGATTGATCATAGATGATCGATTGATCATAAAGTAATATATACCTTGTGATTTATGAGTTAAGGCTGCATCAGATGATCAAAGTCTCCACTCTCCAGTCTCGATTGATTATTGATCAGAAAGTAATCAGAGAGTACAGCCCGCAGCCGGCCAACCGATCAATCGTCGACGATTGATCTTAAGCAGGCTCTGCATTCTCTGGCATGATATTGTCCGCTTTGGGGTTCTCGCCACGCCTCCATCCGCCTCACGGCATTGTTTTCCGGCCAGACCAAAAGCACACTTAAATGTAGAATTCTCATGGGAGCCACAAAAACATTAATAAAATATAAGGTAAAGGCTTGCTCGTATATGTCCAACATCTCTTCTATGGGCCGGCGATATTGTGGGATTCACCTAGCTTCGTGGTTATAATGGCAATTAGTTATAGAGAGTACAAAGGAAATTTGAAACCCTAATGGACCATAAACGACTATCTACACAATTGGGTTAAGTCATCTATGCTCTACCTTGATACTCTATTCTATCTAATAAGATACACATGGAAAGACAAATCATAGAAAAGATAAACTGTCAACTCTAATTTAAGATCGAACATTACATTTTAAACACAAACTGTCAATTCTAATTCATGATATTTATAAATGAAAGGAGACCTTTTTAGGGTTACTCAATACAGAACCAGATATAATTAAGCCTAGATGTCATCCCATATTCTAAATCATAGACCTATGAATATTCCAATTAGTAAAATCTAATGTTAAAACTCACAAAATTCAACAAAAATGACGAAAACCACGGGAAACATGGTGGGAAATGATTTTATTGGCTTTTTGATATATAAAAAGAAATCAGGTAAATGAAAATCAAATATCACACATTAGAAATGAACACCCAAAAATAACAATTGATAGTTCACATTAAAGATTCGAAAAATTGAAAAAGCAATTTTTCTTTTGGGATTATTATTACTCGAAAGTAGTGGTGACAGCGAAGACCATGATCTCTAAAAAAATGACGAATAGTGATAATAGCATAAGAACTAGAAAAGAAAACAACGATATACAAAAAGTATAGCGAAATACTTATAATGTGTAATTCCTATATGCAATATGAACACTTTAGAGCTTTGTGAGACATACATAAATGAAATTTTATGAATCCGCTATTGCATTGGGAAATTCCCCATAGCACATCATAACAAATTCATAAGAGTTCCAAGGTCAATACGAAAGAGTACGTAAATGATTGCCTTTAATTTCTTTCTCTTCCAAAACGTTTTGTATAATCGTTATTTTTGCATCCGCCCCTTTCACACCATTTTAATGCCCTTGCTTTCTCTGCCAAATGCCATTTTTAGAATCATCCCCTTTAAGTCTTGCTTTATGACATATGTTCAACGTGTACATAATGTGAATACAATGACATTATAAGAATATAATAAATACAATGTAATCCTATAATTAATGTCATCATACATTTAACTATATTCCACAAGAAATAAAAAAAATGGAATCACTAGAAGAGTAGCTGCCAAAAGATTTTTAAAGTAAAAATATATGTATATATACTAGAGTTCAGATATGTTTGAAATTTGAATAATAACATTTTTAATATATCACAAATTTTAGAATATTTGGAAAGTTACAAACTATGAATATTATGAAGGAGATGTGAGTCAATATTTATTTAAATACTATACATTATAAAATAAAATATTATGAAACTAATATATGAAACTTCCAAATAATAAATGAAAAAAAGCTAGTAAAAATCCTCAGTTTTATTTATAGTTAATAACAATACAAAACTGGGACACACTAGACCTTAGCTTTAATATTAACACTTAGAAATAAGAATTTTTGTATTGTAAGTGTTGTATATTAACCATTGAAAATGTTTCTATTAACCCATGGTTGGTAATAAAATCTTTAAACTATAGTATAAATGAATTGAAATTAATTATTCAAACAAAAAATTAAAACGTATTGGTATCAAATAAAGGCTTCGCCAATTAACATTGTAGTTAGATGGCAAGTGACAATCTACTTACTTTTTTAATACAACAGATATGCATACATACATACATACATACATACATACATACATACATACATACATACATACATTCGTACATATAAATAGACACACACACACACACACGACCACACACACACACACACAAGGAAAAAGATCAAGGATACACGAGAAATATAGTGAAATCTTACTTGGCATAAATAAATGCTTCGACGCAATAATGAAATAAAGTACTCTTTAGAGCAAAGGCTCGCCTTTATGAATGAAAATTGTTGAAACGGCTGTCGCAATGGGAAATTGCCGTTACAATATGCTTACACAACCATAAGACATCCAATTTCAATGCATACGAGAGAGTAGCTGGATCGCTTCGATTTCTCTTGGTAAGCATTTTGTATAAATCGCCCCTTTTGTGCTCACCTCCTCTTCCCACCAACTATTTTTCTACACACTCCCCTCTTTTTAATCACTGTCACACCCTCGCTTTCTCCGCCAATCCTATTTTTAGAATTATCTCATGTTAAGTCTTTGTTTATAACATATATATGCTTGAAATGCACATAATCCAAGTACAATAATGTTATAAGAATATATATATACTAATTATAATGTGATCGTATGATTAACATTATCATAACAATATTCTACCAAAAATAACCAATGTAGTGGAAATAGAATGTTTATTAATCACTTGAAGAGTGCCTCATGCTATATTGTATACAATTTTATAGAAAATAAATAATATTAATTTAATAACAGGGTCGTACGCACCTCTATTGGGTGGGGGTTAAATGACTCTCCATAAATTTTTTAGTGTATCATACAGATAGTTAAAAAAAATAATTGACCCCCATGATTTTAAAGTTCAGGCTCTCTGTTTTTTTTTCCCTTCGCATATGTGTTAACCTTTGAGTATGTATGATGTCAAAGTTTTTGTTTATAGACTATCGATATATCAAAAGTTAAATATTAAATTTCTAGATTATTAGCTAACTTCAGTGTTTACTTGTTTGACACTAAGTAAAAGTATATGATTAGTTTTGTCATTTG